>OZ005689.1:15840759-16141447 GCA_963930775.1 Cliona cf. orientalis
CTCTGTCAAATCTTCTTGCAGTAGCTAATTCCTTGGCACAGTAAGCCCAACACTTCCTCAAGTTTTATCATCATAATAATATTATTATTATCATAACAATAATAATATTATAACATTATAAATAATTATTGTATAGACCTATGGATAGCACTTCCTAGAATTGAATATGACCTCTGCCACCATTTCACACCCAAGATCAATCCACCATGCATGATGTCTTTCTCTTCCGTAATTGTGACCACCATGCATGTTTCAATCCTCTACACAAGTTTAGTCAATGACATATAAATGTATTATTTACTATTATTTGTGGCAAATCTGAGTGAGCCCCACATAAACAGTATACACAGGAAAAAAAAGTGTGCTGATTTTACACATATAGGTGTGCTAAGTCAATGTCTCCAGTTTTGACACATTGCACGTGTGCTGAAACTTGCACTGTGCTGAAGTTGCACACGTGCTGTTTGCATATGAAATTGTGCTATTATTGATGTGTTGATTCAAAATAGTCACATGACATTACAAAAAAATAGTTGCATATTTAATTTAGTATACACAAAATAACGATAAAATACAAACAATTATTGAACAGAATGTCATAAAACATACGTGCACACTGTAACAGTCATGTACCTGGAAATCTAGCTAACAGCTGTCTATAACATACTTGAAGTTTGTAAAAGTAGAGTAGCTTCATACAAGCACCTCCATCTTGGTTTCTTGAGTGGTAGCTACACATGTTATGTTCATCACATGTAGCACATTACATTCGTGTAGACAATTTTATTCTACACACCAGTGTGCTGAATCTGATGTGCTGTTTGTAATGTGATAATTAATAACTAGCACACTGCTGTGTACATGTAGCACATTTGCTGTGCTATTTTTGGAAATCAGCACACCTTGTGCAGTCTTAATTAGCACACCAAATTAGAGCCAAACTACGCGCCATTTTTTCCTGTGTACAGTATATATTATAGTGGTATAGCACCATTATTACAAAATTAATGTCATGTTTATAGTGATAATAATTATAGATGATGTGACAGTCATATAATAATATTATATAGTCAGCTTAAGTTTGTACTAAATTAAATGCTGAACAGTGAATTTTCTAATATGCTCAGTGACAGCCCATTTGCTCAGGCTATAGCCCGGGGCCCACATTATGCCCTCTATGTCCTAATTTTATTAGCTATGGCATACTTTGCCGACCTTAGCAGTAATTAATGTCATGCATTTGATTCAGAATCTGCTATATACTAACAATGTTTTTGCCTATAATATTTCTTGCTTCATAATAGAAAAGGATGTACAATAGCCAGAAGACTGAAGTATATATAGTAATGCTAAGCTAAGGGTAATCGAGTGTGCACCCCGGTACATAAACACAGTGATAGAAAGGAATATATAAAAACAGATATAATAGTTTAAAAGTCAAGTTGAGCTGCATGCTTTTAAGAGCCAGCTTAAATGACTGGAGACTTGGGGTAAGTACTAGGTCCTCCTCTAGCGAGTTCCAAGCTCTGATGCTACTGGGGACAAATGAATTATAATAATAGTTAGTTCGTGCAAAGGGCCAGTGCAGAGTTTGTGCCCTGGCCAGTCTGCTTGAATGTGCCAATTGGATTTGTAGAATATCAACGGGAAAGTCACACAATCCATGAAGAATCTTGTGAACTTGCACAAGCTTCAAGTGTAGTCTCCTCTTGCTCAACATGGGGACATTTACCAGCCTAGTTAGCTCCTCGTAGCCTGCATCCCAGCGATGAGAAACAAGTTTCAAGGCAAATTTCTGGACAGACTCTAGTTTGTTGACATCGTTCTGGGTGTATGGATCCCAGAGCTGACAAGTGTACTCCAAGTGGGGTCGAACAAGGCTCAGATAAAGCTGCTTCACCGTTGAGGGAGAGGAGTGGTTATAAAATTGTCTGTAAATTAATCCAAGAATTTATTTAGCTTTGTTGCAAATGCCCGAGATGTGTTCAGACCACGTCAAGTGTTTATGGAGAAGAACACCCAGGTACTTGAAGGATTCCACCTCTCCAACCTCCGAGATGTAGGACACCATCACCGAGACTCGTTCTGCACTTCTTTGAAATAATCATATACTTGCATTTGCTTGGATTCATCTGCAACAGCTGTTCTTCAGACCAGCTCGTTGATATCTGACTGCACCATGTGAATATCTTCCTCTGGTATCGATATCCCACGGTACAACAAAACATCGTCAGCATAGAGAACACGGTAAGAGTTTGCTGAGATGCTAACTTCGGTAATAACTTCGGTAATACCATTAATTAATGTAGATTGAAAAGAGCAAAAGTCCCAGCACCGAGCCTTGAGGAACACCTGAGGCGACTGAACATTGGCTGGAGGTTGCTCCATCCACAATAACCTGCTGCTTTCTGAGAGTTAAGTAGTCTGAGATCCACACCAGGAGATTTGTAGGCAATTCCATATCCTGCAGTTTCATCATCAGGGGTGCATGTGGCACACTATCAAATGTCTTACGATAGTCGAGGAAGACAGTATAAATATCCTTACCAGACTCCATTAACTGCAGCCAGTGATGTATGGTCAGAAGAAGAGCAGATACAGTAAACGGACCATTTTGAAAGCCCCACTGGGAGTCAGAAATTGGATGGCAGGACATGGTCCATCAATAAAACTTTTCTCCCTACTCAAACTATCATGGTCATCAAGTCTCATTGCAATTTGGGCTCTTGGGAGTATTTTATTGAATTAGCATTAAGGTACCATTAAATTGCGTGGGCGTGAGGTGGGGGATATGACACATCAAAGTCATTAGTGAGGTGCATATTGTGTAACCACGCCCTTTTAATTGCACAGGTCTCAGGGGTGTGGCTGCTAGAGCCGGAAGTGTTCATTTAATATCCTCCATGGACCGGAAGCCGAGCCGGAAGGGAGGGGCCAGGCCACGCCCAAAACAGCATCACCCTGTGCCTCAAGGACCACCATTCTCAATCAAGTGCCGACTGGCCACCGGATGTCCACCGGAAGCCCACAATCAATCCCAATTAAAACACACAGCTTCCTCAAGGCCAAAACACACACAAACACTTGGAGGCCGTTCTGCCACACCGCCCACACAAGAGCTCACCTCATTTCCTGTATGGGCGGGGTAACAACACGTCATCGCAACCACATCCGCTTCAAACATCGTCAGCTTCCGTCCAGCCGTACGGTCCCCTCGATCGCACCGGCGTACAGTGCCTCATTGACTGACATGGACTCACCTTTGACCTAATGCCACGCCCCCAAAGCCCCCCCTGTCAGGGTTCAAAGGCCACCACCGCATCCGGGACACGCCCACCTATCGACGAGGCCAAGTCTTAGCGAAATCGTTATGTACGGAGATCCTAATTAGATTATTGGCGCGTGGTTATGACGCAATCACGCGCGTGTATAATGTATAATAATATACGCGTCGATATCCATGAACTGGCTCGTAAAGCCACGCCCAATCGGAAGCAATTAAACCTGCATTAACGCACACGCACACACTCCACACAGTGCCAGGAACACGCCCACATGCTTAATTAGGCCTAATTAGCTTTTTTTTTGTCGTTGCGGTTAATAGTTAAGAAAGAATGCTTTGATCTTGCTTTGATGTGGGCAATTACCTTTGTTTTCTTCAGGGGCCACTTCCGGTCGCTAATTACACGCGCATAATCACCCCTGGCCGATTCTGGACACGCCCACCATCGACCAAAAGTAGTCGTATGGCCTCTTCGGCCACGCCCCTTCACGATTCGCTAATCAATCCTGACGCTCACGCCCACGCACTTTAATGCTTCCTTAAATTAGGATTTCGGAACCGTAAACCTTATAAAAAGTCGGACTTCGGAACTCGAACTTCGGTCCTTAATGGACGGCAACATAATTCGGAATTCGGACTTCGGAATGTCGGAATTTTAGAACGTCGGACATCGGAACTCGAACTTCGGGCCCTAATGAGCGCCAATATAATTCGGAATTCGGAATTCGGACTTCGGAGTGCTTTCAAACCATGCACTCGGACCGTGACAGGATGCATGGCCTACAGCGCGCTACCTTGTGGCATCATCACACACACACACAACTATTCACTGTCATCAATTTCATAGGCTTGTACAGTTGCTATAGCTATGGCCACACTCGCGCTGTTATTCCCCGAAGTCCGAGATCCGACATCCGATATCCGATATTTAGCTCGTTTTACCGTATCTCGGATTTCGGAAACGTTACGCGATATTCGATATTAATTTTTTTTTGCATGCTTCGTATGTCGGATTCGGAGTGTCCCTCTGGGCCACCATACGAAATTGCCCTTCTCGGCTTCCATAATACGAGGATCTATACACTAGTTTGAAGCACTGCGAATTAAGACACAGTATTAGCCACTAATCATAATACCCTGGTAATACTAGTCAGAAATTGTTTAATAGCTAACTACTTACCACTGGTTGTCATTAATAAAGAAATTAATTAAGTCGCCTATAGGAGATTAGCCAGTGCATGTTCTTGGCATGCTTTTAACTAGTGCAGTACTATTCATCAAGCCTATTGTAGCTGTACGTCTCTGTGAGCTACATGTATTATAGTGTTTGAGGTAGTAAGGGCTGGATTCCTACACTTTAAGCATAATATAAAACTGCATGTTTAGTCAGTAGATTGTGATCTTGTAATAGAGCAATATTCAAGCGTATCTGCACCTAGCTATCTATTTGTTAACGTGACAGAATGAATATCAATATCCTTCTATTGGCTTGGATGGCCTCAGGTATGGAATATTTTAGTAACATTATAATTGTTGTAATTAAATTTGAGACTCATCTAGCTAGTCTAGCATTTGGATAAGGTTATCAGTGTATGCCATTAGCCATCCACTATAGAAATTATTGATACAGGATACTTTGAAATTCCATTAATAAACTTCATTTTGTCCAGACGTATGAAGAAGTTGGGAGGACGTTTTTTTGTTTGTTGTACAAGGTAGCACCCTTTCACACTGAATGTAGGTATAGGAAAAATGTATTGGAAAGATCTATTTAGTTCAATAATTTTTATCTTCTTAGCTAATAAACAACTTGAGGGCTTTTGTAGCTACCCCAGAGCAGTCTTGGTGAGCTTGTCTACTCAAAGTAGATACTAAATAAAGCAGGATATCTTCCCTGCCTTCTGTGCCAATTTGCATAATGCATGGTGCCAGATTTCAGTGCCTCCAACTACCCGGATTCGTCCGTGTTTTCCCGGAAATACTGTTTGGAAAACGGACCACGCACCGGAATCCCATATTCACGGAAATTGATAGCCCATAGATAGTAGAATGGTAAACCGAACGAAGCGAGAGGTGATGTCTGCATGCTCTTTGTCATGGTGTGGTGGTAGATTCGACGTTCGAGCAGGGTGAGAATGTCGCCATTACACGGTGAGTTTGAGCAGCTGCTCTTGGCCTGCAGTGAGGGGTGTGGTCTACTCCATAATGGTGCTGCTTTCATCTGCGCATGCGCACTGTACTAACTTACACTCGATTGTACCATGTACATAGCATACTGTTAGTAGTGTGACATCAAACATACTTGTGCATTGTATAATTATATTATATTGATCTACTGTTCCACTGATGGACCTTCAAAAACACTGATATTGCATGACCTTTACACTGATAGACAATCCTGCAGGTTGGAGGCACTGAGATTTGTATTACCAAGTATAGGAGAATGAGGAGATGTGGTCATTCTATAATATTATTACAATGCGTGCACATAGAGCGATTTTGTACCCCAGAGCGCTGTTCTATTAGGAGTGTAGATCATGTCTGAACAACTTTCAGACATGCGTAGCTGTAGAGTAGTCTACTCGCCAATTTGTCAAGAAGTTTTGGGCATAATACTCCATAGCTTTGTATAGACCACATGCAGTATCAGTAACCTCAAGAGACTTCTTTAACACCTAGCGTCCTCAAAGTGTGCTGGTATTTAACACCAGCTAACGCTAGCTACTAAGATGTCCCAAATTGTACTGAAACTTCCTGATATGTTGTGGACAAAATTTAATATTAGCTAGTTATAATTTAGCAAGCTATAGGGTATGAAATTGACTCTACAAAGAGTGCATGCAAATAGATCCCATATAATTATATCCACATGAAGTCACACTATTATACAGGTGAGTAGCTAACTGGCGTGCAGACAGTATACTCTGTTATTATGGTATACTCAAGATTGTTGCCCAGTAGTTTTGCAGATAACATTCAAATTATTGCAATCACATTCACATGTTTTATACCGCCGATATATCCAAGTAGAATGGGTGTTCTGTTAGTAATGCACTCCTGACTTTACCAGTTTTCAGCTTCAGGTTCTCAGCTGTACTGTAACAGGAGACATGATAGCTGAACGTTAGCAGTATCAGCAAAATTTTTTGCCATCATTACATCAATACCATTAAATTTGTAACATGACCCACTTTTCCTATACTAATATTTCATAATGCTGTGGAATTGTATTGCTTGGCTGCTGTAACTGATTCTATATACTTAGTTAACTGTTTGTAGCTATTGCAGTAACTTTTGTGGCAGCTAAATGGTTGTTTGCACATATAAGCCTTAGTTCTATGATTGAATTGCACTGACACTGTTATCAGCATTACATTGCAAAACAGGCACAGTGTATTATGATCATGCAGGGTGCATGGTGTAGCCTCAAACAAACTTCGAAATTATTGTTAGGTATACCTTCATTTGTAATTATTAGCTAAACTAACTGCAACAATGAATATGACAATTGTGTAGGGCTTTCTTACATAGGTACAGCAAAAATGTGTTAGCTGTAGTACTATAACTATTATTCTTCTTCTCTGAATGCTAATATTATGTACATGGATATTGCAGCAGTTACAGAAATAACTGGACAACAGTATCAGGACCCAGCTGACTTTAAATGTGTGGAGAAGTCTCCAGTTGGTTTTGCTGTGTTGAGCCCATACAACATGAACTATCCAAGTGTTGATATGCAGCACATCTTTTGTGGTCAGATAGTGCACCATGAGGCACAAGGCTTTCACAGTCTCAATCCTTCAACTGATTGGACCAAATGTGCCTTTGCAGATAAGTGTAACTTCTTTCCTGACCAGAATGGGTATTGTAGAAACGTGCTTATCCGCGTTATTGCATTGGATGAGAAATAAATTGCTGTGGCCTAATGGACGGCTCTTGGAGTTTCATGCATTATCATTGTTCTTCAGATTAGTAGATGGAGGATCTCCGATCCAGTGCCACTAGGATAAGAAAAGTAACTAGTACCAGCCTGTACATAGCTGAGCTAGCTAGGGTTGGGAAGTCCAAGACCCCCCCCCCCCCCCCCCCCCCCCAATGAAACATTACATGCCCATAGACCCAATCCAATCCCATCTGTTAGCATTTGCCTGCCAACTCTCTAATCACTGTAAATAATTTAATCAGCACAAAACTTACTAGGCTTTCATTGATTGAGTAGCTCTCAGTTGTCTACATGCCATCTCCCCCAATCTTTTGTCTGTATAATTCATACTGGCATTGCTAACGGGTTATCAGTCAGTGTAAACATGTCTTCTTGGTCTCATTAAAGTTTTCAGGCAGTGATGAAATCTGTATGCAAATTATGATAAATATATTATGGGCTAGCATAAGATTTTTCAACAAACTGCTGGGATATTTTGGCTACTATTAAAGCTCAGGATACTTTTATATAAACATTATATGGAAGCTTACCATCCATTAACTTGGATACCAACGGTCGATCAAGACAGGATTGCTGCACACAGCTGCTATTCGAGGATATGGATTTGAATTTCAATCACGTGACTATCATGCGCTACATATACATGTACTATACTATATATAGCCAGACCACACCTCCTTTTTTAAACTTGAGGTAGCAGCTGCAGCCAGTGAAACTTGGCCAGGGCTCATAGGCCTGGATGGCCTGCTGATGCACGATCATAGTAAGTCCTTATAAAAATAAATAGCCACAATAGATGGTAAATACTCGGATCATAATAATTTATATTAAATTTTGATAGCTTGTAAAAAGCACACATTGCTAGACATAGCTAGCTACTTTCACAAATTTTACAGAAGCTGGGACTGAGAAAATCATGGAGCCGCCTCGAGAGTCTACTACCAGGAACCGATAATCACAGCTGCTCCAAGAACAATTGGGACAACCAACTCATGATCAGTGAGATGATGATAACTTCAAAATTGAAGCCGCACAGTGATGCACTCTTTAGCAGGACCCAAGATATAATTGTAAGTATAACAACATTTGGCGTGTATTAAGTTCTCAGCTGTTTTGTAGCTAATACTCTTGTCAGCATTTGGTTACACCCTTGAGATAAGATATGGGTCTGGCCCAGAGCTCGGAACTTTTTGCATCCATCCTGCATGATCCAGCTTTATGTGTGACTAAGCTCAACGACCCTGTTCTACTATTGTAGCACCAAGTGGGGTGGCTAGGTTTGCTGAATCAACAGCATGACCAACAATGGCAGAATGCCCTGTTTGTTTTGGCTATAGTATTATTCATCTGCTCTGGAAGGTGTACAAATTTGTACACCCCATCACACTTATAACCTTGACTGGGTGTACAAATTTGTACACCCCATCACACTTATAACCTTGACTGGGTGTACAAATTTGTACACCCCATCACTTATAACCTTGACTGGGTGTACAAATTTGTACATTCACTTCCAGATTGTACAAATTTGTACACTCATGGAATAAACTACATCAAAATGACCATTGTGCTTTTTATTTATCTAGGTTCTTTCTTCTGCTGGACAGACTGTCAGAAGTATAATACATCCTGAAGAAAATCCTGCAGCAGGACAGTAAATCTTGAACTACCTCAGCAAATGTTTGCACTTGCTCATAATTTTTTAACCATAGTATTTTTTTTCAGACAAGCACTTTTCTGGTGCTGTTTTTTGCTCAGTTTTGTGTGATAATTGGCATAAAATTCACTAATCAGAATTGGAACTTACTAATCAGACACTGTTAGCTGAAAATTTTTTGCCATCACATGATATCTGATTCAATGCCATTTGTATATGCCCCATGTACTTTGAATACTAAAAATTTATTGAATCCGACTTAGTGGATGCTGTGGAATTGTATATTATTGCTTGGCTGCTGCAAATGTTTCTATTTAGTTAACTGTTTGCATGTAGCTCCTTGTGGCAGTTATAATTATGGTTGTTTGCACACATAGCTAATAGCTTTAGTTCTATGATTGAAATGCACTGACGTCGACACTATTAGCTATAATATCAGTGTTAAGTTACGACACAGTCACAGTGTATTGTGATCATGCAGGGTGGTGTAGCCTCAAATAAACTTCGAAATTATTATAATTTTGGTGTACTTTCAATGGTATAATTATTATCGGCTACACTGAACAGTAAGTTAACTATAACAATGAAAATGACATTTGTGTACAGCTTAGCTATCTAGGAACAGTAAAAATGTGTTAGAGCTATAGTACAGTAGTATTATTATTATTATTATTCTTTGGGTATGCCAACATTATCACATGCACACGGATATTGCAGCAGTTACAGAAATAACTGGACAACAGTATCAGGACCCAGCTGACTTTAAATGTGTGGAGAAGTCTCCAGTTGGTGATGCTGTGTTGAGCCCATATGACATGAACTATCCAAGTGTTGATATGCGGCACATCTTCTGTGGTCAGATAGTGCACAATGAGCCACAAGGCTTTCACAGTCTCAATCCTTCAACTGACTGGAAAGAATGTGTCATGAAATTTCAGTGTAAATTCTTTTCTGACCAGAATGCATACTGTAAAGAAGTGTACATCCGCACACATGACGGTTATGAATTAAAAACGTCAGGGAGTAGCATGTGGCCATTGCACCTAACACCTGTCCGGCTTGTTCCACTATTCCAGTATTTATATTCCAGTTGTCAGCCAGCAACAACCAATGCTGATTTGTGTTTTCCACGCTGTTACTGGCTAGGGTTCAACAATGACGAATTTGACATTAATATAATATTATTGTGATCATAGCAAGGGGGCATACAATAGTGACCGCATATCCTGCTCAAAAAGGAAAATATAGTCGAAGTAATAGTATGAACATATGCAGTTCTCAGCCATGCCAAAGAATGCGTCTGTAGCTATATATGCAGTGTGACAGCTACATAATATCATTATGTACTGTAATATTCACAACTATTTAATACTAAGGGTTGGTTTCTTGCACACATGACTAGCTATTATCATAATCAATAATGTTACATTAATTGTTGGGTTCAAAGCAGCAACAATAGTCAGGTATAGCAGGTGTACATGATATTCTTTTGTTATAATGCTCCACAAGAATCATGAAATATCATAATGGATGAGTAATCTTTCAGGCTGGCATACTTTATAAACACTCATGTCAGTTTCGCCAAGTTAAGCCAAACAATGGTGTCATGATACTATTAATTAAATAGTATTATTATTGCTAGCTAGCTACTAAAAGTGTTCAGCTCATAGTAGTTAGCTCGATCAAATTCATACATAATGGGCTGAATGAATGTAGCTGGCCGGGGTTAACTCCACAATTCTGGATCATGACACCATTGTTTGGCTTACTTCCCGGGTTTATTTTATTAGAGCAACTCTAATGTAGCTAGAAAGTGCGAAACTGACATGAGTGTTTATAAAGTATGCCAGCCTGAAAGATTACTCATCCATTATGATATTTCATGATTCTTGTGAACAAAAGAATATCATGTACACCTGCTATAGCTGACTATTGTTGCTGCTTTGAACCCAACAATTAATGTAACATTATTGATTATGATAATAGCTAGTCATGTGTGCAAGAAACCAACCCTTAGTATTAAATAGTTGTGAATATTACAGTACATAATGATATTATGTAGCTGTCACACTGCATATATAGCTACAGACGCATTCTTTGGCATGATAGCTATATGATCAGCATAAATGTAATCCCGGAAAACCCAGTCATTTTACCATCCATGGAAAATCAATTGAGCCTGTTGGGCGCGCGGGATGAATTGAAAAGAAGTTAGCCGCACATTCTGGAGTCCCACATTCCAGCGGCACTGCATGGAACTCAACCGGCGCACATTGCAGGGGCGGGATGACATAATTAAATTAGCACGTGCAATGATGGCAAGCCACACCCACTAGTGTGGTCTGAGTACACTGAGCAGTAGGAGAAGTCGTATTTGTCACGTCTCAAGATGGCTAAGAACGGAGATAATGGTATTTAATTGTGCATTATACCATAATATGCATGTTGCCTTGCCCTACCTTGGTTTACAGGACTCTGTTGTTGGCTATAGCTAATGTTTTGCCATGGTAAGGCCACTGTAACTAACGGTCAGGCTAGCTAGCTACATCATGGGCTACTATGTTTTGTATGAAAGAGCCACCCTGACAGTTGTTTTCAGAAGGTTTGATTAGGTTCAGGTGCTGGGGCAAACTCATGCATAAGAGGTGCAATAGCTATAAACCAGGAGGGGGAGGGGGGGGGGGTGGATTGTTTGCCGAGTCTTCCCACCCACCTCCTAAACGTAGCCCTGCTAACTAGGACTGTTAAAATCACAATTGGATAATAAATTCTAGCATAAGAACTCAACTATCGGCCAAGGTATCAGTTCGGCGCGTAAGTTGACCTAGGAACACTTTGAGACCTTTCTTCGATAATTGTTGCATTAATATGGTATGAGCGGCTGACAATAAAGGTTCGTGGATGGCAATTGAGGCCCGACCATTGGGATTTGGAGGACTATAACGTCGTCTCTGATTGTCATTATATTGTCTTCATCTGCATATCCTCTTGTAGAGGAGGTGCAGATCAACATTGAGGCCTCTGATTCATTCTTTGAGCATAAACGGAGTTAGCCTTGATAATGAAAAAATATTTCCGTATAAATACGTAAAATCGTGGTCGATAATCAATGTGCACTCAGCTAATAATCAAGGTTTTTATCATTAACATTTTTGGAAATTTGTTTTTTTTTTGAATAACTAGCTACCAATAACTACCAATGCTACCCCATCTATTTGCACAGAGAAAAGACTGCAATAGCACATGTGAATGTATTAATTTTAGTGCATATTATTCACCTACATTTTGCTTATCAAGCTGAAAGCACATGCATTATGCATAAGCACTCTATCTGTTGATAGTACAGTGGCCAACAAAAGTCACTATATAATGATATTATGGTCATGGACCGTGTCTGTCGATTTTATAAGCATACTGAAGGGAATTTTCCACCAAATTTGATTGATTCATTGTGCTTACATGTTGCTTAGGTGCATAGCTAGATCTCAAGATAACTGTATCAATTTTTTGCTCACAATGATGACAATAACCAACCGATTACTTCATATGCACATGGGGTAAATATGCATATCCCTATAAAGGGAATTTTCGAGGGAGAAAACTTTCGCGGATTGGTAGGAGGGAGCTTTTGGCCAAGAAATTTTTCGCAGAATGTTAGACTGATTGCATGCATAAATTGGTTTGGCATGCCTAACATTCCTGGAGAAAGGTTTCGTGGGTAACTAAATTCATGAAGATTATCTCCCTCAAAATTTTCCTGCTATACGGTATACCACAGCAGCAATAGCTCAATAGATACAGACAGTTAATTAACACCATTTAAGGACAACTCCCATCAATTGGGAAGCCACACTACAGTAGTGGCTGTGATCGGTGGTTGGTGGTTTGCCCTATAGACATGCTATAGCTACCTGAAAGGAGATTATCAATTCCACAAAAATTAGCACCACCGAAAATTACCTACCATACGGTATCACTGAAATGTACCAGTCACTGAACACAGCAGTTAGCTATCGGATACCTCAAGTGTCAAACATGCCGACAGTGTCACTATTATATGCTGGAAGTTTACATAATTGATCATGACATTGTGTGTGTGTGTGCGTACTAGTCTTCAGTATACCTTAAGTTTTGATATAAACTAACCGTTGCCAGAGATATCATGTAATAGTAGTGCAACACAGTGATAATTGTGATCAGTGCTATTAATTACTCTGCCCCGCTGTCCTATGAAACTGCTCATTTTTGCTGCAGCTTGGGCCATATATCCGGCGTGTCAGTGCGCTGACATCTATTGTGGCATCCCAGATGCCATGAAAGGAATCTTTATCTCAGGCTGAATGATTTCCAGTCACCTCCTCTCATACAAATAGAAGGAAAAAAATATTAGTAATTCAATTGAGGCGTACACTTAGCTACAAATGGTGGCCTAGTGAATGCAAATGAGCGACATGCATTCAGTAGTCAATATGTTGTCCACAGATGCTTTCCAGAGGAGCTGATCCTATTTTAAACGTCTTCTCTCAGGAATGCATGCAGGCAAAGCTGCAGAACTACCAACGAGTTTCTGTAGGGAGCTAATTATTGTCACGTGGCCTACTCACAGTTGGAGAAGCAGTGCAGCCGGATTTTTTGGCTGACATCACCGGGGTGCCTATGACTAAGCAGTACTTCCACTATTTTTCTAACCATGCACACAAAAATAGATCTACAGATCATGATACAGTGTGCGTGCGTGTGGGGTAGCTATATGCGGCCCTTCACCGCTCTTGTTTGTATATTATGCAATCGTCACACTATGCACGCAACGTATCTTTGCAGTCCACTTACAGCTAGTGGCATAATTTTTATGTAGAAAACTTAGCATATGTGCGCCTTCAATCAAGAAAAGATTTGCCGTATTGGGAATACCCGTAATGGTATTATGACAACAAATTGCTGTATACTTGTATACTTAGATTTATTAACTAAGTTTCTTGCATGAAAATTCTAATTTTATTATATTATAGCTGCAGGATATAGTAATGAAGCTACTGAGAAAAAACCACAGCACTATGCTGATGAAAACATTTGCCGTCCCTATTTACTTGGTGTTTGTCTCAGTGAAATGTTCAGTGACACAGTAAGGATAATGAAGTATAATATTACTGTTTATCAATTTAGGAATGAGAGACCGGAAAAGTACAATATTATAATTATAGTAATATTATAGACACCATTAGGAACATTTATCCTCTCTATATGGTAACATGTGGATCCCTGTATGCCGCCGTACAAACCTCCAATGGTTGTATGAGTCCAGTAATGCTGGCAACAAAATGTATTCTCTATAACTGGCGGTCTTTAAGCCCTTGATAATATAGATAAACAAGGCAAACACTTCTGCTGTATTTTTTTACATGCTGTGCCACCAAAATAATGTTTGTTTGGAGAGGGGACAATTAACCACATTCTCTGTTTTCCTCCTCTGTACCTAATACAATATCTGATACTACCTCCAGCGCATAGATCCTGGCCCTTGTAAACTGGTTCACTCAGAGATTCTTAAGAATGCATATGAAGTTGCACACGAAGGTGAACATCATGATTTCAATGAAGAGGTGCTTAAGCACTTGCAGGCATTTATGGAGGACATTGATAAAAGAATTAAAGCTAATAAAGAGAGGATGGACAGCTATCAGAATCCTGAAGTCAAAGCCAAGGTCTATAGGTGTATTGATGCGCATGTGTATGTTACTGTCGACCAGTGGCGGGTCTAGAGGCTGGATAGTGGGGGGGCCTAGACCTGTTGGGAGTGTTAGGAGTAAGACTGCGTGTGCGTGCGAATCTTAGTCACATCCATTTTTATATAAATTTCGCTGCCAAAATTACTGCAAATAGACTAGTTAGTACATGTCAGTAAGATTTTTGGACATCCAAAAATTAAACAATAGATTTTTCTTTAAAGCTGCAAACGACGTGGATGCATGGCATCAAATCAAATCAAATAGATCAGTACAGTGATGATCAGGATCATCTGGGGGGGGGGGGGGGGGGGGGGGCACAGGCCCCCCCTGGCCCCCTCCTGGGCCCGCCACTGCTGTCGACAGTATGTGTACACTACCAGCTGCTGTAAATTCCACAAGATATGGATTGGATTCGTGTCAGTTAAGATAACGTACACGCTAACCACTGCAGCCTTCTTAATTCGCTGATAGCCCTCTTACAAAATTAATGATAATGGCTTGTTCAATAGTAGGCACAGAGTCTGTACAGTATAGGGCACATGATGCACTCCAGTCCGATCCAGTACTTTTTTCTACCAGTACTCGGGTACACTAAGGCATGGGAAAACAATTTCACGTATATTGGCCATTTCCGCTCATGAATATCATTTGCATCTAACTTGCAGATCATTAACAAGCATGCACTTGCTCGCTCTCCATATGTTTTGTATTGAGCGGTGAGGCAGCTAGCAGCCAAGAAGCTAGCTACTGATCGATTTCTGGATCAAAAGACGATAAGTTATGGCTGTAAAAATTGACTCATCAGAACGTTAGATAGCTTTGCTTTATAGATTCATCTGGGAGAAGTGGATCTGATTGCTTATAGGTGAGTGGTAACAAGGAATACGTGAACTAGCAGTGGATTTTGGTGCTTGTTGAGCGCACAAGTCGACATCTCACTCAAGAACAAGCCTTTTATCTATCCTCCTACATAGTTTGCGATACTCTAGCATCTATTTAACTACCTTACGAAGTTAGGAGAGATACTATGGTCATCTTCTGCTCCCGTGTGCCGTTTTTTGGTTGCCATGCCCACAGGACTGGTTGCTATGGTAACCAATTTGGTTCTAAATTAGATTACGGTACCAGCAATCAAAGAACCAAATCTAGTATACGTATCACCATATTTTTGACACAAAATAGCATGTCCCATGCCTTAATGCACCTGAGTAGCTAACTATAATTGCATAATATTATACTAATAGGATAAGGTACAGTAGCGGTCAAAAAAAGTTGACGTTTCCGTTCCATTCAACGCTGTTCTATGGGCACTTGCACACACGTGTTAATTTCCGCAATGCAGACCATTTCCGTTTGCTAAGCGCCCGCGCGGGCCCATACCATTTCATGGCCTTTTCCATTTCCGTGCGTGTGCACTGGGTAAGCAGTTTTGTGGTTGCACTCACACTCAAGTTGAACAGCTGTGCTGTACGTGTGACTTGGGGATTCCCTAAACACTGGAAGATCAACTGTTGGACCGGCTCTCAGTGTTTTGCCTAGAAGGATAATCAGCTGGAGTGCTTGTCTACCATCTGAACTCCCAACTGTAGCCAACAAGGTGTTGAAATTGAAGTGCTAAACTCTTTGAACCAGGACTCAAGGTATCAAATTTGAAGTGGTACTCTTTCGAGTTGGCAGGTACATCCATACACAGTCACAACTTTCCTACATGTAGCTACCCTCTGTATCATTAAATTTTATAGTCTATTTTATTGAAATGCACACTCACAGGTCCTATAGTACAGTACTGGCATTTTATGATCAAGGTAAGTGTACATTGTAATAATATGCATGAAACTGATGGTTTGTTCAGTACTGCCTCTTTCTTGTTAGCGTGCATGCATCTTGGACTACAAACACAGTAGAATTTTATACATTTATTTCTACATTTGTAGATGGTATACAGCTCTTACACGAAGCTAAGGATCCTTCGATACCACTCTTAGGGATACAAGCCTTACACTATTGCAAAGCTACTGTGTGAAAGTGATGGGATAAGAGTGTCAAGATATGGGATTGCTAAGTTTCTGAAGGTATACCACACAACAGGAAGCATCAGACGAAGACCAGGGTCAGGGCAGATCTCCAAGATAACTGCTAAAATAAAGGAGCTAGTGCATGGAGCAGCAGATGCAAAGTGATGATGAGACTATGGCTTACCAGCTTCACAGAATGATTAATGACAGTGGCTATGATATCTCCCTGCGAACTGTCCTCAGATGCCGCACTTCTCTCGGTTGGACTTTCAGGGGAAGTGCGTACTGTCAATTGATCCGTGATGCCAACAAGGTGAAGCGCCAGGAGTGGGCCATCCAACATGCTGATGATGATTTTGAAGATGTAATTTGGACTGATGAATGCACGGTACAGCTACAGAATCACAGAAGATTCTGTTGTCGCAAGCTTGGACAACGGCCCAAACCAAATCCTCGGTAAGTAAATACATGTGTGAATGTGTACATATGAAAGATACATGTACATGTAACTACAATGTACGATTGTGGTTTACTACACATGATACATATCTGTTGGTTTCATGTACATGTATAGGGCCGAACATCCTGTGAAAGTTCACGTGTGGGCTGGCATCAGCAGACGAGGTAGAACTCAGATTTGTATCTTCGAGGGCATCATGGACAGATTTTTGTACACCAGCATCTTAGAGAGGACTCTACTCCCATTCATCCAGCAAGTGTACCCATCCAGCCACCGTTTCATGCAAGACAACGATCCAAAGCATACATCACTGCATGGAAGAGATTTCCTGGATCACAACAGTGTAAATTGGTGGAAGACTCCCGCTGAATCAGAGAATTTATGGCACGAATTGAAGGAATTTATACGTAGGAAAATCAAACCAAGAACCAAAGATGAGCTTGTTGATGGGATAAGCAACTTTTGGGAAACTGTCACAGTTGAGAAATGTAATAGGTACATAAGTCATCTTAAAAAAGTAATCCCTAAAGTGATAGAGTTAAATGGTGAGCCCACTGGCTACTAAATTTGATTTTTGTAGCACACATGTACATTGTACCTTAATTATTATGTATGTTTGAGTTAGATTGTTCATTCAGCTATCAAACCATTCATGATCTTTACAATGGTGAAATAAAAATACATGTGGGTTAATTAAAGGGTTACCATAGTAACATGTGTATGTACAGTGTAGAGATGCACATGTAAGTACTAGTACAATAATATTATAATGTTTAAAGTCAATGTGCATGTATATGTTGGCATGCTTTTGTCCTGGACAGTTAAAGTTGCTTCTGCTTTGCCCTTAGTCGATTGCAGGCTTGACTCATCGATTCTGTACATTTATTCCATGCCAGCTCAAAATCATGAGGTGCACTCCAATACTTAGGATATAACGATCTCACGGTCTCCTTTAGCTCATCTAACTCTTGCTTGGGCAGGCCAGGCTTTCCTCCATATCACATCTTCACTGAAAAAGCTCTCCTTTGCAAGCAATTGAGCCAATGTGCCCATTTTACCTTCCTTACCAGCAAGCCCTTGATTTTGTTGAATCACCAAGTTTGCTGGAGTCAATATGTCCTTGTTTATTACTGAAGATGGTAGTGCCTTAGAAAAGCTTTGCTTGTTACCTGATGGTGTGGAAGCTAGTGCTTGGCTTGGTAGTCGTTTGGGAGTAGGTACAGCTGTTTTTCTTCATGGTGGAGGTGGAGATGGAGATGTGATACATGTAATATCCACGCATCTGGGTGGTAGAGGGCTTAAAGGAAGTGTATGCCTCTTGGGTGGTACTGGTGGTAGGTTGCCTAAGCTCAGTGGTGGTGGAGCTTGAGAGACATTGAGAAGACTTGCTTCAATGTTTGTCAATCTCTCCAAGACAGCCTCCATGGTACTTTCCAACTTATCCAGCCGTGTACCATACTCCTGCAATGTCACCACCAGATACAAGGGATCTGTAATACAATGTACAATAGTAATACACAATTAAGGGGTGATAATAGTAATTATTACATATACATGTACATGCTTCTTACCAGAATCTGAAAAAAAACATTCTCATAGGAGTTGGACTTAACAAGAGAAGGAGATTTGCCACCATCACTGTCACAAGAGGAATCTGACTGGGCATCAACTTTGTACCACAAAGGTGGGGGGAGTGGGACACTGCTGCTGAGTGTGGTGAGAGCAACACTGCTGCTGGGTGGGGGCACTGGTGGTCGGAGAGCAACACTGCTGCTGGGTCTGGGCAGTGGTGGGAGGAGAGCAGAATGGCTTCTGGGAGGAGGTACTGGTGGGGGGAGAGGGACACTACTGCTGAGTGTGGTGAGAGCAACACTGCTGTTAGGTGGGGAGAGAGCAACACCACTACTGAGGGGCAGTGGTGGGAGGAGAGCAGAATGGCTGCTGGGTGGCACTGGTGGGGGGAGAGGGACACTGCTGCTGGGTGGGGCCACGGGTGAGGGGATTGGGTCCAGTGGTGGCATTGGTGGTGGTAGAGGGTGGTTCTCATACCAGGTGTCGTCAGGTGACGTGGAGGAATGTTCATAGGGTTGGTACTGCCTATGTCAGACTGTGTTCTGTGGCACAATTGATGAAGATGAGTGTGGAAGGCCAGTAGATGTAGATGTAGGTGCAGTTGTTTGAAGAGAAGCAGATATCTCAGATGTGGGTGCAGTTGGTTAAGGTGTCCTCCAGTGATAGTAATGATGTTTCCTGATTTCTTTGCAGCTGAGTGGGAAAATTTAATTACAGTCAAGTACATGTCATATCATGTATCAGCTCTAAACATGTACATGACTTTTCTTATGGAAATTTTTTACCTTTAGATTTTTCCTTGTTCTTTGTTGTTTCTTCTGCCGATGGACGGTGTCTTAGGTGCCTTATTCTCCTTGGTTGTTTTGGCTTTCTTTCTTGGGAGAGCACCAGGACAGCTGTCATCCAATTGTTCCTCTATGTCAGCCTTTGTACCTTAAAATTTAACATGCACACATGTAAATTAACATATTATATGTACATGTACAGGTGTAGGATATTCAAGCATAAAATAGACCACTAATCCATCGCCACAATTTGGGAAAGGTGCTTTTCAAATCCCTTCAGAGAGCACATAGTACCACTGCTCTGTCTGCTGGTGCTGGTCTCACTATCTTGGTACAGGGAACAGTGGACTCTCTATCTTCATCCACCCACTTGATCAAGTAGTAGATACCTACATGTACATGTGAAGATGCATGTAAGCATGTTCATTCACCCAGAAACTACAGTGTACCATTGTTGGTTCTGTTGCTGGTACCCAAGAGAGTCCTGAGGGTCATCTCTGTGAAGCTGCTAGCTGTGATGTTGAAGTGGTTTGCTGGATCCTTTGAGACTTGAGTGGGGATGATGAAGTGGTTTACTAGATCCTTTGAGAGTAGTGTTGTTGATACTGAGATGCACTAATTTAAATACCCAGACAGGTGCAAAGTTGAGTAGTAGTTTGACAGCGGTTGAGTAGTGCTTCCTTAAGGCCATTTGCACTCGCGCAGTGCAGTCATGCACAAATCTAAACGGGGTGCCTGCACGTGCGTGCAAGAGTATTTTCCGTTTTAGGTACATTCCCTTGTTGTGCGTATTCAGTGTACGTTCACGAGGGCGTTTAATTTCCGTAGAACGGTTGCGGAACGGAACGGAAATGGCAACCTTTTTTGACCACTACTGTATTAATTTGTATCCAATCCAATACAGATAGAGGAAATTTCAAGAACAATAGTACAAATCGGAGAACTGCTGTCCAAGTCAGATAACTCACGTACGCATAATATTTAAGCTTCAACCTTAACAGAGATATTAAATGAAGTATTCAACCATGTTGATTTAATAGTTAAAGCATGGGATGCCTCTTCCACTAAGTTAATTGTAGTATTCTGGGCAAATGCAATTACCCACTTCCATTACTGCCATATATATATGGCAAATGCCCAAGCAAAATGTGCATGCCAAAGGATATTTCCATCAATAGATAGGTTCCACCAAAGATAACAATATTATTATACTTAATATGACAGTTCATAGGAAAGGGGTATATTAGGGATTTGTTTTACATTTTTGAGAAAAACTGGGTTAAATTTGAGGATGTTTAACGTTTTATACTGACAGCATGGAAGCTCACATAAGTCTAAAAATGACATCATTGCATAAAGCAGGCCATGCATGTGCTTTTTGTTGATACCTAAGTTTGAAAATTTTGCCACCTGTCTGTGCTTCAAAATTTATCTCCACTACCAACCCGCTATGGAAGCAGCAAGTTTCACCGTGACTACTCCTTGCTCTACTCGCTTCTTTCAGCCCGCTACTACTTCTACTCCTGCTCTAGGTGGTGCTCAGTCCCTCTGTCAGATGAAAGGGCACAAAAAAGTGTTAAAGATTTTATACGGTGTACCTATGGGTGTAAGCTAGGTCCCAGAGACCCCCCTTGTTCTAGCTTTATAAGTAAACAGACTATAGAAAAGTGTACAGCTGACAACCTGGATATCAGCAGGGATAAGCTATAATACTTGGTGATTCTCGCACAAAATTCGAGCAGGTCATGGTACGGATAGCCAACCTACCCTTCGAAGGTCCACCATGAGAAGACAGCCAATCGATCAATGTCGAAATACAACATTCATGGTGTATTGATTTGCCGAAAGACATTCATGTTTCTCCATTGTGTTGGTCACAAGCGCCTAGAGCACTCGATTCATTATTTTGATGACGTTGGTTTAAATACCAGACAGCACGGCAACTCGAAGTGTCTCCTTAAAAGTACAACCCCTTTAAAGAAGTCAAACATCTATCATTTTTTATAACTAACTACATGCACTCGAGCACACATGCAGCTTGCCACTAGTACTGCCAGGTAGAGTTCCTGGTCACAGAGATAAGACAATAGTTCTTCCTTCCGACGTGACGAAAGCCTTAGTTTACACATATATGTTCTAATATAGGCGCCACCCTAATTTAGGCGCCCTTTGGGACCTGCGCAATTTTTTCTGTTCTAATTAAGGGCGCCTTTCCGGACATCAATTATTTTTAGGCGGCGCCTATTTAATTGGAACGTATTGCCACGTGCAATATGGCAATACCTCGATACTGTACCATACCGTCGATTGATCTATCGAGCTAGCAGTTTAGATGTCAAACTAAGCTGTCTCCTACATTTATATGGGCACTTACCAACTGCTTTGATGTCTTTCTGGAGTTAGAGACAATCGTTCTGATGGCTACGGTACCGACAACTTGAGAATGATTCAGCGATCAGAGTGAAATTTCCAAAAAGAACTGAAACTAGAACCATATTTTTGTTGTTGTCGCCACTATCATAATATTGACTGCCACTAAATAGGACCGGTTAGTAATAGCGCTTGTGCTCTGGCAAAACTTTCAGAACCATTCTAATTGCAGCTCTTAGGCGCCTCCCTAATTTAGGCACCCTTTGACCTGGTCGTGAATTTTTCGGTTCTAATTGGAGGCGCCTGCGCGATCTGTAATTATTTTTTTGGAGCGCCTATATTAGGAAGTATATGGTATTCGAAGTACAAGTCTGCTTGTGAAGAGGATGAGTGGGGTGCAGTGGGAAGGAGTAAATTTTACGATCTATGGAGTAAACTATTGCCACACATTTCCATCAGCACTCCAAGTTTGGACCTTTGTTTCACTTACCAACAAAATTCGTTTGCGATTCAGAAGTCAGGCTGCCTCTCAGAAGAAGAGAAGTCAGAGCGTCTTGAGTCAGCTCAGGAGCATTTTGCAACATGCCAAAACGGAGCGTGACTATTACAAGAGTAGGCTCCGAGTAGCTTAAAGTGCAGAGCAATCGAGTTCAAGAATAGCTCACTACTCTTACAACTTCGTGCAGCAAATTCGTTTTCCATTTGATTCACAGTAAACAGGGCCCGAGTCTTATAGAACAAGTTCATCGCTCGAAAATGTGGCCTTTTTGCATAAGTGACGATGGAAACCGACAAATAGTATTGTATCTTATTGATGAAACAGAAAATCTGGGAAAGGGAGCTGACTTGTGTCATCAGTCTCCTAGCTTTACCACTACTTGTATGACAGTATTGGAATGCACTGCAAATCTGTTCTTGCTGCTGATCTCACTTGTCCCAGACCCTCCAATCTAAACCCACAGCAAAAAAAATCTGAAACTGCACCTCAAACTCCCTCTACCCCGACTATGGCCAGTTCGAGTACCTCTACAATCACAGGAAAACGGAAACAAACAACTACATGTGGACTATGTCATGCTATTGGACACACCAAAGAACATGTCCAGATAGATAGTCTATGCAGAATGTTAGTCCTGATAGGTAATTTATGTAGAATGTTATTTTGCATTCGTACAAACTGATTTTTTGCTACTTCCTGTACAAGAGGAAATAGATAGGAAATTACAAGTTTGCTCATTACTCCAGGTCAAAATGATTTTTTTACATTTAGTATAATATTATACATGGTAAGCTAGGGATTACCAGGTGTACTTAATTCAATTTCGCCAAAATATCCCTAATACACCCTTTTCCAATGGACTGTCACATAATAACTTGAACAGTTGGCTTGATCATGTATTAGCTGCCATGACTGGGTGATGAGGTTTCTGCACTATTAAAAGAGTTAGTATAATGATGACATTGTTATATGTCATTGATATGCTTTCTAATTACTTTGCTATAACTTGTTTCGTAGAGGAAGGAGGTGGAGAAAAGTCAGAAACTGTAAAAACAGAAGTGGAGAAACTTAAAAGTAAGAAAATTTCACTTGTGGCTGAGTACTACTCTCTTGGAGGCCCTCGTTTGCCTTTTGGTCAAGAGGCTATTATGGTTGTCTGTGATATTTGTGGAGTATTTCTTAATGCGTCTGATAGAGATGATTTCTTTGCAAACCATGTCAAGGCTAAAATGCACAGTAATGTTGTAGCCGTGCGAGAGAAGATTCATCAACTTCAGGTATAATTCAACATCTTCTGAGCCTAAGCATGAAAACATACTATAAGGATCATGGCATTCTCTCTTCCTTGCAGTGAATTTTATGAAGACTTGTGTTACGAAGAGTAAACTAGTTTACAACAGGTTTTTTTGTGTCTGTAATGTTTTACAGCAGACCTTATGATAATGGTCAGACATCGGACTTTTTCCAGACAAATAGCTGGACCAGATATGTCACATTCACTTGATTATCCGGACACTTTATCATGCAATAGCACACACAGTTCAAGCACTAATGTCTGACTAGCATCCTATTTACTAGCTTAGGCTTCACTGTAGTAGCTGTCACTGTGTTAATTATGATTTTGAGGCTGGCTTATATTAGGGTGTGCCTAGCACCTGCTACTGCATTGATAGTTGAAATTACTGTACATTGGTGTTCGGGCATTTGATTTAAGGGGGTCTCCCCGTCAGGAAAATTTGAAGATATGAACTTTTTATGATTTTTAGTGTTCTAGGACATCAATATCTCGGCTTCTACGCCCCGGCCCCCTACGGACGTGAAACTTGCACCAAATGTCTATTTTTCCAAGTACTTCGCTATGACATTGAGTTATTTATGCGGGGTACAGAAAAAATAGTCTGAAAATAAAAATTTACCCCACTTGTTTTGAAAAGGTGTTCTTTAGAAAGAACTCATTGAGCGGTATATTTCTTACCTTGCATATCCTCTATGGTATTGGAAAAAAATCGTCTGGAAATTTTCTGACAGGGAGACCCCCTTCAATATCCAGTCAATTGATCGGACATTTTGACTGGCCATACAAAAGGTTATCACAAGGTCTGTTACAGTATGGTAGAGGTGTACATCTGGCTACATTATTGTCATGCAATTTCTAGTTAAGTATAGATTGCCCAGGCTATATACTCAGTTGTAACTCGATCCAACCATGTTTGTGCCTCTGGATCACAGATGAGCATAATATATACATAAAAATTGCATGACTCTCAATTCCTCTTAAAATTAATATGGAATGGCTGTTGGAAGACAATAATTATTGTCTGTATATATTTGCAAATGGCACTGATCAGATCATTGCCATTTGCAAAATTAATGCAGACAACTGTGAGTGGCATGTTAAGGTCACTATAATGAAATTCTGTCATAATCAATGTTGCATATAATATTATATGCAATAATTTCTACAATTATTATACGTACATGGTAGTTGTACTTCCACACGCTGGAAATTACTGAGTATAAACACACACTAGAAACTACTGAGTACAAAATCTATTATAGTCTCTAAGAAATTTAAAAATTTGTTTTGAAAGGCGAGATTGGTAGGCAATTCACGTAGCTCTCAAATTATGAGCACAGTCAACCCTAAATGTGATTGTTCCTTGTGTCTCCTCGTTCCTGTGCCTTCCCCTGCCCATCAGCCGGCCAGTTGTCTTCTTAGATTCTCCATCTCTGGGGACTGGAACTGTCCGCTGACCCATGAACCGATCCACCAACACGTTGGAGTTCCAAACCTAATGGTTGCACAATGGAGACAATCATGTTGCATAATAATATTTTTATACAATAAAACACGGAAGGGGGTTGCTTTGAAAGCAGCTTTCTTTGTGCTAATACCAAGACTCTTGCTAATACTTTAGCTATTAGCTTATCCATAATTTTTCTTTTATTTCTAATTCTCTCTATCTAGAAGAATTCTTTGCCCAATGCACATTATTGTGTTGGTATGCCGTTATCAAGTATCATGCATGTCTGGAAAACAAAAAGGGTCAGTCTACTCTTAGACTATAGCTTATATACACTACCATAATTATGTAATCAATGTTCTGTCTACATCTTTATCAAGGTCAGCAATATTCTTAGATTTGTAAGAAGTGTGGCAACGAAAGATAGCTACCCAAACTAATCTATAGGCTCCTTTGCTTGAAATAATCGAAGTAACTCAACTAGAAACATTTTCCGAGATTACAATGGACAGTATGACACATAGACAGATTCTCCATCAACCCCACAATAATATTACCCACCACACCCAACTAAGCATTGAACACACAAGCACCAAACACCACAAGAGTATTCTGTTAGCATCAGTCGTTAATATGGGTTTCTAGTACATGTAGTCAGAAATATGCTGTGTATATTACCGTGTTCATGTTAGTCAGTGCATGATCTAATTAGCGCTACAAAATTCATGCTCTAAGATTTAGCTTAATGGAGCGTGTGACAACCTTTACCAGAAAATTGCGTGAAATTTTATTCTTTAGTTTGCGTTCTATTTAATTTAGCAAAAACAGTATTCTCTATTAGCCATAACTGTACCTATACATGCATATTTACTATAATAATTATTACTATAACTGCGATACTGAAACACTATTGATATTATGCACACAACATGACATACATGTACATGCATGAGACTCTCCTCATATAGGC
The DNA here is from genome assembly GCA_963930775.1 of Cliona cf. orientalis. Lineage (NCBI taxonomy): Eukaryota > Metazoa > Porifera > Demospongiae > Clionaida > Clionaidae > Cliona > Cliona cf. orientalis. The sequence goes on from OZ005689.1 coordinate 15,866,784, forward strand.
GCGTGTATACTGTGTTGTGCATGGTGATAGGAGTGTGCCTATATCACTCACCTCCACTGTGACCTCAGCACTGCCTGGGTTGCTCACAAAGAACTGAACAGACGCACTGAAGTTGGGATTTAAAGTATTCTTTTTGACTGGAGTTTCTGCTTTACTCCTACCACACTTGACAATGCAGTATGGATCAGCACCTACACTCAAAAACACAATAGAAATAATTTTAGTATGCCTTATTGCACAAGTATAAAAAGCAATGAAATTGAAGGATGAAGTAGGGATGGCAGGCCCAAAAAGTACACAAACAAGATTTGTAGTGATAATTACATTCACTATAATATACATCCATACGCTAGCTTGTTTCGACTATCATATGCCTATTGATGGTGACCCATCAGTTAGTTTTTATCCTATGCATGTCGTAGAGGGGGTGGGGGGGATTAATCAGCTTCGATCGTCGCATTACTTCCTGCATGGTTAGTTAATTCCTGTACCTACTCAAAAAGTAAGCGTAGGGATGTATAGTGAATGTAATTATCACTACAAATCTTGTTTGTGTACTTTTTGGGCCTGCCATCCCTACTTCATCCTTCAATTTCATTGCTTTTTATACTTGTTTCTGTTCCCTTTTTTATTCCTCTTTAGGATAATTCATTAGTGCCATCTGACATGATTTTCATTAACTCATATAGTTATGTAGAAACTGGGTATTTTCATGACAGAGGCTGTTATTAATAATGGATGTCTCGCACATAATTGCATTTATAATATTATGATCAATAGTATTGTAATCTTTCACCATTTGTCACAATGCAGGGTACGGGGCCGCAACTGCATCTCATTTTTGGTGGGGTGCATCCACACAGAAGCCGCACAGCACCACTCTCAACATTTTCCACTTTTGTTTCATTGTAGTCCAAATTATAAAGCTGTTTTCCAATATTGGCTAAGATTTCTCGGACCACACCGTGGCCTTAGCTATTCTGTTTCACAATTTTTAGATGGATCTTCAAATTTTAAAGCAGGATGCAAAAAAGCCTTCTATATTATTGTACCATTTACATGTCATGTACTCATGCATGATAGCAGCAATTTTTTTCCACCCTCATCTGGTAATGACATGCACCATTGTCCGCTCTGAACCAGCAGTACTTGCACCCTGCACAATCGGAGGTGGGTGGAGCCACGTGCAGGTAAGCTACTCAGTTCTGCCATAGATTCTATGATTCTGGCATAGATAATTAAGACTGCGTAACCTATGATTCTATGTTGCTGCATGATAGCGTATAGCTATTAGCGATCTAGTGTTGCTCGTTTTATTGGTGATCAAAGTATAGCGCTACCTTGGCTTAGCTGTTCGAAATATGCCAACTCAACTCTATCCCAGGCCCAGAGAAGTTACTACCAGGCAACAAACTTACTGGCTTCTAGATTTGCTCCCTAAACAGAAGTTTTTCATGGCCTAGTGTGAGCCTTAGTGCCTTCTGTCAGCTCCGCTCGCGCGCACACGATCGATGAGGTCGCACGCGGCCCCTCCATTATTCTCGTTTCCAGGCGCTAGGCCCAGAGTGCGAGTAGCTACATAGAGTAGCTAGAACGATCGATGCGGTCGCGCGCGGCGCCATGCCAGTGTCACATGACTTCACCATGGTTACCAACACAATATGAGCATGCGCATTATATGATAAAATGGCGATTCAGACACACCCACTCTGCGCAAAATGTGCTGAACACACCCACAATTAAATCGCTATCCAAAACGAGCATGCCACAGACGTGCGCGCTCCAAAACGGAGAGGATTTATGCTCGAATCAAGGTGAACGATCCAGGGAATCTTGAGTTAGCCCTGGAAAAACAAAGATTGAGATTTTAGCACTTTTTGTGATTTCTTTACACAGCTTATTCTGGTATACCTGATTGTTTCCATGGATGTTTTGGGGCTTTCTAGATAGATATTCTGACGTAGATTATGAATATGAAAGTTAAAAATCTTAATGTTTAAGCTGCTCTGAGTTATTAATGTTTTTGTAATGTATTACATATATGGCATATCCGGGCCATCCCTACTTACAGAGTCTACCGACTCTATGATATTATGCTAGAACTACCAACCACATCCCTTAACCTCATAATATTATGCAGTCAAGATAGCTTGTAGCACAGCTAGTATAAGCTCGCAATAGTTCTTATTATGATCCTTTAGCTTGCTTTATGATCAAAGGTCTGTATGAAGCTAATAGTATTCACTGCACGTTGTGAGGTCAAGGGTCATAGAAAGTTCTACTTGTACTGTTTGTTTCGTATGCACACTATAAAATGCTTGTGTGAAGTATACGAAAATAATATGATGAATTTGTGGAGGTGTGGTGATAGTTGAGCAAGGAGCTACACGTTCAGTCTTTTGACGTGTTTCAGCCAAAATGACTAGTGTACTGATTACAAATACTGCTGATCATAGCAATCAGGAAGGCTATGTATAGCAAACTATGTGAGCCTTGAAAAGTAGGCACTTCATTTATCCAGAATCCTTTAAAGGACTTATCCTGTGGGACCGGGCTAATGTTGTACTGTATATTTGTTCACCTCTGTCTACAATCAAACAATACAATCGTAATGAGTGAGTGATGAGCTCACCAGCTCCAACAATATCTTGTTTGGTGAGATCTTGAGCTGTGTCCAGGTGGACAGTGACAGTAGCTTGGGGCGCATGAAAACAACAGCAGCAGAGGTAACCAAGGCAACCACGACCAGGTACATCTTTCTTTAGAAATCTGCAAAAGGAATATAGATCAACTCGTGTGTGGACAGGGTTTCATCCAGAAAGAAAAATTTGGGGGAGAAATGGGCATGGCAGTTTCACGCACTGTGCATGATCCCTACCCCAATTAAGCATTGATATGGATTAGTTTTCTGATGTCACTGAGGTATTGCATAGTTTTATCTAGTATTGAGTCATGAAGTAGGAGAATATACTGATCACATGCAATGCGACGCAAAAATATACACGCTCCCCTTCCCCAACCATGCACCTCTCTCTCTTTCTTTCTCTCTCTCTCTCTCTCCCTCTCCTTTTCCTCTTTCTTTCTTTTTGGGGGGGGGGGGGGGGGGGGGGGGGGGGAAGCTGGGCGTTTTGAGGGGGAAGCTTCCCCCCCACCCCCCCAACTGGATGAAACCCTGGTGGATGCTCAGACTAGAGTATCACTTACTCAGCATGATTGGGTCTCTCAGTAAATAGTCGCAGGAGAAACTCCCTTTCTTGGGCAGGCCCAGAGGTTGATGGAACAACTACATATCGTCCAGCATTCAGAGTAAACCTATCAAACACACTTCGCCGGGAAGTGAAGTGAGCAGCAGCGGCTGTTTCGTGAATTGTATGGCATTGAACCTTCCTGTTCTCTTCCACCTACATAAATGGCCGGGACACACATGCATAATAATATTATTGTACGTTAATTTGCCATACTAATACAGTTATCATTGTCAGTTTTGGGATTTATAAGCGCGGGAATTCTATCTGAAATAGTCCATAACTTTGTAGGGAAACTTGAACTGTGCATGGACCTTTCCTCTAAATCCTATATTGAAGTACCTACAGCCATAGCTCACCTTCATAATACAGAAACCAATGTGGAGGTTTTCCCCCATACCAGTCTGCTCAGTCTTCTGAGCACCACCAGCAACCTTCAATCCCTTCTGGTACCTCACATCCTTCTGGTAGAGGCTCACCATCACCTCAGTCTCATCTTCAGGAATAGTGAAAGCATACTACACAATAGACAGAAATGAAAGAAACATTATAGATGATTCCATGTACATGTTGTGTATATGCTAAATAGGTGAAAGGACAGAGAAGCTATTGATGTAGCTATATTCATAATAATGTTATAATATACTAATACACACATACATTGGAAGAGCATTGTGCACAGTAGAGTAGAGCATGCAGTATAATGTCAAGCTTCGAAGAAATAATTTAATCGTTTGTCCACATTATGTAATGTGCAATGGTATACAATCTCAGCATTTAAATTCGGTAACAAGTGGCTACTCTATATACATGAATTATAGCTCACATCCTTGTGGACAGCATGAGCATGCAATATATCAACTCGGCTTTCCTGGTGAGGGATTTATACATATAATGTGGTGCACTCAGGTGATGCAGTGATGCTTGAGGTGTAATGCACGAGCTGAAGCTGAGTGTAATATATCATCTAGAGCATTGGAATGCACCTTATTAAACAAAAAATGTCAACAAAAACAATGCATCTGATTGATTAAAAGTCACATGACCAAATATTATAGCTCTTAAATAATAGAGTACAGCAAATCCTCGTTTGTACACGTATTTAATGCATGGCTACAGCTAGCAAAATAATTTCTGCTGACCTGTGGGTTGTTGAGGAAGGTGTCCTTGTGGTAGATGGATCCACCAGCGGTTGTCCCCATCCACTCACCATGAAATAGACTCTCATGCCATGTCTTCTGCAGACTCAGCAGTTGTGTGTTGACCTGGCGACAGATGCTCACGTCTGTGAACCACTGAGTCCAGTCTTGGAACTCCATCCTACACCGAATAGGAAATGATTAATCAGTTGGCTGAGTCAGAAGTGTTTATGATAAATCAAATGCAATGTCCATGCATATGGATAATAACTGTACATGGAATCATTTGTGTTGATCAAGGAGTCATGGAACACCTGAAGCTATCTACATTGTATAATGTAAATTCCAGAGACAATAAAATCATTACAAATACTTTCCTAAAAATTTACAAGCCTTCCTACAGAGAGCAATCTGTAGGTCACAGATCCCAGCAGATGAATGCATGAGAATGACAGCAAGCGGTGGAACAGAACTTGCCCATGCCTATATTATGTGTACTAACCAGAACTCTCCATCATCCTCGACCTTGAGTCCCAGCTTATCTCTCTCCTTCTTGGGCACTTTATTCCACTTCTCTGATCTACAAAAATTATTAACAATACACTATCATTATACCTACCAGTAATGAGCAGTATATAACATAATTATCTCCCCAGTAGCAATTTACTTTTCTGTGGTTATGAGGTAATTATAGTGTAATTATGATGAAACCTATAGTGTAATCTCTTAGGTAATCTATGAGGTAATTATGAGAAAATTCAGGGCCTCGCTGGAGCCTTTCTGAGACTTGAAAATCAGTAAATATGTAGAGTATCTTACGCGTGTATCCAGCGAATAGATTGCAAGCTGAGCGCTACTTTCTCTGAGAAGTACTGTTGGTTGAACTTCACGTGTTTTCTTGGCTTACGTAATGCCATGGATAAATAAAGCTAGCCTTGCGCTATATATAGCACGCATCACTGCCACAAGGGGCTGGCCCGCGCGCGACTGCAGCAGCGTGACCAACCTGAACTTTGGAAGGAATACTGTGTTGTCGAGTTCGTCTCTGTGATTGAAGCATCGAAACCTGTCGTTATCAAGGTTGAGAGTCGATCTTAGACGCCATCTCCATGATTTCTGGGGCCAGCATCGATCGATGTGTACGCATTCTATTGACGACCTTTTACCACATGCACCATTACACTGTGCAGATACTGGGGAGATGGTCAAGGGTTCATCTGCATTACATAAAACTAAAACCATAATATACGTAGAAATTTTCACTAGAAAATTTTTTCACCTATTTCATCACCTGCTCTGATTGGTAAAAATTCTAAATTTTTGCCCTATATTTAGAGAATATGGTGACCTTTTGATAAAAATGTCTTTCACAAATAAAGATAGGTGAGCTTGGCAACACAACACTTTTATCCAGCAATAATTCCCATACAGTACTGTAATAGTACATGGGTCTGCATTATGTACAATGTCATGACATTGTAATATATACTCAGGGTTTCATCTAGCGACAAAAAATTTGGGTGGAAGCGCGATAAATGAGTGGGCGTATTTAGCACACCAAGTTCTTGGGACGTATTTGTAAGAGAATTTCTTTAATTTCTCCAGATGGTTTCAGGTAGTTTTTAATCGAAAATAAATGCTATAGTGGTTCGATTTGGTGACTTATTATGATATTTTGATGCTTAATTTAATTAAAGTCAAATTCTTAAGAATAAACCACGAATCTAATAATTGCAAAGGATGACCTTATAGCTAATGTTACAGAATGTGTATACGTTTAATATGCTTTCAGATCTAATATGATCACAGGAAAAAGATACTTCAAAAAATTTAATCATTAAATGATAATGTACATTTTTTTTACCATAGATGCATTGGCTTATGTACATGCACCGACATGTATAATTATTGTATGGAGTACAATATCACTTATACATAATCATCACAATGATAACATAATAATAATTATACAGAACAGATGCACACACATTCACCAGCTCACCCATCACTCCAGGCTCCCTTCCATTCCTTCCTGCCCCAAGGATTACGTATTCTGATCATGTATAGTTGCTCCTTCTTAAAGATGCTGAGGAGGCCCTGGCCAATGGACAGCTATATGTGTAGCATGTATAGAGAGACGTAGAGAGATGCATGACAAACAGTGTTTCATACAGAGGGTGGGGTGCCCAAGTACTTCCCATTTCTAATTCAAATCCCCTCTCCCTTTAAATTTTCTGACTCTACCGTATACTTCGTATTAGTCTACCACCCCAATGGCATGCATCTGGTCCTCCACCAACTTATCATAAAATTAATGATTCTACAGAGAGTAAGTATCAAAGGACATATTTATATGGATAATTAATGTGGGTCCCCTATAAATCATGATTTGGGGGGGGGGGGGGGAGGCACACAGTCTGGCTAAAATCATGAAGCAAAAGGAGCAATGTCTACATGCAAAATTGTTGTCGTAAACATGAAACTCAATAGATGCTTACAACAAATGACTACCATTATGCTCTATAGCATCTACACTGCACATGTATGTAACAGAAACACGTATTACTGACTATACTCGATAATGACTCTTTCAGACCAGTAGCCCGGACATCACACAGAGTAACACATTCACAGCACACACCTTTTTCACGTCAGTGACGCAGTAGGCATGACGTTTGATGAGCCCACAGTCCTCCACTGTCTTTGGAGACTAAAGAATAAAATTAAGAGTAAAACTTATCCACTCTTGGTAAAAAGCAATACAAATGATACACAGGAATGCAGTACCCTCACCACTACATGCATGCATAGCTATAGTATGGCTATGCATGTTGAGTATTGAACTACATACCCTTCACCTGAACCGGGTTCTGGCTAACATACGATCTGCACTTAAACAGCTAGGGTTCTGGTACTAGAGTCAATGATCTAAGAGTTGGGGCAAGGCACTTGGCCATGTCACTATATAAACTGAAAGCCTCTGTGACATACTTCAACTGAATTATGCACTTGAGAACCACTGCCTATTTAACTACACTATATATCACTGCATTACCACCAAAGCACAGAATAGCAATCAGTCATGTAACTAGTTGAGGTAGGTGCCATGTAAGCGCAAATTGGCAAGTTGAAACAGCTGCACACTATTATTCCACTGGGCAGGACTTAACGTGACCACTCTTCCTTAATGTCACGTATACCTAGAATGCATACTTTTTCTATTACGACCCTTACCATTTAGCATAGGAGGGTTACGACGAACGGACAGACGGACCGATAAAAGTCGCCAAACAATTATAGTAACCCTCCGTCTACGCTTTGTGGCGAGGGTTAAAAAATATGGGGTAGCTACAATCACTGAAGTAGTGGCACATGGCACCATAATATTATTATATGTACATGCAACCGTCAAGTAATTGGACAATGGGGAACAAAATTGGGTTACCTACAGTCTTGTCCCCAGATCACTCCCACATTTTCAATGATACACACATTGAAAATATAAGGACAAAGTAAACTAAAGGTCGTGTTATGGAGCAATAATGGAACTACTAATAGTACCAAGCCAGAACAATAAATTAATAAAGTAATGTTCTAAACTCGCACAAGTCTGATCAAGCTGTAGATGATGCCTTCATGGCCTATAGTATCTATTGAGTTGTTACCTCAGTAGCATCTGGAATGATCTACTCTGAGACATCAAGAGTTTGAATGTAAATTATATTATTCATGTGTTGTAATACCGTATAGCCGGAAATATTGACGGGCATTAAATTTGGCGGTTGAGCCCAAAATCGCTATTGCAAGAATATTGGTGGATTTAAATTTCACTACTGGACTAGAATAGTCTGAAAAGCAACTTGATAGTGTCTTAAGTGTGTCTTAAAATGTGTCTGTGAAAGTGATCTCACTGAATAGTGTCTAAAAAGAGTATGAAGGTCTCCAACTAGGACTCTGAAAAGAGTCTTAAAATTCTGCATGGTCTTGAGTTACTTTAAGATGTAGTCTTAAAAGAGTCTTAGCAATCTGAAAAAAGTCTGAAGTTGAAAATGGTATTTTAAGATGTAGTCTTAAAACTTATCTACTGTACACAGTATATGGCATAGTAAAAAGCTTAAAAGAGTCTTAGCATCTGAAAAATGCTTGAATTTGAAAAAGATAGAAAATCATAGCAATCTGAATAAGACCTGAAATTGTTAGAAATTAATGCTAATTTAAGATATAGTCTTAAAAGAGTCTTAGCCAATCCGAAGAAGTCTGAATGGCAAGCATTTGAAAAATATCTGACTACGCGTGCTCACTGGCGCGGCGCGGCGCCAGTATCACGTGAGGAGGGAAGTGGATCCATGCTTGACAGGACTGTTTGAAGAAGGCTGTGAAGAAATGGACGCTAATAAACGTCGAGAGCCTCAAGATTTTCATTAAACTGTCCAGCCGATACAGATAAAAAGCGCAGTCGACGGTCATGCACTGCTCAGCTTCTAGGAGGTTGATTTAGCTGGGTGATAAGAAGGTTCTGGACCGAAATCAACGTTGAGATCATCAGTCACAAGCCAACAAGTAAGTAAATAACGTAAATACGCTAACAATCCTCAGTCAGCTCCGAATTTGTTATACTTTGTCCTCTGTTTTTCTAATTAGTGCCCCCCTCCCCCTCTCCCTCCCTCCCTTGCTCCCTCTCTCTCTTTTCCCCGGTGTGCTTTCCTTGGCTTTCATTCTTGTGATGGAATACCACCCAGGCCCTTTGAGGAGGAGGAGAAAGGGCCTGGTTCATAAGTACTGTGTGCGCATGCGTTTATATTTCCCAGTAAAGCTGGGAATTCGTGTTTTTGTCCTTGACCTAAGAAATAAGCCTAAAAATCATTTGTTGTCAGTGTTTTGGGCTGTTATGACCAATTTACCTATCATAAGTGAGCAATATCGACAAAAGAACAATAAAGTAGCTACGAGAAGGACATGTCTAGACTTCACCAACTTTGGATGCTTAGTATACCTTGTCCGTACGCTGATCGCATGGTAGTGATAATATACAGCGAATTGCACTAGGAAATCCACTGTAAATTTTGCACATGCACGTACAGTGTGTACCAGGCCCTTTCTTCTTATCCTCCTCAAAGGATCTGGATACAAGGCTAAGTTGGTTCTCTGACTAATAACATTAATTATTTTTTATCTTGTAGGGAGTGAAGGAATGTCTGCTGGGAAGATGTGTTGCAGTGGCACCAATTATGATGTGACGACAATGATTTGATGAGGAAGGTGATACCAACTGAAGGTAAATTGCATACTGTATTATCACCTAAGTGGATGGGGAAAGAGAAGGGTCTGGTAGCTACTAGCCTCATATATACCCAGGCCCTTTGAGGGGAGGAGAAAGGGCCTGGTACCTATTGCTCACGTGAGCAATAGAACGTGTACACGCACTCTGTGTTTATGGTTTGCATTCTTGGATAGACCTGTTGCTATGACAATTTGAGCAAAAAAATGGTCAAAAATGGCGACCGCAGTGCACTTATCGACTAATAGTGCTCAGTGAAACAAAAATAGCTAGTTTTGAACTTAGACAAGGCTTATTTCAGTGAAGGAGTTCTTACTGTAAACGTGGCCAGCAAGTTTGAGTTTCTGAAGTCTCTATGCTACAGTCCCACAAAGTCCAAGAAGCAAGAATGGCCGATTTTTGGCCCTTTTCACGGCGTGCTTACTCACAGAAGACAGCGAAATCAGTGTCAAAACTGTCATAAATAAGACAGCGCATCCCGAAATGGTGGCAAGGGCAAAGCCACTGTACTGATATATTGAAAGAAACAGTTTTCAACTGTTCTTGATCAGCCATTTTTTGCTTCTTGGACTTTGTGGGACTGTAGCGTAGACCAGAGAGACTTCGGAAATTCAACTTTGCTAGCCACGTTTAGAGTAGGGACTCCTTACTGGAATAAGCCTAGTTCAAGTTCGAAACTACTGTTACTTCACTGCTATTAGTCGATAAGTGCACTGCGGTCGCCATTTTCGGCCATTTTAGCTCAAATTGTCATAGCAACGGGTCCATCCAAGAATGCAAACTATAATACGGAGTGTGCGTACACGTATACACTGTACGTATGTTCTATTGCTCACGTGAGCAGTTTCCAATCCCATTTATGTAGTCTATAATATCTACATGTATGATTGCACGCATATGCACCAACTACCCAAGAAAACCTGGGTTGCTGCAAACAACTGTATGCTTTTTCACCCTCCTCCCGTGGGCAAGGGTACAAGGCAATGTCATATTGGTGCAGCCTCGTACTCTAGGTCGCAGGAGGAGGGTAAAAAGTGTACAATCATTTGTGGCATCCCAGGTTTTCCTGGGGTAGTTAGCACATGTGCGTCCAATACCTATTTCCTCCTCTTTCCGGGCCTGGGTACGAGGCTAGGTAGCTACACATTGAATGTTCATACAACTTCTTCTGTAAATTTACTGTGGAACTTATTGGATTCTATCTTTAGCTAACAGATTGGAAAATTGAAAAATAAAGAAAAGAAGAAATTTGAGAGAAAACACAAACAATGAGACTCTAGTAAGGAATGTTCTTAGGATTAAGTTTAATGTATATGTATATTATTATATTATAGTGCTGACTTTAGTATTTTATACTTTGTTTAATTTTGTGGTTATATCCTTAACTTTAATGTTAATCCTTATTGTTTATTCCAAGTGCTATTCTTTATTCTTCATTCTTACAATAATTTGTAATTAATTGCACATTCCATTCATGTGGCACAAATAATTAATAATCTTTTTAGACCAATATCAGATTGCTTTAAGATACCTCTAGTATTTGTGCATGTCAATACTTAAGACCAGTTTCAGTACCTTCTCATGAACTTTTTAGACTTTTGGTCAGTCTGTTTTCATACCCTTTTAAGTCAAAATTGGGCCCAACTTTTAGACCAATTTCATACCATTTTCAAATACTATTCAGAAACATTTCAGACTTTTTATGTCAGATAGTTTTTCAGAGACACAATCCAGACTATTTTAAGACTATTTTAAGACCACACTCTCCAGTAGTGTTTGGCGGTTCGGTACGGGATCGCCATACGTATATATGCAAATAGGAAATTTTGGCGGATTTTAATTTGGCGGTTGTAGTATAGACCGCCAAACCGCCAAATTTAATTCCCCGCCAAATTTTCCGGCTATACGGTATTATAAAATCGCTAAATTCTGCTTTTTTTGAAAATCACTGAATTTAAATGCTGTTAATTAATTTTAACAACACTAAGGTAACAGACGCAGGGAACATTACTGATATTAAGAGCTAACAGGTAGCTTGATAAACATATTGTTTGGTAGCCTGCTATAGGGCAAAGTGATATAAGCTCGCTACTGGCTAATTATGACTAATTATTCATACTATCCCACAGTAATGAAGAGTATGTCGTACATGCACATCATACTCAATGAATGCTGTACCAGGTGTCTTCAACCCCTTTCAAAAATTCCTTAAAAAACCTAACTGAGTAAACGTACATGAATGGAGCAGCTGATGAGGGACTTGTGGCTGTGGCCATGCTCCATCTTGACAAAGAGCTCCTGCTGCTTAGCCTCGTCACTCTGGATGTCAATCGCTTCATTGACCCCACCTGTGAAGTCCTCTAGGGCATCTCCCGAATGACCTCCAACCAGTGCCTCATAGCTACCAGCAAGTCTGAGGAAAAGAGAAAGCTCGCAGTCATATTATACAACAACAAGAATAACCATGGTGGGCCAGTAGGAAGTTTGGCAAGAATTAGCAATGTGGTGGATTTTGAGCATTTCTATCCCTAGCTCAATGCCATTTTTTATGTTTACCACAATTCCCGACACTATATTATGACACTTATAACTCGCTATGACTCCAAGATCTAGCTGATTTCTACATGGACAGCGACAGTAGTTATTAAAGGCACTGTATCAGGATATAGGGGCTGCGTGTTACTACTTTCAAAAACAACCACATAACGTGACGTCAGGCGCACACAAGCCTAAGCAACTGCATAGCATCTACCATGCCCACAACTATCATTCGATCGAGACTTACACACCTTATAACGGCAGATAGTACAAAAATAAAAGTAATATTGAAAGGAGAAAAAAAACCTGACGCTTCTACATTGTTCAGTATCCTCGTGATGTCGATTTCGCTAGCTCTCTCACACGATCACGGGTGCAGTGCTACACCAGCCAGTCAGGCACAGGTAAGTGGCGCGATTCCGATGTCACAAAACCACAATATGCGGAGCGCATCACGATACGGACGTTCCCATTTTCAATTTCCTAGCACAGAAAAATAAAAAAAAACGTCACTAAACGTCACAGTTTCTATTTTATCAATACAGTGCATTTAAGAGAATGACAACATAATATGACAGACGCAATTACTTTGCTCCTTGCACATGTGCCTGGGGTAATTGTAGTGTATGCGCTTGCAAAGTAGAAAACAAGAGATGGGATATGGACACTTAGCCGCTGCTTACTTGGCATAAGCCTTCTCCAGCAGAGCACTCCAGAACTCGTTCTTGGACTGTGACTTCACATAGACCAGCCTCCCGTTCTGAGTGGGCAGGTAGTCATCCACAACAACATCCACCCACTGACCAAGACGCCAGAAATGGAAATGGAAAATGCCAGCGTAGAGCTCTGGATGATTGTCATCCCATTCCTGTAGTACAATGGACCATGTGCATACACCAGTGTAGCTACATACGAATAAGATTCACATAATAATATTATTACCGTACATACACTCAGGTTGTTAAGCACAACTTTCTTAAAGGCATAATTTATAATACTTCCTTCCTTGTTTTGCTACTCTCTGTTAAGTGCATGCACTCAAAAATGCACAATTGCGTGCTGCTAGAATAGCTTCACAGAACAGGCAGTAACGCACCATTATGATTGATGAGGTCAGTACTATTGCTGACTTAAAGGACTCTAGAAGCCTCACTGGAGCTGCCATGCCCACAGATCTAGATCTTAGACTATAGCTACCTACTGATAAGCCTAGAAAAGTGGGTGGTACTATAAACTGCTCTTTATCAATAAATATTATTATTATGTTACGTTCAGAGAAAAGCACAATGAAGCTGATACCGTGCAATCCTGAGGAGTAGATAAAGATTAGGAGTGGTAATTACCATAGCAAACTTAGTTTTTGGAAACTTGATATCACTAAAGTATAGGACTAGGAACAATTAGATCACTGACTCTGAAGAGAACAGTACCAGATTAGATTATTAGATTAAATACGGTATTATTATTATACATGTGTATACTAACATATACCCCGGTAGTATGGAATTATCCACTGCCCTATATGATACGTGTACAAAGGGTACCAACTGTAAGCTATTGTTAAATATCACCCATAGCAATATATAATACTATTACTCTGGAAGTAATAATATATTACTGTACTTAATCTAATACTATGTATGGAAAAAAATAATTTCAATTTAAAAAAAAAACGCGCACTTTTCTGGTAAAGGTAGTCAATCGCTCCATATAATACATATAATATAATACGTTGTGAGAATTCGTAAAATGCTAATTTCTTATGTTAGATCGGATCAGACGTATTCGATTAACTACGGTATGTACATGTGTTAGCTATTTGCCAATAATGTATACCGTAGATCGGGAAATTTTTACCGTTAAAAAATTTTTGCCAGTTGCTTAGGTGGCGAAAATTAAACGCGCGAAATATTTGAGTAATGTATGACGACCTATACCAAGTTCAGCCTGGCGGCGAAAATTAGACTACATGAAAAATTTACAAGTGAAATATTTTACTGGCGAAAATATCCCGATCTACGGTAATAGATGCATCACTCACCATACCCTGGCATAGTCAGAAACTTGAGGAGGAAAACTTTGCAGATCAATAGGAAAGGAGCATTTCATGATCATGGAGAAAACCTTCATGGAATATTAAACTGATTGCATAGATGGGTATGGCATGCTTAAAAGTTTGTAGAGAAAACTTCGCAGGTGGCTGTAAAATCGCAAAATTCGTGAAGGTTTTTTCCCTCAAAAGTTTCCTGCTATACAATGAATGCACAGGAGTGCAGAACCCTCACCGCTACATGCGTATTGAACTACACACCCTATACATTACACCTGAACAGGGTACTGGTAGTATTGACTACATACCCTGCACCCAAACAGGGTTATGGTACTAGAGTTAGTGATCTAAGAAAGGCATCTGGCTATGTCACTATATAAACTGAAAGCCTCTGAATTATGCACTTGAGAGCCACTGCCTGTTTACCACTGTGATTGTGTTGACAACTGACCAGCAAAGCACAGAATTGCAATCAGTCATGTAGTTGAGGTAGGTACCATGTAAACACAGTTGCAACAGCTGCACACTATATAGTACTCCACTGGGCAGGACTTAACATGACCACTCTTCCTTTATGCCATGTATACCTAGAATGCGTACTTTCTCTATGACGACCCTTACCATTTAGCAAAAGAGGGTTGCGACGGACGGACAGACGGACGGACGGACGGACGGACAGACAAAAATCGCCAAACGATTGCAGTAATCCTCCGCCTACGCTTTGCGGCGAGGGTTAATAAATGCTAGCACTGTACATGTGTATACACGTGAACATATACGTCAATTTATTAATATTAATTTATGAATTTGTGATTGAGCACATTCTTGGACGCGCTTAATTTGTGCTATTTTCAGGATGATAAAATTTGATATGCAATCAATTTCTCAGTCATGCATCTAATTATAATTAGTACCCATAACACACATACCTGTATCTGCTATAATAATATTATATTATAATATTATGTCACAATTCACTGGAAAAGATCTCCACAACACAACTGTTGCATTACGTAATTCACAATCATTTTGGGAACATTGTAAACTCATTACAACGGTTGTAATTCCAAAATCCGACAAAATATAGCAAAAGCACAACATTAGGGTAGTTAATGAATCATTAGTAGTGGTTAGTCACAATCGTTGTGTTTAATAACATATAATGCTTTAATTTGCAACGACCCAACGTTTAGACCAAAATACGACCATTGCAAGCGGTGCAATCTTTGTCGTACTATGCAAGAATTGTGATTAGACCTAATTAATTCACAACAAATTACAAGGGAATCTGTGTTGTGGAGATTTTTTTTGGATAATAATAACGGTGCTGGCCATGGTGTACCTGCTCCTCTAGGTCAGGGACAACCTTATCCCAGAGTTTCTTCTCCAAGGCAAGAGCTGAGCAGGCTGCAACAAACCAACAGTTACCAAGGGCACCCTGGTTCAAATCACTGTTGCTGAGACCTTCAATAATCAGCTTAGGACCTGGACCATCCACACAGATCTCCTACGAAAGTGAAGCATTATAATAATTATTAAAACAGATTGCACTGGTGTTACTGGGATATGAAATTAATTCCATAATTATACGACCATGCATTGTGCATTTTTACGGAAGCTGACCCTTAAAGTGTGGTACACTAGGAGTGGGTGCTTGCCCCGGCATACTATGGTATTCTGTACTTACATGAAAGCTGGAAAGGTTGTCTTTTACTGTCATCCCTATTAGCAACCTACCAGTTCATGCAATCTACTGTATTAAAATAATATACGTGATAAGGTACTGCATGGCCATGAAATGATTTCCTTTGGAATTTAAGAAGATAAGACCCATAAACTGTCATGGTAGTATCTGGCTTGGAGAAACTCACATAGCTAAATGTATACGCAGAATAGTTACTATAATAGAGTACTTAAAAAAACAGCACCTCACAATTAATGACACAAAAATTAATAGTTTCTGATATTCAGCAAAGGTCATCATGCATATAACCATCCTGCAAATGAGGCTTGATTTGCCTCTAAAATTGTGCAGGGTCTGGTTAGAGCATAGCTTTTGTACCAAATTTTCACTCGGAAGAAATATAGCTACATGGCATTAGGTTTGTCTGTAAAACTACTCCACTACTTACATGTACTTGGGTAGATCATGCAAAAGTTTCGTGAACTCACTCCTGGCCTTTTCCATACTATTTCCTTATCGCTCTTGCCACTGATAAACAGGGAGGCATTAGTTGGAGGGAACTCAGGGTCCGTGAACAGCTCACCACGACGCTGGTGGTCACGCTTCAACTTGGAATAGTTCTGGTTGAGGTACTTGACCACCATCCTATGTCAGCAATCCTTCCAGAGGTTTGGGTGAAATGTAATGATTATTATTGCTATGTAGCCATTTAAATACCTGAATAGTCATTAGTTAAGCCAATGATCCAAACACGTATATACTAACTTTGCTGATCCAGGAAGTACATTCGGTGGCACATTCCAGTGCAAATAATTTTTCCAATTATTTTTCTTACCTCTTCCATCCGTTATACTATAGTTAAGTGGTTCCACCTTCCCCCACCCCCCTCCCCCCTCCCCCCAAACGTTTACAAGAGCGCTCAGGGCTGGGTTTCGGGTATAAAATTGATGATTACTGAGTCTCAAGGGTCTCTATGGCAGCTAGGACTCCAGTGCAGGGTTAGTCTCTGGTTTATCCAGGGGGAGGGGATCCAAACAAGACCAGAAGACCTTTGGTTCAGCAGAATGGAACGTTGGAATGGAATGGTAGAATAGAATGAAATAATGAAGTGACCACGCCCATCGAGTGTGTTTTGTGACGACCTATACCTATCGTATTCAGTGCCCAAGACACACAGGGTCTTCTCAATTGAATTATGGCTAGCCAGTGTCAGTAGCAGTAATAGTATTTAATGATTTCCCACTATGTATCTCAAATTGGAATGTAGAGCTACACTAGTGGTGTTTTGCTTATGAAAACTAGTCAAAGTTGGGTATGTGAATTCGGTGGACTGGAATGGTGGAGTGGACTACTGGAGTGGAGTACTGGACTGGATTACTGGAGTGCCACGCCCACAAATACACGTACAATTGGTCATGGCTAGATCGAAATTAGTTAGACTAATCCAACACTAAAAGGCTGCCACTAAATCTCCCCATCGGCAATCATCTAGCTAGCCAATGCACTTGTAAATGCTATAGCTTCCCCTTAGCTTTAGTATGCTCAGAGAGTGGCAGGAATCGGAGGCACAGTAGCTACTGTATAACACAACTCTGTATACAATGGAGCTCGAGGTGGTCTGGAGTACTACAAGCCCCAGAGCCTGAAAGAGGCTCATTAGACTCATCCATATGGTAGACTATACCTCAGGAAACTCATAAACTTGAGCATGAACCAGGGATTATGCTAGCTACCTGACCCGTTGTCACAGATTGCTGCCAGAAGCATAATCATATGCTGATCATGATCTGAGCATAGATTAGATGAAGGTCTGTTACTACTGTTCAGTGTCAAATTTGTATTAGAGAAAGTAGTAGCTATTTCTCGGTCAGACCTAGTCCAGTCCGCTATCTATACACCATCCGGACCCTGGAGACATGTCCTGTGACACATGTACCCGCTACATGTCAGTGACGTGTTCAGCCACCCAGGCTTCATCAGTATTGAGTAATTTGATATCTTCTTTGTGAACAGGAATAGGATGGTACCCATGCATGTCCTAATTACCACTTTACAGTCTATTTATAATTTAAGAGAGCCAGCTACACAGTCAGCAAGTGAGTCTCTGATGATAGCCTCATTCTGACATCATGACTAGCTAGGTACACTTGGTCACCAAGTGATATTTTTAACTCATCCACCCCCTGCCAGCCTCTTAGCGTTTAGAAATCAAATTTGTAGCCATGGAACAAATTGTGCATTTGTGGGCGTGGCACTCCAGTAATCCAGTCCAGTACTCCACTCCAGTAGTCCACTCCACCGCTCCATTCCACCATTCCAGTCCACCGAATTCATATTCCCGTCAAAGTTCACGCATTCTCTTAGCTGATGTAATCTTGTGGTTAAATAAAGCTATAGCTAGCCTTGTGCTATATACAGTGCCATGCTGTGACCATGCTACCTGACGCTCAGAAGCTGTACGGCGCTATTGAGTTCATCTCCTGTGATTGAAGCATCGAAACTTGTCACTATCAAGATCGAGAGTCTTTCTCAGACTCCATCTCTGTGTTTGAGACGCCAGTATTGATGTGGCTTGTAGACTGTGCACGCACTATAATATTGGCAACTATTACCATAATTATACACCATGACAACTACCGGTATGCAGCTACTGGGGATGTACATGTGGTCATATTTTCATTACATCCAGAGTCCCAATCAACCAAAAACAATTCGGCCAACCGATGAGGTAATTATGATGAAATGATGATGAAATCTATGATGAAATTTAATGATTATGATGAAACTGGAGAGAAGATTGCTTCAAATGTTTAGCTCGCACAATAGCTAAGGGTGTTGGGACCCAGAATTAGCGTAGAAGAGATTGTGACTATCGATGATAATATTCAAGCCCCACGCCCCAATATATGTATACGGAGAAAACGCAGATCAGGATTCCACTGCAATGTTATGAGGGTGCATGCATGCTATCATCGGTTTCCTGTGGTAGCTTCCAAATTAATTCACTTAACAAGCCACCATGTATAGAAACATCCACCATAATCGATATCCATCACACTGGGTGTGTGTATGTTTCATCTCCAATGCAACGTACAGCTACAGTCTTTTCAGCATTGACTAATGTACAGCTACTGTGAGTCAAACCTATGTATATTGGTCAATGTTATATAAAATAGTCCCTTAAATAATATTACAGCTGTAAAAATGAGCATGCATGTATCAGGTGCTGATCCAGAAATTATAAATGCATGGAGGGTGGCTGATGGGTTGGCTATCACTATTATATCCGTAGTAAACTATACTGGTGTAAGGGCGTGGCTCATTAATAATGGTACTATAATTATAATGTCGTAAAAGAACTGTGCTACTAGAATCATCTTCATGTTTTTTCCATGCATTGGTAATAATATTATCCCCCCCCCAAGAAAAAAACACACACACACAAACTTAGGGGGCTTGTCCAAAGTCCTGGTGGAAAAATGAATGTCATTATATTTTATGACGTTAACATTTTTCCCCCCTCCCTCCACCCTCTAAACATCACAGCATTTCAGCATGGATTCAACACTGAAACCGCTCTGATTCTGCTCCTTTTTTTCTATAATATTCCTGCATAATGCAGTAGATGCATGAAATAGCCATAGGCTTAGTACTTGCATGCACCTATACAGAAATATAATTCAGCTAATGAGCACAGAAAAAGAGAATAAAGGTAATAAATTAATTAATAGCTCGTTTAAAGCCAGCGAGGGAGAAGCTAGCACTTCTTCAGGCAAAGAGTTCCACATTGAGATTATCTTAGGAAAGAAGGAGTTCATGAAGGCATTAGAATGACAACTGAACTGCTGGAGTTGATACCTGTTGCTGTAAAGCGTGAAACAGTTCTATGTTTCACTGGTGCACTTTCAAAGTCTATATTGCTTTGCACTGTGTTATACGTTATAGCACAAACCTGCACGATCTCTTTGAGTGATCAGAGATGGCAAGTGAGCTCGGTCCTAACATCAGAGCCTACACATTCGGTATTCACTTGTATTCTACAGTGCTAGCATTAACCGTCGGCGCGCATGCGCCGTAAGGTTACGGTAGTCGTTCTGTGTGTGTGTGTGTCTGTCTGTCTGTCTGTTACCACGAAATCTGCTACCTACCTCATTTTTATGCCGAATGCAAGGTATCCTAGGGTTCTGCATGGTGTTTTGAAGGTTTTTGTCGTGTGGCTTTCACTGAAAACGCTTCGTTCAAGAGTTATGGCGTCATTTGCTGGTCACCGCCGCTTTCTCGCTCCCTGTGGCTAGCTTTTCATGTTTTCATCGACAAAAGGGACTATAATGGCTTCTTTTCAACTGTATAGCGATAGGTCCAACAACACGACTGGCTCATCACTTATCGTAGCACGTACATAGAGCGGACACTGGCAGAGGCTTCTTGGCTGAAGATCATCTTCTCCATACATGCAGGCCACTCCCACGATGTTGACACTCCCCCCATGGCCCACGTTTCAATGTTGCCACTCCCACCGTTCAACGTATACGTATGCGCATGCGTGCTGCATTATAAAGGTATCCATATTAAAATTTTAAGTTTATTATACATGTATATTTATACCCAAGTAATAAAGGTACCCATATAATTATTATACATGTATACGTATACCTGCATCCCTTGAAAGTTTCATGCGCATGCGTGCCGCATAATAAAGGTAACTGCATACATGCTTGCAAGTAGCTATAAGGTCGAGCACCAAACTCTCAATCAGCAATCATAACAGTGATCATCATCCTACCGATCATAGTATTATAAATTTGAAAAATCCGCCGACGGTTTTGCACTTTAGTGCTTCATTGATACCTGTGCTTCTTTGACAGTTTCTTGTAGTTACGTGTAGCTGGCTAGATAGTGCTAGACACAGCTGTCACTAAATGCAAATTTTGACACTACTGGAGGCATGTCTGTAGTATCACTCAGATTCTCCATGCTCCTACTAACATTGTGCATTTCTTATACTATCCCCTACTGCAGTGTCTGATTTGTCTCAGTGCCCATACAATAGCTACTAATTATTAGGTAGCTATACCCCCAGTAGCAATTTACTTTTTTTGTGGTTATGAGGTAATTATGGTGTAACCTATGGTGAAATTATGACAAAATTATGATGAAACCTACCGTTATGACGTAACTATGAGAAAAAAAAAAACAGGGCCTCACTGGAGCCTTTCTGGGACTTAAAAATCAGTACATATGTAGAGTATCTTACACGTGTATCCAGCGAATACATTACAACTTGAGCGCTAGTTTCTCTGAGAAGTACCGCTGGTTAAACTTCACACGTTTTCTTGGCTTACGTAATGCCATGGATAAATAAAGCTAGACTGCAGCGCGACCAACCTGAAGTTTGGAAGGTATACTGCACTGTCGTGTTCATCGCTGTGACTGAAGCGTCGAAATTTGTCGCAATCAAGATTGAGAGTTGGTCTTAGACTATAATATTATCTCCATGATTTCTGACGCCGGCATTGATGTGTACACATTGCATTGACGACACGTACCATTACACTATGCAGCTTCTGGGGATATTATCAAGTGTTCATTTCATAACACTGAAAAGCTAGAAATAGTCATAAGGGATGACATGAATAAGATTAGTGTCACTATAATAAATATAATTATTATGGTGAATCCTGGGAGGACCAAGCAAAGGTGAACACCAAGTGGGATAATAGGTTATTTTGTTGTCCAGCATACAGGTGAACTGGACTGCTAGGTAGATAAGCTACCAACACAGAAATTTAATGATGATGTGTTAGTATATAAACCACCACATCACATAATGGCCACCAGGCCAATTAATGCCCATTATGGTCAAGTATTCTGCTTTTGATGGTTAGCTATGTGTAAACTCTTGATCTGGGTGCACCTATCTAAGCAGTGCAGATAAATCATAATTACAAGCAGTATGCCAACAACACCTCTTTGAGAAGTGTGATTCTCTTAGATCATAAACTGTATGTGGTTCCTTTATGTCATCAATGTAGTGTTGAGTAGGAGTTGGAGGTAGTGTGAGTGTTGTAGACCCAGCATGCAGAGGATGTTGGTGAAGGTCTGGACACATGATGACTGTTTCTTTGTCCTGCATCTAAATGAACTTAGTATAGCATTAACAGAGCCTCTCTTGCATTGTTTACAAGAGTGTAGACATGTAGGGGGGTGCTGGGGTGTCTTTGGGAGACTGGTATAATTATATTTATTATTAATGTCGAATAATGATATCAATACCATAATAATAATATTATTATGGTATTTTGACAATAAAAAGTATATTATTAGAAAAAGGAGAGAGAGTATCCTACTCTGTATTGCTATGTGCAAGTACCCTTTGCCAAGTACAGATCGCTCGAGGTCAATGTGGTTAGCACTGCCTAAAGATTATCACAAACCAGTACTCGTGCATGACCACCCATAGCTCTTATCATTGCTCACTATGATAGACCACTACCAATACAAGCACGTGGTTATTATGCCAGATGTTTATGGTAAGTTTGTGTGTAAGATTGTGTAACTTGACCTCTGTACTTGGCAATTTAAAGGGTATTTGCACGCAGCAGTACACAGTAGGACACTCTCTCTCCCTCTTCTTATAATATACTCTAGATGACAATGATAATAATAATATTATTAGTAAACAACAAGTATGTTTAATGTTACAATCGTGGGATAGTGTAACATTAAACATACTTGTTGTTTACTAATAATATTATTATTATCATTGATAATAATATTATTATTAAACAATGACAGTTAAACCTGTCCATACAGACATACTCTACTATTACCATGTACTAAGTAGGAGTGATCTACGATTTGGTGGGCGTGATCAAAAAATTTTGCATGCGTTCACTTCTCTATATTATATACCTATTAAGCCCCCCCCCCCCCCTTTAAAATCGTGTCTACATGCCCCTGGTTTAGCATTATGTACACACTTATAGTGCTTAGTACAAAATATTTCCAACAAACGAAAATTTGTTATTGTCAAGAAAAAACTGACATGATTATATTTTTTGATCATAATAATATTATATTACAGTAGTTCATCTCATAAATCCCTTTTTGGTGAATCTAAAGTCCCAAAAGTGTGAAAACTTCAACACATTAAATTCTATCTTTTTTAGTATTATTTTTTATTTATGGAAATAAAGATTCCCTTTAACTAAACGGTAAACAAGTACCAAAATGAAAGTTATGGACACCAGTGCCACTACCAGGATGACGCCAAAGATGATTGCCCATGTCGGAATCTTTTGGCCTGCAAATTAGGTGATCATGACATATGCCATCCCTGAAATGACAGTGGTATCCATGACAACTTACCTGGATGAGGTATCAATTCCTCTGGCACACACAGCACAAATCCAGAAGAATTTCCAGCTATTATGCCAAGAATAGCTAAGGTTCCAAGGGAGCCATCAGATTCAATGTCATAACCATACATCCGAGAGTAGCAAGAGAGTGGGTACATCACATTCACGACCTCCATAGATTGTATTCCACTTCTTGTTAAGTTCCTTTTCTCTGTGCCAAAACTACTCACTAATACCACCATGCATCCTTGAGCATTCGAATTATCCATGAAACTACACTGCAGTGTAAACCTTCTGTTATCCTCCTGCACCAGAGCTGTAATCATCTGCACATCAGTAGTATCTATGTGTATCAAAACTAGCAATTCAGAGTCATAGTACATTCATGAAATTATTGACTCACAAAATTTAATGGTTATGTTGCCAGTTGAAGCATTCCCCACACTGTTTGATACAACAACACTGAAGGAGTAAGCTTGGTTATCTATACAGAAAGAGTGCCATTTGACGTTGATTGCTTGATGTTTGCAAAGCGGTGCAATGTTGGACCTAATACTTCAAGGATATAGCCATCAACAGGATACATTTCACAATAGCTTGCAGACTGCATGGATATAAAATTATAGGGTGTATCAAACTGCTGCAAGGGTATAGATAATGGAGGGGGCCTCCCACCCCCAGATTTTTCACCACAAACTATGTATAATCAAGGGCTTATCCAGCCGTGGCTCAATAAGCCCTTGGTATAATCCTTTAATTTTTGCCAAAAGGAACTGGCAAGCCACTCTCTCATTAATAATATTTATAAAACCACTGCCACAGTGGCAATCCAATAATAAGTAGGAGTGGTTACCAAAGCAGTGAATACATAGAAAGGTTCTTGAATCTGACGGGACTGAGATGGTATTATACCACTGTTTGTAGCTATTTTCAAGCTATAATTCACTTTGATGCCTTGCTCCATATGTTCCACTGTTTCTGGGCCAGAAGTCCATGATAGGTTTACCGAACGTTCAGCAATTCCTTTCGCTTGAGTAATATTAATCAATATGGATTCTATATTAATAACATGGATGCCATAATACAGCTAGCAGATTTAACAATACCGGTAATATAGGTGCTAACCATAAACAAGAAGGGTTGTCTTTTGTAAGAGTTGTCCTGAGAGAATTTCAGCACATTTCAGCACTGTTCCATTAATTCCATCTGTGTTATTGACAATAAATCGGATAGCTTCTGCTTTTGGGGGCAACTCATAGAATCCCCTATCATTCAATAATATTTTCTTTTGTGCACGTCCAAAGTTATCATCTATTTCACGGTCTGGTATAGCCTTATTGACCACTCTAGGCTACTCTCAATATCTGATTCACTATTAGTGTCAGCTGTGCAGCTTATCAACACAGAAGAACCTTGTGGTACAAATACTCTTTCTTCCCAGGGTAATTAGGAGACTTTAACTGCAAAAGTGCATTCATATTATGAGGAATATTAATGCACACTTGACTGGCCATGCAACAAGTTTATTATAAACCTACCTTCACAGTCACTACCATATACATAGTAGCCTTGAAATAACAATGTCATCACTGTTGCACTCTGAAATAAGACCAGTAGTACAGCGGAACTGAAATGCTCGTGTGTTGCCGTTTGCATTGTTCTTGACTGCTATTCAATTGAGACTATAATTCGGAAGTCAGAGATACTAGCTATAGAATCATGAACACACATTAATAATTATTTAGTAACTATTTGGTATGGCTTTAACACTTACTTCAGCTACCGTGTCATGTCATGGGCGTCGCGATTTTCATGACCGGACACACCCACCATTAGATTATGCCATAGAATAAGCTGATTTTACCTGTTTTGCCTGAAAACTATACTGCTTTCATCGGTGCTAGAGTTGCCAGCAGCTTCCATCTGCCCTACAGTCGTCCCCGCTGCTTTTGCTCTTTAAATTTTGTGCTGTTCAAGAACTTGTTTCAATTCCCGTTAACTAGTAGTGGGCGTGGCTAAAACGTTTGCGCGCGCACTGTTACTTGACATTTGTCTCCTCATCTTCCAATTGCTTCCGACGCCACTTCCTCGCCTATGCATGTACATGTCATGCGCAATGCCCTATGCTTCATGGTACAGCGGTTTTCAAGTTGGTTTGTTGCGGCCGCTCTGCGCACTAACTACGTAGCTACCTGAGAAATACATGACTTATCTTAAAATTTAATATTCACATGTATTTCGGAACTAGCTAGCTAAATTTAAATGGACAGCAGTATTGTGCTACTGATCAATACAATTGCTATCACATTACAATGGCAAGTGATCAGTTAATATTCATTCAGTGTCAGATAATTCCCAGCAAGAGACCTGGGGACATGCTATCCCACCTCCTCAAATGCCCGAGATAAATTATTGCTTGCTTAGCCATTTGGCCATAAAGCCACAAGGCCAAAGGCCATTAGGCCGTCTTATTCTATAACCCCACTCGCCCCACCAAGCTATAGGGGGCTAATTGAAATTTTTTGTATGCTATTTTTGGGGTCAAAGGCGAGTCCAGTATTCCAGTCCAGTAGTCCAGTCCAGTGGTCCAGTCCACTGAATAGAGACTGCCCCTAACATGGGTTATTTGAGTTGTACTTGCTTCTACGTATATAGCACATGTGAGTCAACACAATGCCACCAAGAAATCATCAGATCCTTTCTTCACTGATCGCCACTGTTATGTGATAGCAATTGTATTAATCAGTACACAATACTGCAGTCAATTTAAATTTTAGTTTCAAAAAATATGTGAATTATTTAAGATAGCTAAGTCACATATTTTTCAGAACTTTGATTAGATAATGTCAAGTATAGAAAGCAGTATTGTGCTTATCAATCAATACTACAGAAACAATCATTATCACGTGATTTCTTATCATGCAGCCTTTTGTTGATTCATGCACATATCATGTGACCAGAAGCAACTAGGAGTGCAACTGAGATAACCCATATTAGGTTATTGTATAAACAATGATGTCTTATTTAATGCACCTTCCAAAAGCAATCATTGAATTCTGTATTATTGTAATTAATATAGAGGAAAATTTCCCTTTGTGCAGGACATAGCTATTAATTTTGGCAAAGAGTGAACATCAAAGTGACTATTTTTGTTCTATACTGTGTTTGTACCTTATTAAAATTTTTAATTTGTGTGTCTGTACTGATAAGTTGATTCTCTTTTTCGCTGATAATGTATTTCCAAACCTAGCTTCGTAAAGGGTCTGGATACAAGGCTATTCCAATCAGAGTCTGGATTTGATGATATACTGTACGTGTGTACCATAGCTAGACTAAGTCACAGTTGCCTTTGCGTGTGATGAGAGCAACTCATCAAGGTATCCTATTGTTCATAGCAGGTACCATTCCTTTGAAGTCCCTTGATACAGTGACATATAATATATAACTACTAGTCCAAACAATCAGTATAATAAAACTGTTTCTATGTAGCTTCAAAGGAAAGATAGTTCAATAATACTTCCATACAATGTGCGTACACAAGGGAGAGCTGATTGTTGATGTGCCAGTGTGGATTTGTGGATTACAAAGCTGTATAGTGCTGTGGCTGATTGATTAAGTTACTAGTGACTTTTTCACCGTTGATTTATGTTCAACTAGGCATTCACTTGACTAAGAGAGCAAGATATTGAATCTGCACCTTCACCATCTACGAGTACCTTCATCTGAGTGCACATACCTTTGTGGTAGGTCTGCAATCCAAGCTCCTCCATGCATAAACATCCCTGCTGTACTAATACCTATTCTTTAGGCTAATGCACAAACAGACACGTGGCCTCTAGCTCTATCTTCCTTTATTGATGCTGTGCTTTAGTAACTTCATGGGTAGTTCAGAGAGCAAGTACTAGCGGCACGGCCAACAATGCGCTGCACGCATGAAGTGGGTAGGACCAATGACGTAGCCATTTCAAACAGGCTTGATCCCCACACCTTGCACATGCACGCGGGTAATATTACAATGCATCCCCAGTAGCAATTTACTTTTCTGTGGCTATGAGGTAATTATGGTGTAATATATGATGAAACCTATGGTGTAATCTCTTAGGTAATCTATGAAGAAAATTCAGGGCCTCAATGGAGCCTTTCTGAGATTTGAAAATCAGCAAGTATGTAGAGTATCTGATGTCTCTATCCAACGAATAGATTAAAAGCTGAGTGCTCTATACTTTCTCCAACAAGTACCACTGGCCGAAGTTCACATATTCTCTTAGCTGATGTAATCTCATGGATAAATAAAGCTATAGCTAGCCTTGTGCTATATTTAGTGCCATGCCGTGACCAATCTGACGCTTAGAAGCTGTACGGCGCTATCGAGTTCATCTCCTATGATTGAAGCATAATTATCTATATTGGCAACCATTACCATAATTATACACCATGATAACTGTGCAGCTGGCTACTGGGGATGTACGGTCATTTAGATCTTTACGTAAAAATAGGAAAATTGTCATGATATTCCATCATGGGAAGATTTTACGTGACTTCTGCCATGATCTAATCATAGGAGGAGTTTACGTCACATGTAAAGTATTCCCAGTGTTTACATTTTAGCTTGGGTCGAATGACACTCTGGTCACCTCCCACTCATATAGATGCAATTATCTCTTGTACTCTTTGATCCTGCCATCCCTACTTTATTCTTCAATTTTATTCAATTATTTCCATACTTACATGTAGAATAATATAGACTATGTATTAAATCTTGACTCTATTTGCAACCACCAAGCACATCACCTATTTATAATAGCAAGAAAGATTTAACTACATTACAAGAAGACCATTCAGTGGAGAAGGGCACAGGCATACTCGAGCCTTCCTAAGGGATGTAAACATGGACGACCAAAACCTTCTAGACTGCGCAGGAAAAAGGTATCATGATACATACATGTACAATCATCTGTCATCATCACATACCACTTGAATTTTGTGTGTATGCCACATCAGCATGCAGGCTCATATTGGTTTGTCAGCCACTTCACAAGACCATCAACCACGGACCACAGCTCCACCACAGACTCAACCAGAACTCACTTGTAACATCAACCCCTAAGAGCAGGTAAACATTTCTCGTTTATATGCAGATTACTAAAATTAATACAGGGGCAAAGAGAGTAAGAAGGTGTGGTGAGTGTTCAGCATACATGTAAAAGGGATGACTGTGGTGAGTGTGTGTACTGTTTGGACATGAAAAAGTATGGGGGTCTAGGACGCAAAAAAAAGTGTTGTTTAAATAGATATTGAAAACAAGGAAGAAGGCTTATTCCATTAATTTTGATATTAATGAACACTTGACCACTTGCCCAGTAGCTGCATGTATAATGGTTCATATGGTAAACGGTCGTCAATATAGTGCGTACACACATTGATACTGGCGCCTCAATCACAGAGATGGAGTATGAGAGTCGACCGTGGCCAACTCTCGACCTCGACACTGACATTTTTCAATCACAGGAGACGAACTCGACAGCTTCTGAACATCAGGTTAGTCGCGGCATGGCACACAGCGTGCGTGCTATATATAGCACAAGGCTAGCTTTATTTATCCACGGGATTACGTCAGCCAAGAGAACGCATGAAGTTCGGCCGGCGGTACTTCGCAGAGAAAGTAGCGCTCAGCTTATAATGTATTCGCTGGGTACATGCGTCAGATACTCTACATATATACCGATTTTCAAGTCTCAGAAGGGCTCCACGGAGGCCCTGAGTTTTCTGGCAATTACCTCATAGATTACGTCATCATTACCTAATAACCGCAGAAAAGTAAATTTCTACTGGGCAAGTAATGAGGAAAATCTCTACACTGATAATTAATGGAACCTGCATATCATGACTAGCTAGTTACTACAATAATTATCATAGCTTTTTGTGGATAGCATTATTCATGAGTGTGCTTACTGTGAAAGGAAATCTGCACTGTGCATGCCATATTATGCCGCACAATTTGTCATACAGTATCTACTGTCAATAATTTGTGAGCATCACAATATCACATGATATAGTGTAAGCTTGATTTACTAACTTCAGTCAACTTACTATCAGCTTTCTATTTCTCTCCATACACATGCACTTAATTTGACCACAGGTATGCAAGTGATTAGATATTCATAGTAATACTTACATGTGGTAGCTTATACATAATTTAAATTTTGTGCTCTCTTTTAATACAGTTCACAGCCAAATCAATGGTTTAATTATATAGGCCTTAATTGCATGTACTATTATTAAAAAAAAAACAGGACTATTATACTTAAGGTACCATTAAATTGCGTGGGCGTGAGGTGGGGATATCACACCTAAACCACATCAAAGTCATTAGTGGGGTGCATGTTGTGTAACCACGCCCCTTTAATTGCACAGGTCTCAGGGGTGTGGCTGCTAGAGCCGGAAGTGTTCATTTAATATCCTCCATGGACCGGAAGCCGAGCCGGAAGGGAGGGGCCAGGCCACGCCCAAAACAGCCCCACCCTGTTCCCCAAGGACCACCATTCTCAATCAAGTGCCTACTAACCACCGGATGTCCACCGGAAGCCCACAATCAATCCCAATTAAAACACACAGCTTCCTCAAGGCCAAAACACACACAAACACCTGGAGGCCGTTCTGCCACACCGCCCACACAAGAGCTCACCTCATTTCCTGTGTGGGCGGAGTAACAACACGTCATCGCAACCACATCCGCTTCAAACCACCGTCAGCTTCCGTCCAGCCGTACAGGCCCCTCGATGGCACCGCCGTACAGTGCCTCATTAACTGACATGGCCTCACCTTTGACCTCCTGCCACGCCCCCAAAGCCTCCTGGCCGGGTGCAAAGGTCACCACCGCATCCGGGACACGCCCACCTATCGCCGCGGCCAAGTCCCAGGCCCCGATGTCCAAGCACTGGCCCGTGAAGCCACGCCCAATCGGAAGCAATAAAACCTGCATTAACGCACACGCACACACTCCACACAGTGCCAGGAACACGCCCACATGCTTAATTAGGCCTAATTAGCTTTTTTTTTTTTTTTTTTTTTTTTTCAAGGAGACCAGAACACTAAGCAGAAAAAAAAAAACTGTCCAAAACCACCACATAGTTGAGCTGGATGTTTAGTAGAGCCATACAATGCAAGCAGGCGCCCTATACTTCAATTTTGACCAAAGTAGGTAAAGGTCGTCACGTTTGTGTGCGCGTGCCTAACGGGGATTCCCCGTTTTTCACGTAGCGCGTGGGCGGAAACATTGCAAACGCATGGCTTCCCTATACAAACATATGGGAAAACTTCAAAGGGCCGTAACTTTAATTCTAAAGTGTGAATCAAAATTCCCTGCCATCAAAATTCTAGTTTTGACTCATTCTGCATGCTCATGTAAAAATTATCCCCCCAAGTACTCCCAAACCCCCCATGAATTAGATTATTTAATTATTTAATTATTTAAATTTGCTTTTTTCAAGGCGACCTGAACACTAAGCAGAAAAAAATTGTCCAAAACCACCACATAGTTGTGCTGGATGCTTAGTAGAGCCATACAATGCAAGCAGGCACTCCATACTCCAATTTTGACCAAAATAGGTAAAGGTCGTCACGTTTGTGTGCGCGCGCCTAACGGGGATTCCCCGTTTTTCACGTAGCGCGTGGGCGGAAAACATTGCAAACGCATGGCTTCCCTGTACAAACATATGGGGAAACTTCAAAGGGCCGTAACTTTAATTCTAAGGCGTGAATCAAAAATCCGTTCGGTCAAATCTCTAGTTTTGACCCATTCTGCGTGCCCATGTAAAAATCGTCCCCCCAAGTACTCCCAAACCCCCCATGAATTAGATTATTTAATTATTTATTTAATTATTTAAATCTTTTTTATTTTTCTACTTAGTGTTTAATTTCTACTTAGTGTTTAATTAAGTCGTTGCGGTTAATAGTTAAGAAAGAATGCTTTGATCTTGCTTTGAAGTGGGCAATTACCGGCCTTTTCTTCAGGGGCCACTTCCGGTCGCTAATTACACGCGCATAATCATCCCTGGCCGATTCTGGACACGCCCACCTTCGACCAAAAGCACTCGTATGGCCTCTTCGGCCACGCCCCTTCACGATTCGCTAATTGAATTAGCCATTCCTGACGCTCACGCCCACGCAATTAAATGGTACCTTAAGTTTATCGAGCAATAAAAATCGATTATAAATATTTAGGTGGGTGTGGCTTGCACACGACATGCCTGTATTAAATTATAAACTGGTGACATTGGCAGATGTACAAATTATTGTAGAAGTGCTGTATAGCAAATTAATGATCAAATGTCTTCGCAAAAAGGCCAACCAAAGAAAAAGAAGCCTCGTCTTCTCCCTAGCCTCGATGACCTGCACTCTCAAAGGTGCGCTGATAAAGCTACTGTAACGGTAATTAAGATAGCTGTGGATCGTATGAGGGACGCTGCTAATGTGATATCAGTAGAGAGGCTAAGAGATCTACACTCAGACAACATCCTCGTGTGGTTGATAGCCAAGCATGGTTCGACGACAATCTTCTCACTAATGAAAACCCTCCATTCGCTACCGAAATCGCTCACTGAATGTCAGAGAGAGGCAATGCTAATGCAGGCGTGCCCTAGCGGCATTAGCAATGACGATCTGACTCAGGTAACTTAAGGCCTGGGTCCCATAAGCACAGCTCATTAAATATGCAAATTTTGTAATGAAAATACTATACTGCTACAGACTATAAATTTGCAGATATAACAAGATATCAATGATTTAAGCATGCATGCCAACTTTGGAGGTCATGTGACTTGTACTTTTCGTATATTGAACCGGTGGACATCAAAATCACGAGTATCCAGTTACAGCGATCAAAATTAGTTAAAAATCACCTGAAATGGATCAATTCAATAGAATTTCTTTTAAACTTTAGCAGTCTACCCCGTTTTTGATGAAAAAACATTAAACAGCTGAGAAATCACTGGTTTTCTAAATAATGCACACCTTAAAAAGGTGCGCTTTAATTAGAAACCTGTTATTTCTCAGCTGCTTACTGTTTTTTTCATCAAAAACGGGGTGAACTATTAAAGTTTAAAAGAAATTCTATTCAATGGATCCAATTAAGGTAATTTTTAACAAATGTTGACCGCTGTAAATGCATATCCGTGAATATCAACTTTAGCGGCTTACTATGGGAAAGTTACAGGTCATGTGACTTCCAAACTTGGTGCACATGTTAAGGTCAATGGTTTGTATATGTGTTTCAAATTCTGTCTTCATAGATGAATTATTTTCCTTTCTATGTTAATTTTGCATATTTAATGAGAAATCACCACTGGACCCAGGCCTTAAGTCACCTGAGGAAGAGAGTTTGCACTATTCTTTCAGAATTGTGTATGAATGATTTGCCAATGAGTATGACTACGCCACACCATACGCATGTGATGGCACCACCTACAGCTACATGCATCGAATGTGGTGATAAACTTGTGGCTTATCATAGTTGTGACGTAAAGTATTACAGTACCAAGGAAGTCTACTATGCTAAAAAGTTTACACTGAGATGTTCAAAGTGTTGTCTTCTGTACAATTACTCTCAGTATGGAGACAAGCATGAAAGGGGGTTCCGCTACTATCCACAGGAACAACCAGCTGTGGAAGTGACTGACACTGTGTATTTTGACAGGCAGTTGCTTGATTGGCAGTGCTCCTTGGCGTAAGAATATTATTATAGTGACTGTAGCATTGTAATAATAGATGCATCATTATATAATTATGTGCTTGCCTGGAAGCTCCCATAGCAATTGCATCATAATAATTATTATTTTACCTGAAATTATGCGTGACTGAATGGTTAATTACTGTTACTGTATTTCCCAGGAACCACTCGTGGGTGTCATTTCAGGGATTTTGTGAAGCTTTCAATACTGCACTGCAGCTACCTTCAGAGCTAGGTATACATCCAGGTTCATGCATTTTATTACAATACTACTAAATCATAATTATTAGAGCTGACACCAAAGATTACCGCCAAGGCTTTCTGGGTTGGAGAGGTGGAAAATGAATTGAGAAGAATTGGAAAAATTGATTTTGAGTTTAGATCTGATGCTGATATTGAGTTGTGTATGGATATGATAGAAGAATGCCGCCAGACAAGTATTTATCCTCACCTAGATACTGATTGCACCACAGATTGTAAGGAAAGAGGTTTGTAAATATTACCTTTGAGTTTTCATGATGCTTACTAATTATAGATCTTATCATTGTAGGGTGTGGCAAGTTATGGGTTACAGATGGCATTTGGAGCCTTAATTTTGCACACTGTATGTACCAGGTTCAGGTAGGCTAGCTACTATACCATTCACTTTACATGACTATAGCTACATGTCTTGATTGTATAATTGTATAATTCTACCACATATTACCGTAGATCGGGAAATTTTTACCGTTAAAAATTTTTCGCCAGTTGCTTAGGTGGCGAAAATTAAACGCGCGAAATAGTTGAGTAATGTATGACGACCTATACCTGGTGGTGAAAATTAGACTACACGAAAAATTTACAAGTGAAATATTTTACTGGCGAAAATATCCCGATCTACGGTATGCAGCATTCTATCCAGGGATTTCCCACAGTTAACCTTCCAGATGTTTGCACAAACTCCCCTATGTATGGTCGGGCATTTTGCAAGGACCATTGTGATTTTCTCTCTCACAACGCACCTGATGTTCCCCTTTCATTGCGTGACTTCCTTGTATTCTGCAAAGCTTTAAAACCTGGTAATTTATCCGAAATCAATGCATATAGCTATTATAATTAGCAATTACACAACAATACAGGAGAAGAAAATCTCGAGGACTGTGATGCTGACAAGGTGGAAACAGTTGTCACGGATGTATTACCTTCTAGTGTGGATGTGGGAACTTCAGCTGCAACTTCTCAAGGTATGATACTTAGTAAATTTCTGCTGATGCAGTATTTGACACCAATTAATGCATGCTCATGATGCCTCAGCACCCAATTAACCGTGACACTATCACACTATCATAATTATTATAATATAGGCACTATAGTACATGCACTATAAATCTTTGATTCTTTACTTCACTACACTCCTGGCAGGTACTATGACTCTCTTGTCCAATAATCCAGAGCTTATAGACGCTGTCAAGGTTGCTGGAGATGAGCCAATATGTCGCAAAGATACAGGAAAGGGCCATAAGTTGCGGAAATGGTCTCGCGGGCATCAGTTTATTGTCAGAGGTGGGGGCCACATAGAAATGTGGGCACCACTCTACAAGTAAGTCTACTTAATAATATTATTATAATACCAGGGCATTGTTTATATTGAATTTTTTTGTATTATAGGTCAGAATCTCCATCACAAGTTTTTGTGCTGCTGCTTCAATGGTTAGCAGCTGCCATCTCAGCTGGTGTGAAGACAGATGAAATGTTCCTTGCCTATGACAACATGTGCCATTTGGCGACAATGAAGGCAGCTTCTAGACCCCTCCCACTTCCATCCCCACTGAATGATGTGTGGCACAATCTAACCAAGATCATCGACTCTTTTCATCTGCCTAACCACCGCAGCAAGGCATGCAAAGAAGTGTACTCTCCAGAGCCAATGAAGAAAAAATACCCACATTTTAACACCCAAGTTGGAGAGCAAACATTTACATGGCTTCACAATTTCAGCAAAATACTATCATCAATGCCCAAGCGACACCATCTTTTCTTCTTACATCGAATGGTCATTAGACGCAATCTATACTCTGCCAGGTGCTACAGTAGTGGAAGAAAACCCATCTTACCAAAGAAGAAATAACTTGTCAATGACATTTAATTGTATGTACAGACTATTATGGTCATGAGAACAGTGAATCTTGAATTGAAAAGCTACCACGAGTAACAAATCTAGTATTTTGAAAGTTATGAGAATCAAGCAGCCAAGTAACATGTATTTGTTGTTGTTATTCTATCAATTTGAGCCTATACAATAATGATCATTATAATATACCCAGGAAAGCAGGGAATTTAATAAAAAGAATATGCAATTCGCGCGCAAATTTCATTATGAAACATGACATTATAACCGGTAGCTGATCGACGTCGCGTATAATTAAGTGCGCACGCACGCGCGTACTTGTATGTGCGCCTACTCAGTGTCCTTTCAGCTGGCACTCGCGTGCTAGCTATATATATAACCTCAGCGTTCGCTGCATATATAGCTAGTATGCAACTATCACTGCTCAGCATTCAATTTGTCAATCGCGATTTCGTTGGATTTGAAGATGCCAAAGATAAGCCAGTACCAGCATAGAATGGGGTACTGGGAGGGGAAGGGAGATAAGAAGAGCTTTCGTGTATTGACCAACTTCAGCCTTCGCTTTAAACATTTCATTCCTTCACCAAGCGAGCTAGAAGATTGGCAGGGCTATATTGCCACAGCAACACTTCACAAAAGAACCGAACCTCGGTGAGCTATAGTATATACGCATAATAATTATTTTAGCTATAATAGTTTTTGTCCATTAATGTATATAGCTTGCTAAACGTGCATGTGTGCCCAATTAATGGTCCAACTTTAACGATAGACGCTATCATAATATAATTGTAGTGTTTGTTATTATTATGATTGTAATCTGATTTAGTCTATTATCGCTAAAATTATCATCATGCACTCTTTTAATAGGGAATGCTTTTTGCCCTGGTACCACATAAACAGCAGCGATGAGCTACGCAAGTATGTAGGAGAGGCCTTTCCAGAGAATACGATTATATGCCGTTTTTCAAGAGATCAGACCAGTTCATATCTGCAGGATCTCTGGGAAGAGTAAGCCTATAAAAATACTCAGTACTAGTGATCATCATTCATTTGTGACATGATATTTAGTGGTGTATGATGGCGGGAGGGGGGCTAGGATTAACTAAATCAAGTTTGCAGTAGAATTTGGGCAAAACTAATAAATATCTAAGTGTGATGTGATGAGTATGGATGGTGGGGGGGGGGGGGGGGGGGGGGGGAAGGGGAGGGACAGTTTGGAGCCTTATAGGTACTCAGCTGGTTATTAAAAATAACAACCTTGAGGATGTGCTGTAGACATGCAATCCTCTATCCCTTCCCCATGCTATACCCCCACAGATTTGAGGCATCTACAGGGTCTGGCTCAGAATCAGAAATGGATACAGAAGGAGAAACCAAATCCACTATGAAAGCAGTAACCTGTATCGGAAGACAGCCCAACAGTGACGTATTTGTGCTTGGACCAGATTTGCATTTCACATCGGATGGAAAGCACATTGAGAAAGAGAATCAGGAGTTCAAATACATTCCATTGTTGCTAAAGCAACTTGGAGCTTTGAAGAGCAGCTCTGCAATTCAGTCTTTGCCAGAATGTTCGGCTGAAAAGGATGCACTCCAACATGTGGTTGAGGGTATGCAACGAATTGGTGGAGAGAATGCCATGTGTGGACTATTTTGTCTAGGTGAGTTATAGCTTTCATAATGGAATACTTTATTCGGTGTAGAAGAAATGCAAGCCTGTTAATATCCTATACTATTATAATAAATTATTGCTTTATAGCAGGAGTGCATTACTAGGAGTGTGCAACGCCACAATAGTAGTACAATATTAATATCTCTTTCCAGATTTGACATCACAACCACCCTTGTATACATGGGCCTGAATATAAGTTGCAACCACTGAGTTACATTCTGTATAGATGCAGCTGCAGCTAGTTACTGATAGGACAGTGCAGACATAACCTTCGTGTCTTCATGGTTTTAGTGGTTGCATATTAATGATATTCTGTGATGTCAAAATTTAATCTGGTAAGAGATGTTTGCACTACTATTGTGTGCGTTGCACACTCCTAGTAATGTACTGCTGTTTATAGTAAGGATTCTTGAGCAGTGTAGATAAAATTAATATCTCTTGTCATAATAATAATAAGCATTAAGATAGATGCACTGCAGGATGCAGATGCAGCCCCAGGGTATTATGCTCTAGTATCAATGTGGTATCGTTAACTAAGGCAAATTAAAGTGCCATATTAAGGTCATGGGATGTTCACTTAGCTATCAAATCTCCTGCAGAGTTGACCATGCATAGAACAGCAATTCTGAGCTCAGTGACAACTCTACAGGAGACTTGACAGCTATTAAGTGCTTGATCATCTTGGTATTATGCAACTGTCATGGGGCTATAGCCAGTATGGGATCACCTATGTCTGGCACCCATGCTTATAATGACAGCTATAGTAAGAGAATCTCCCATGACCTTTAAATTCATGATCAATTGGCATGTCAGTGTGGCAGTGCAGTACTCTATTCCTGCTATATACACATAGGTGGAGCTATTCTGTCATTATTCTATGACTCTGTACAGAGAAGGTGTGGTAGCGTGGCTATACCAGTTGTATTTGGAAAAGTCAGTGCTGGTAAATCCAATATGCTCCGTATGGCTCTGGCCATGTGCAACAACCTCGACAGAGGTTTTATTACCCATCTAACCGAGAGCTCTGGTCGCCATAAATTGGCTGGCTCATTACCATTTGTTTACGATGACCCTAGCAATTGTGAAACCAAGTTCAAGCAGCTGCTAGTTGAAGCATATGGTGGGGCTTCAATGGAAAATCAACGTGAAAATATTAGTGCCCATTGCGTTCCAATTATCAGCGCAAACCTGGATGTAATTGACAAGCTGACAGCAGCTGTACCAAGGTAATAATTTCAAATCATGAGACGCATAATTATCATTTCCAGATAATGATTATAGGTACATAAGCAGGTGTGTACTTCTACCATGTTGTGGTTTGGCATCATCTGTTGAGTTGGATGTCCTATCTGAGTTACTTTCAGTTGCCGGAGCTGCATTCCCGCAGGCCTTACGTGTTGGACATTACATTACACAAATGTCTGCAGATAAGGTATACGCCATCAGAGAGAAGTTCTGCAGGAAAGTTGAAATAAGTGAAGATAGACAGGATTCTAGACTGACGACACACTATTCCTTATTCATTGCTTGTGTGAAGAAGGTAAAACATAACAATAATTATTATTAGTTAGACACTGTTTACGAGGCTTCTATGTGATTTAGAAGACTAAAGGGCTCTATGTAGAATCCCAAGAGAGGCGAGGGTTCTCTGTTACAGAGCCCTGAGGTCTTCTAAATCATGTGGAAACTGCCTAAACAGTATCAATAAGTTTAGATCATAGTAAACACTTTAATAGCCTGAGGATACAAGATGTAGGGGTTCTATCAAAATCGTATACCACATATTATAAATCCCTGCTAATGACTAATCAGATTGCAATATTTGTTACAATTATGATCTAATAGTAATAATTAACCCTAGATAAATCAGAAGGGTGACAGTTCTCTGTTATGGTATGACATAGCATAGGTGCATATGCTGTGGTGTACTCAACTAGTAGGCTGAATGCCCCAAGGATTTTGAATCCTCCCGTGTTGAATGGTAAGGGTCGTCTGAGAGAAAAGTACGCATTTGAGGTATACTCTGCAGTGGACAAGTCCTGCCCAGAGGTGCAGTAGTGCGCAGCTGTTACATGGCACCTATAGCTACATCAGCTACATCAGCTACATGCATGACTGGTTGCCATTCTGTCTTTGCTGGTCAGTTGTCAACAGTGTAAACAGGGAGTGGCTCTCAAGTGCGTAATTCGGGGTATACAATAATTACTGGTATGTCACTGAGGCTTTCAGTCATAGCCAGGTCTACTTCAAATTCTAGATCATGCACTGATTCTGAAGAAAACACCATTTTAAGTGCAGGGTATGCAGATACTGATTCGATCAGAACAGCCCTACACAGTGAGCCATGCTATGCACGCGCACGAATCATGTAGCAGTGAAGGCTCTGTACTCCAGTGCATTCATATTAGTTATGAAAAACGTGACCACATCCCCAGTAGCTTCATAGTTCTAATGGTTCATATTATGGTAAAAAGGTCGTCAATATAGTGCGTACACCGTTCAAGCCACATCGATGCTGGCGCCTCAATCGCAGAGACGGAGTCTGAGACAGACTCTCGACCTCGACAATAATAAGTTTCAATCACAGGAGATGAAGTTGACACTACCATAAAGCTTCCGAACATCAGGTTGGTCGCAGCATGGCTAACTTTATTTATCCACGGGATTACATCCGCCAATAAACTGCGTGAAGTTCGGCCAGCGGTACTTATCAGCACTCAGCTTGTAATGTATTCACTGGATACAGTCAGGAAGGATAGATTATATCATCATTACCTAATAATCACAGAAAAGTCAATTGCTACTGGGGATGTAATATTGCGAGCTATAGGGCATCATGCACGGAAATTAAATAGAACATGCATAATATACTATGTGTACGACTAGATTATTAAGAAGGTCAAAGTACCCGGCATAACTGTGAAAGACATGTGGCGATACATTGAGAATGTTGTTGGTCCAGAAGTGATCTCCCGTCAGACGCCAATGAAGGAAACTCAAGAGAGTGACAATGACATAGAGAAACTGTTGGAGAAGATGGTGGATAAGAAACCTTCCTTATCAAAGGTGCTTTATTTCTCTAGTATTATTATGTCCAGGATATTGTATATCAATTACTAAGCAGGTCCTGAGATGTGTTAATCCATCTATAAGTTACACTGATCCAAAAACCAGAGTCAGTGTTCCTGGTGTTGCCATATCCCTGAATCTCTTCCTTAAACACTTGGATGGAATTGGAATTGAACACCCATCAGCTGATATCATCAGGAAACGTTTGCACAGGCGAGAGAGGGCTGTCATTGGAAGATACAAGCAATACTTCTTGACAGGAAAGTCTAAGGATTGAAAAATTACCAGATCAGGTCCACATGCCAAGACTCACGTTAAGTGCCGAACATCAGTGGCCATCCCCAAGGACTGGGTATCAGAGTATGTCTACAATTTCTTGATCGGTATATTTATTAGCACTAACTAACAGTGCATGATTAGGCACCCTATAGCCCTGTTTACACGTAGTGCTAACCTCAAAGTCCATGTTAACGTGCTAACCCATTTGTAAACCGAGGTAGCTAGTTAATCCGGGGAATTTGAAGTGGGTTACATGCATAGTAGTGGACTATGAATATCTTTACTTGGGTTAAGCACATATTCGTGTACGTAAGTGCAATTTAATCTAAACTGGTTTGGTACGTGTAATGGGGCTTATGTGTGTGAGGCCCAACACTAAATATTATACAAGATAACCACGTACCATACCTATAACTATAGTGATGTTCATGTGCATATGCTGCATCTGTATCTATCTGTGTAGATGAGCATACCCTAGTAATAGTATGATAGACCAATAATGATAATAATATTGTACGTAGATAAAGATAGAAATCAAGAAAATACTGAAGGTGATGGAAACGATGGAGGTAGTGAAGTTGGCCCCGGAGATTTGTATGGAGAGGACTCAGGCACTGAAGGTGATGGAGAAGAGCTCGAACGTGGTAGTGAAGTTAACCCTGGAGATTTTGAAGGAGATAGTTTGGGGATTAGGAGAAGCCTATCTGAAGGTGAAGTTATAGAGGAAAACACTGAGCTGTCAGTTACAGGTATGCAAAGTGAGATACAAGAGGCTATCAGTGAAGGTGACCTGACTACACCAATGGGTGCAGAGGTTAATCAAGGTAATTTTATCATAATATTTTATTCCTAATAGGCAATTTTTAATGTTATAGTTACTGAAAGTGTAAATGATACTAACTCAGAGAATAGTAGTAATTCCCAGGAAATGACAGTTATCAGCGCTAGCTCGGTAATTAAAGAAACTCCCATTGCAAGTGAGTCATTGTGATCATAATAATAATTATTTATTATAATAATTATAGTGATACCAATTATAGTATACTATATATTATTATTATTATCTGCCTACATAAGAGCACAGATGCAAGAGTGGAGAAAGAATTGATGAGATTTCTGTGAGAAGAAAACTAGAACGTAAGAAAAAATCAATGTATTGTTGAATGGTCTGAACCCAAATATTTTTATTGAAGTATGCAAATTTAATCATGACAATCAATTGATACTACAGATAACTTCCTTTTTAATCAACCTATAATACTGACCTAATTAATCTATCCCATCAATGTCCGTTGACAAGAACTTGTTAATTTGGCATGCGATAATCCATCAGTTTACTCGTATACAGTTTCACTACCTGACATCCAGCCAAGTAGTCGTAACTTACACAACTTGGGCTGAGCCCAATTAGGAGACCAAGTATGCTTTCTAATAATATTATTATTATATTATAATATAGTCATGCAACTGATTAACGCACTCTAATAGAGCTAACCAGATGCATTTGGAAACAACGTTTGGATCACTACGGTCTGTCTCCCAAGAAGAATCTTCACTGTGAGTAGAAAAATTATAGCAAGCTGAATATTGCAGAATCTGACGAAAATTATGTTAATCGCTATACTTAGGTAAACTTCCGATAGTTGCTCATATCATGAAGAAGCAAATTTCTTGCAGGATTCGAAAAGGTATAAATGATTAATGCATAGCCAAATTATTAGTGTGTATAATGTATCAGATTCTAAAATCTTACAGATAACACTAAGTACCTGAGCAAGTTGAGATCAAAATCAAAGGGCAAGTCAGGTAAACTGACGTATCTATTGTAGACCTACTCCATCGTATTGAATGTTACTATTGTATAGGTACAGCAGAGGATTCTGGACCATGTGCTGCAGATAGGTGCATCATTGATCAAGCACCAAAGAAGATGAAGTCAATTCGATGGCTAGGTTGCGAGTCATGTGATAAGTGGTTTCATGGCTTCTGCATAAAGGCTAGACCTAGCGATTACCGTAAAAAAAACTGGTTATGCAGCAAATGCAACACTGAATGACTGAATAACTATTGCTATTCCTCTATGGACTTTTTTCTCTAATTTCATTACCACTTTATCCAGATTCCTACATGTACTTATTATAATAATAAAGAAGCTGAATAACCACCCTTTAGACTGCATTGTATTATACGATGTACAAGGTTTGTGAGGATACCCGCTACACCCTAATGTGTGTGAGCTTGTAATCATGTGAACATGGATGTACATACCCTAATGTGAGTGAGCTTGTGAACAGGTGAACAGGTGAACATGGATGTACATACCCTAATGTGTGTGAGCTTGTGATCATGTGAACATGCATGGATATACCTTAATGTGTGTGAGCTTGTGAGCATGTGAACATGGATCATATACCCTAATGTGTGTGAGTTTGTGAGCATGTGAACATGGATAATATATCCTAGTATGATTGTGTGAGCTTGTGAACATGTGAACATAGATGTACCCTAATGCATATGCGAGCATGTGAACATGGATATACCTTAATGTGTGTGAGCTTGTGAGCATGTGAACATGGATATACCCTAATGTGTGTGAGCTTGTGAGCATGTGAACATGGATATACCTTAATGTGTGTGAGCTTGTGAGCATGTGAACATGGATCATATACCCTAATGTGTGTGAGCTTGTGAGCATGTGAATATGGATAATATATTAGTATGATTGTGTGAGCTTGTGAACATGTGAACATAGATGTACCCTAATGCATATGTGAGCATGTGAACACGGATATACCTTAATGTGTGTGAGCTTGTGAGCATGTGAACATGGATCATATACCCTAATGTGTGTGAGTTTGTGAGCATGTGAACATGGATAATATATCCTAGTATGATTGTGTGAGCTTGTAACATAGATGTACCCTAATGCATATGCGAGCATGTGAACACGGATATACCTTAATGTGTGTGAGCTTGTGAGCATGTGAATATGGATAATATATTAGTATGATTGTGTGAGCTTGTGAACATGTGAACATAGATGTACCCTAATGCATATGTGAGCATGTGAACACGGATATACCTTAATGTGTGTGAGCTTGTGAGCATATGAACATGGATATAGCGTGTGTGAGCATGTGAGCATGGATGTACATACCTGAGCTTGTGAACATGGATATTATATTATCCTAATGTGTGAACATGGATATGCCCTAATGTATGTGAGAATGCCGAACCCTAATTATTAATGTGTGTGAGCTTGTGAGCATGTGAACATGGATATTATACCCTAATGTATGTGAGCATGCACTTGGAACATGGATACCCACTACCCTAATGTGTGTGAGCTTGTGAACATGTGAACATGGATATCCACTAGCCTAATGATTGAGAGCTTGTACATGTGAACATGTGCCTCGGAGCAATGAGTACCCCTACCCTAATTTAATCTGTGAGTTTGTGAGCACATGAACATGGATTGACATATGAAATGTGTGTTAGCTTGTGAGCATGTGAATATACCTACAATGATAGCTTAAGCACTAGCACTTAGCCCTGTCCCCACACCACTCCCACATTTCAATAACATTGAAAACATGGGAGTGACCTGGGGACAAGACTATAATAACTTGCATAATCATTAAGTACTAGTGTGCTTATGAGCACGCGCATGAAACACCATGCAGGAATAAGTTATGCATAAACATTATTAGCTATGGATTACTTTAGCAAATGCAAGTTATACTCAATACTTACTTAGGATACGTGACAAGTGGGGTGTCACAAAACTTTTGTGCTCAAACACTCATTCTCAAATCATGCATTGTATCGTGCATGCATAAATAATTCTCGTCAAGATGAAGATACATAGCTTATAATATGACATTGTACTGGTACCCTAGCATTATTAGAAAGGTATAATTATTATAAGGTGCTCGGCAAAAATAGATAGTAATGGTCGTTAATGGTGCTATCGACATCGTATGTGTAAATGGTCGCACATGTAATAAGTGTTAAGCGACCACCGAACTCCTTGCCCGTGCTATTCGCACTTATTTATCATACAGGTGAGGAGTAACTAAAATCTGCCACGTGCATGTGATTTGTAATTAGACTAGCCTGTTGACGTGACAACCAAGAATAATTATAATCATAAGCAAACTTTGAAAGCTAGAAGCAGCAGGATTAT
This sequence comes from Cliona cf. orientalis, assembly GCA_963930775.1. Lineage (NCBI taxonomy): Eukaryota > Metazoa > Porifera > Demospongiae > Clionaida > Clionaidae > Cliona > Cliona cf. orientalis. The sequence goes on from OZ005689.1 coordinate 15,911,119, forward strand.
CATTCCACATGGATACATCACTATCCTCTTCCTTCATCTTTTCTGCCCAATAGTAAGTCTGTGGATATATGAAACTCTTTTATATTAGCATGTTAGCATGAAAAATTCGTTTATGATTCCATTACTCGTGCATATCGATAAGATAAGATACTCTTCCCACTCTCTTCAGCACCTGATATAGCTCTTGCCATTGTGTTAGCAGCTGGTTGGGGATGTCAGCAAGTGTACTAGTGTTGGATCCCCTGCATGGAGCAAATTCTCTTAGTCTCGCATTTTTGTCGTACATGTAGCTACATGTACCATTATTTATTGCTCTTTCTTGAGACTGACTCTCTTTTGCAATGTCTGTAATCTCTCTAAGCTTATCTTTTGTTGATAATACATAGCTTACAACGCTGCCATCGCTTAGCTTACTGACCTCCTATGACTCCTTCAACACATCCAGTGGTCCCCTTAATAAGTTACTACAATATTATTGTAACAATTTAAACGGATAAATCTTGTGGAGGCCTGTGGTATTTCTCTTTAGGTGAATAGTAGATAAGGAATGAATGAGCTTATCCCCATCCTTTCCTTCAGTAGTAGCTGTCCTATGGGTGGAGCATTAAACTTAATTTTACTTCAGAGTCTGGTTGAAAAGTTGCATCAGTGCAAGCCATCCATTTGAGGGTGGTATGGGGTTGTATAGAATTGGATGAACATGTAGCAGTTGGTAAAGCTCTGCCAGCAGTTGAGAGATGAAATTAATTGCTCCCCTGGTCTATTAAGATCTCCTTAGGCATTCGAACTCTCGTCATCGAGTATTGCTTCGAGCGCTTCTTCGATCGTGTATATACCTCGAGGCCATGATTTTTACACGTTGCTGTCGATCCGTGTGGTTTGAACGCAAAATGCCACTTCCGTTTTTCCTTAGCAACCAGAGCGCGATTTGCTAGGGGCTTTGCATAATGAAAGAGCACTATATTGCGCACTGTATCGCTTGCATTAGAGCTATTGACGACCAACATTTCGCACTGGAGCAGTCATTTTGCGAGGTCACCACCCCAAAACGGAATTATCCGTTTACAGCGGTGAAAGGGTTATTCAGCATCAATACTTTTCTGTTTTCAGTGGTACTGCATCAGGATAGTGTGTAGCACAATCACATAAGATTAGAATATACATATTTCCCTCATGGCTGTGAGGTAAGGGTCCAACCATATCCATGGCTATCAAGAAAATGGCTCTGAGATAATTCTCAACTTGGGGATGAGACTCCCGGGAGGCTGGAGGATCCTGCAGATTGCTACACTAGTACTGCTAGCTACATGCACTTATACCGAATATTGAAGTGACTGCACTGTTATCCTCTCCGGAGCCAGTGTTTGTACCACAGTGTGAGGTCATTCTTATATAACCATGGCATGTAGGAATTGGAAATTCACTCCTATCCGGATGTAGTGCACTATTATATCTGCTTAGAACTGTCTACACTGATCTTCAAATACATAGGGTAGTATACCGACAGATGACACAAGAGGTCATCTTAGAATGCAAGAAAATTAATATGAGCTAATTGATGGTGTATTACATTTCCAGACTCGATCCTGGTCACTGATGTCATTGTCGTTATCAGCACGAAAATCGCCAGATCTCGAGTTTTAGGTGTCTGTGCGTGCTGTAAGCACAATCAATCGATAGATATCGGTGAAAAACTGGCTTGTAAGGGCGGGCTTTGAATTGCTCAAAAATACTTACCAGTGCTACAAATCATGCATTTTCTGTTCAGCATGCCTGTGGTTTATCGACCACACCCACTCTTTCAGCATGCTGATGCGACTGCATATTATGCTTAAGCTCAGTGTTGGAAAGGGTCATCAGGTCATAAAACAGCTCTGCCGTGATAATCTACTATAATGTCATCCTACCACACAGTGCTTTTTTCTGGCCTTGAAAACCAAGTAGTACCCCTTGAAGAGGTATAGTTGATATTAGGTGCCATGCTCGAGGGAATGCAGTTTACTGGCATATCAATGGTACTGATCCTCAAACGAGAGAACAAGATTACATCAGAAAAGGCTTCCAATTTACATATGACACAACTCGACATCTGAATATGCTAAATGAACACAACAACACTATGAGAGTTGAGGCTCGCCTGGGTAACAATAATACACTAATTAGCTGTATTGTTTTCATCTATGGGCAGCCAGAATTTAGCCAAGAGGAGACTCTCGTTATTGCTGGTGAGAAGTATTGTTGTACTCATGTGACTTCATAGTTAATGTGTAGTTTATGAGTGTAATGCCTGGTTAGATACTCCATTTCATGCAACATTAATAATTAGGTCCCCCATTGGTTCCAAATTTGGACCACAGACAAGCTCTATCGAGCAATGACTCAGCTGCAATTGTTCACACTCTCAGTTGGGATGCACCTTTCTCATGGTCAAACTTCCCCATCATTAGTTGTGTTATCAACATCACCAACCTCATGAATGGAGTAGCAAATTAAATGTGACAACAATACGTGGTAATGAGTCTAATCTCACCACTCACGTGTTCACCAGTTATGGAGATAGGTGTTATGGAATAGACATCTCTGTCATTGCAACTAATACTATTAGTGACAGTGAACCTGCTACACTGTCAGTGGGTCATCCCATTAGTACGTTCATCACAGATTTGATGTTATGTTAATAAGTGAAATCATTTTCTCATTAATTTTCTTCAGTTATACAGAAAATTGGAGAGATAGAAACAACCATTACTTTCTCATCAAGTGGAGCACCCCATGTTTGGCTGAGTTTTATGGTATAGTAAACATATCCCGGTACTAGTACACACATTGCATTATTCAATATTGCTCTGCATAGATTCCAGATATTTGTCCTGAATATCAAACTGGTACATATAATATTACTATGTACGACGTTGAAGGTCAAGCACTTCACCACTTTGGACCAACACAATTCATGGCCACACAAGAAGATGATGATTCTATAATAGTTAGAGAAATTAAGACTGGTTTTATGAAAAATCGCAACTATTCCATAACAGTTGGTACAGAGAGCATAGGAATTTCGCACTCTAAAGAAAAGATGTTTAGTAAGCATAGACTATCCCATGCATGCATACTGTTATACTATAACTCTAAAATAATTTTTATGCTTTGTATAAGGTACATTGTTTACTGGATGTCACATTCCAATTGAAGACCATGAAACTGGCTCTGTAAGGGCTGCCATTGCACAGACTAGTGAATCATGTGTAATAGCCAGTTCTGTAGTTGGAGGAGGTGTGTTAATGATCTTGTTCTTGGCCCTGATCGTGTTGACTATTGTAAAGATACTAAGACGAACTATCAAGAAGAAATGTAGGTCACACTTATTATCTTATTCAGGTCATTCATTTATACAACTTGTAGCATTCAGAAGAGGAAGTAATGTACTGGAGCATCAAGGAAGTAACGTATGTACACGTGTGCCTACAAGCTTAAAAGTTCAAGCCAGTAATCCTATTTATGAGGGAGCAATTTACGAGACTACCCCTGGTGAATCAGCCAAGTCTTTACCGGACTCAACAATGTCCCCAAACACACCTTCAGCAGAACAGACTTGCCGCTACACATTTGATTTGGCACCCAAGCTTCCAGCTCCAAGAAAAATGTCACTAAACCAGGAATCATGTGAAAGTAGCCATGATCTGTCCTTGGGTTCACTCAAGCCAGCTGAACTCTCAGCCTCCGAATTTGACTGTCTCTCAACAGATGGGTACATGGCAATGACTAGTGTGACATCAAACAATTGACAATAATAATTATTAAGATAATCAGTGGTTTGCTAGTTACAAACATTGTATAGTGGATACAGTAGAACCTGACATCATAGAGCATTTCAAGATTCAACTAAAAATTTGCTTGTATACTAGTTGCATACATCATTTGGATTGGTATATGTAGGTAACTGTAGAAATCAGCTGCTGTGTGAAAATTATCTGTATACAGGGGGGTAGTATTATGTTGTGCTGTTACAATAGATTTATAAACTGTGTGAGTTGTACACAACTTCTCTCCAACAATTTTTAGCACACAATTGTGATAAAAGTTCACAATAAGATATTTTATCCTAAAATACTTTTTCTTGAATAATGGGTACTAGATAAGTGAAGAATATAATTATTTGAATAATGGGTAAATTAAAAAAAATAATTATTTGGCCCAGGCCTATTGTTCTTCAAGCCATTTTTCACATAGAGTGTCATGAATTGCATGTAGCAGATAAATACAAATTTTGGAGTACCATTTTCTTCACTGGAGGAATAATGATGACAAGTGTGAAAGGTCTTGGCAGGCTATTACAACCAATAATGTTGCTAGACAAATTTTAGGATGCAATAGCCAATCCCATCACTAGCCTAGTAAAGGAATGATTTTGTGATTTATTCAGGGCTTCCGATGAGTAGTCTAGTGGATTAAAACAATGGTGCGTGACATTGATTACATAGCTGATTCAATCATTGTCAGGAATTCAAGCCACCGCACATGAATGCATGGTTTATCCTACAAGAATGTACACCTTGAAGCTGCTATTAGCGAAATTAGGGTTAAGTGGAGAGCCAATAATAATTTTTCTTCTTCATGCACATCAAAATGAGAAGTGATCAGTCTTGATAAATCTCAATAATCAGATAACATGGTCCATAATTTATATGCACATCAAGCAATGTGACCTTTTCTTGTGTTGCTTTTAAAGCAATCACAATTAAAATATCATTGTATTCATCACTGGAGAGCCGCTTGTCTGTAAACTGAATTCATTATAGCACCTTCTTGGATAGGAAAGTGTATTGTTGTCCCTGGGTGTTGATAACTAGGACATTTGTGCTGATAAAGATACAGTAGCTGTTAGTTTACTCTCCGAGAAAGGTGATTCCTTTGTGAATAGCTGATCAATCAATATGAGGCATCCATCACTGAAGCGACATAAGGTAGAAAACATTAACTTTTACTTCTCAATCATTCTTCATTACCTACACCATAATAACACTTTACAATTCTCAGTTTGCTGATGTACACAAAATTCAATGATGATTACATGAACGGCATGATGATGAAGTAATAACTATTACGTGTCCATGGAGTGTACATGTGAATATCGATAGATCATACTTTCTTGAAGAATATCATGATCACCATGCATGCACTTATGGATAACTTACAGTGGATTAACTATTAATGATTATTCAGAAATAATTGTTTCATGATCATGGTGTTTGCCAATATTATGCTTCAATGATACATTCAATTAAAAACACCTGTATCATATAATGTAGATATTACTTCAGGTATTACAATGACATGATAATGCTTTCAGAGTTGACATGTTTGAGGTCACCGACTCTATCACTCCTGGGAAAATGAAGTGGCTAAAATATTCTCCAGTCAAGTATGAAATATGAGAGGCTAGTAACTTCAATACCAGTACACAGTCCTGGTTAGAAAACTTGTACATTTGGAAGCTGTCACTTGAACAGTAGCTCTCAAAACTTTCAATAAGGAGACTCTATTATGGCAAGAGCTGTTAATTAAGGGGTATAAGTAGGTACGGTGCACATTCATGGTTGCACCATGATGATGTCTGTGCACACCAGTATATGCCTGCATAATGCAATTCTTATTATATCCCCAGTAACAACTTTTTTATAGTTATTAGATGTAACCTATGTCGTCATAACATTAAAATTCAGAGCCTTTTCTGTATGGCTTCTGATACCTGAAAATCCACAAAATCATAGATTAACGTACATACATATCCAGCAAATACACTAAAAGCTGAGCAAGTAATGGTGGCCAAACTTCACACGTTCTCTAGGCTAACATAAGCTTGTGAATAAACAAAGCTAGCATTGCACTATAGCTATAGCTACACATCATGCCATGACTGAAGCTGTAGCCACTGTGCTATTGAGTTTATCTCCGGTGATTGAAGCATCAAATGACAATACCTGTCCCTGTCAATGTCGAGCGAGAATCGGTCTTAGACTCCATCTCTGCAATTGAGGCGCTGGTTTAAGATACCTGTATCGATGTGTACATTGACGACCTTTTACCACATGCACCACAACACCATAATATATTTTGCCACTTACATAGGTGAATCCACGATACTATATTATAGCTAGGACTTAAGCTTATTATGATAAAACTAAGCGCATTCATCATGCATGCATTTTGGATGTGTGTTTAATGGTAGCAAACTTAGTAGTAAAGTGATCGGCCATCACGTGCATAGCTATAGATAGAGCTAGTAATAATATTATTATAATGTACAGTTCAAGTTCTTTATTTAATAAAAAGAGTAGATTTTTTATGGTAGTCAGTAAAAGGTCAGCTAGGTATTGTGTGAATAGTAGCCTGTGGAGCTACGATGTTTTTAATTTATGGAATAAATTATTAAGTAGTAATGTCGTCCTTTTACCCTTCCCCATGCACCTTCAAACATCGTATTTACAATTTATTATCCAATAATTAATTATCACTTTGTAACTAAAATTTATCTGAGGATGTATATACCATTTTGTGATTGTGATTGTTTTTGTTTTTTTAATTAATTAAAACATTGCAGAGTGTGAAAAAAATACGTAAGTATTAGTACACTTGCTTTTTTACGTATTGAATCAGAAGTACATGTATAATATTATGATAGAGAAAAGCAAGCGTAGGCCCTTAGCATCCCTACACTTGCTTTTTGAGTAAGTGTAGGAATAAACTAATCGGGCAGTAATATGATGTCCCCACTATTACTAGCCAATAATAATAGCTAGGGGATAATACGAATTTCTCCCAATCAAGGATAGCACCAATGAATTACAGTGAATCAGCAAAATATGATAGCTAATTGAGAAAAGCAAGTGTAGGGCTTATTAGTATAGTGGACATGATTATCCCTACATTTGGCCCTCCCATCCCTACTTCATCCTTCAGTTTCATTGTTTTAGTATTACAAGTTGCATTATACTCTGTGCATGCATGTGCATTAATTGAGACAATTATTGAGAATATTTTCAAAATAATTACACAGTGTGACTTCACACTGAGAAGGATAATAGTTTTTCAGCTGATGTACAAGAAATCCATTCTCCCCTCATAGATAATAATATATTAATAATACAAGTAAAATTAATGGCTACTGTAACAATAAGAGTGTGCACGTGGCAACCTTGACACTACTTTAATTATATAAATCCAATCAACGTAGAGTGACTAATATTAAACTAGGTCAGACAATATAATACTTATGCCTATAAATTAAATAATTAATGTCATGCATGCCAAGTCATGGTAAGTCTGAAATGGTGCCGTAAGTAGCTTTTGGTTGAATATTGACATCTTGTTGCTGATCTACATTATCAGCAGTTATCAAACCATCATGATCAATAGCTTTGAAAAATGGCCACCGGAACAACTGTTTCAGAAAGTGCAATTTGCAATGGCAAATTCCTCTTACTATTCTGTAGGCGATTGTCAAACTAAATATTATAAATGGAAAAGCAATCACTATCTGGAAAAAAATAACATTGATTCGACCTTCATTTTTTGAAGATGCTATATAGCAGAATGTTGCCAAATGTGTCAAGAAGATGCTATCAACAACATTCATGGTAGTTTCCTTATAAGGTCTGGAGAGTTCAATAAGAAGGGCAGCCACTGAGAATGCAAATCCATGAACAAGCCGTATCTCAAAATGAAAAATAGAATTTATTGGCCGAGCAAGATAAACAGCAAACCTCAATAAAAAATAGAATCCTGAGAAACTTCTTATACCTTTTGCGCTATCTGGTCCATCTCTGTAACAAGACTGGAATTTCGAGTCTCGACAAAGATGTGAATGACTATTCTGAATCGATTCGAAATGCATTTTGACAACAATCTCTGAAATTTTCCGACAGGATATAACAGCAGTAAACATGTTGGCAAACTGATAAATGCAACGCAAAGTATAACAACAATGGAAAGAATCAATAAGTATGTTGTACTTTTTGTGTCAATTCTAGTATCAACGCTAAGTACATAATTTTCTCGAGAGCCATAACCATCAACTAAAGAATAGTTTTTTATTCCTGTAGTCTGCACTGTAAGAATAATCTGGTAAAAATATTTTGCAGTAAGAAAGGAGAAAGAAAGAAGCAAAAACATCGATGAGATCACTCTTGGTATTCCAGCCTCTTCTTAGTCGAGCAAAGCATCTATGGAATGGCCTCCACAGCCAGATGATTGGTCTAAAGTTATGACCATGGAGCTCAACGCAACACCATGTGAGAAGTATTAGTAGGAAAGGATAGAACACTGAACTATAGCCAAGATATAGAAAATGAATAGGTCTTAACTTGCTACTGATGCAAAATGGAGATGAAACGTAGTGAAAAACGTCGAGATTAAACACTCCATATACAGTAAGAATGCTCTTAGTGCCCATTCTAAGAGTTCCACTGCAGTTACGATATTTTATGTTACTGAAAAGTGCCCATTGGCTTGCACACTCCTCAAAAAATCCCAGCACAATTAGCTGACTGTACGTGATGAAACATGTCATTGGTGCTGATGTTGAAAGATAAGAATGAGAAGATAAAATATAGTTATTGGAATAAATTCCAGTGCTAGATACATTATGATTTCATGCCAGGTGTCTTGGCAAAAATAGCATACATTAGTACACGGTGTTACAAATGGTCCAGGCCCATATCCACTCTTACACTCACTACATAAGTGACCCTTTCTGTTCAATGGCCCACACATGTACGAATTGAGCTCAGAAATTTCGTCTTGCAATAATATTATGTATCCTGTCTCTGCCGTAACATTGTACCCTTCTAAGTAGCTATGCCGTATTTTAATTGACGAGATTAACCCTTTGTTCGAATTGTACGTCAGTATCTGATCCGGGTTGACTGATGCACGCTTATCATCACACTTAAGCGGTTGAAATTGGAAGCACTGGCAATCATTTGTAGCCGAGCTATAGTTAAACCACATTGGACACTGATTTGATAGGTTTTGAATGCCACTTACTGAATAAACTGATGCTGATATATACCAGTGAAACAGATTCTTCAGATCCAGCATAAGTAATAGTTATTGACCAACTCCCAAGGTTTGTATGCAGTATAGAAGCACAAATCCCGAGGGCAAAGCCCGAGGGATGAGTGCTTCTATACTGCATACAAAGCAAGGGATTGGTCAATAACTATTTTCTAGCCCATTGTTTCCATGGATACAATAAACATGTTTTTAGCCCTCAAGAACTGTATGAATGTTTGCCCTGGCCCTCAGGAACTGTATAATAGTAAACATATGGACATGAGCCCTACAAGGAGGGACTGTATCACATATACAGTACCTTGTATACCTTAGTAACCACATAGCAACGGGCTAGAATAAGCAATCCTACACTGCAATATCAGCAATAATTGTAGAAAATAATAATGAAGGGCCGAGAACCATAGTGGGCTAACCCCAAATTAAATATGGGGAACTGTCTAAAAAGCACAAAAATGGACTAAAAATCATACATTGTACTCTACCAACTTATTGAAATTTTCAGAAATGTGAATTTTCTATAGCTCATGAAACACATTTTAAACATATTTTCAAGATTCAGGGGGCTAAGTCAACATTTGTGGGTTAGCCCATTATGGCTCTCAGCCCTTCAATTATAGTTCCATGTTCAAGTAAAAAACTTCCTGGGATAAGTATAAAACAATTGCACTTGCAGCTATAGTTGGCTGACTGATCTGAGTTGCCGAATCCTACTGTTATATAATATAGCTTACTGAAATCACTTTAACACGTCACTGCAGTTGCTAGACATATCTTAGACATACTAATTATTATTGTGACCTGCTATAAGAAAAGGAACCATTGGGGATTTTTCAAAAAAAGTTGAGTCTAGCCCTATATATGCGCTGAATACAATGGTGTAAGTTTGATACTGATCACAAGTGGAGTTATGGCAATTTTTATGCACTCGGGTACGTACATTCGTTTCTCAGAAAATGCACACTTTTAATTAAATTAATTTTGAGCACATAATTAAGCCTATAACTACAGTTCACATATTCTAACTACAAAATTTTAATTTTTCTAATGAACTAAGAAACAGAAAATTGAGAGGTCTTTATTTTTTTGCTATTATTGGAAATGAAAATTTATCCCCAATGGTCCCTTTTCTCATACTAGTGGGTCACAATTATTATTACATTGATATTATTGCTAGTAATAACTGTTAATAATTACTTAATGAAAATTTTTCACTATCATTATCACATCATCAAGCATAGGATAATAGTATAGTATAGCTTATTATGTTGCAAGTTGGTTTATCCATTTACGGAATGCTAATGTTTTGATAATTTCCTCAATGAAAGCAACAGCCCCATAATTACTGCACTCAATACTATTCAATAATATAAAAATAATTATAATTGTGATCATTTCATTTTCGATTTATCAATTTAATGAATGCATAGGAGTGCAAAACCCTCACCGCTACACGCATGCATGACTCATGCACATGTAGATCTATAGTAGCTAGCTATCCATATCTCAGCGTGTATGCCTGCTCAATATAAGGAGTATTGAACTAGATACATACTACCATAGTATTATTATGGTAGCATGTATCTAGTTCAATACTATAATATACATACCCTGTCACTATAATGACTGAAAGCCTCTGTGACTACTTAAATTCAATTATGCACTTGAGAGCCACTGCCTGTTTACACTGTCACTGCATTGACAACTGACCAGCAAGGCACAGAATGGCAACCACAGCTGCACACTATTATACCACTGGGCAGGACTTAACACTACTCACATAGCTTATGTGGTACTATATATAGCTAATACCTCAGCACTTACAGAGCTGATGACCATTACCTTACGCGCTCAAAATTTAATTCTCTTCTCACTGAAATAATCACTCCACAAACACATTAAGAACGCTTCCGATCTCTTGTGTATTCGAGGCTCATCCCGAGCATTCTCCTGCCTCAATTTTTTGGGGAAAAAAGGATGATAATAAAATAAGATAATAGTAGGGAAGGATAGAACGTGGAGCGCAACCTCCACGCTAAAAAATTAAAAAACACACAAGAAACAGTTTCTTGGACTCTTTTTTTTTCAAACACAATTATTAATAAATTGTGATCCGCTATGAGAAAAGGAACCACTTGGGATATTTTTTCATTAATCTAATAATTGCCAAAATGTGTGGAAGATTATTATTTTTCACTTTTCTGTTTTTTGGTCTATTAGAAAATATAGATTTTTGGCTTCATAGTGATTTACTATGTTCATAGGGTTGCAACATGTAAACTATAGTTATGGGCATTTATTATTAAATTTTACTTGGGTGCATACAAATTAATGTAAATTTCAATTAAAAATGCACATTTCCCGAAAAACGAATATTATACCTACCCGAGTGCATAAAAATGGTCATAACTTGGCTTGCAATCAATATTTTTTCATGAAACCTGCACCATTGGATTCAGCACACATATATAGAGCTTAGCCTCGTACCCAGGCCACTCCCATGTTTTCAATGTTGCACGCAGAAAAGGGGGAGGGCCTGGTTGATTTTGCTGACGTAATGGACGTGGTTTGGGACGACGCGCAATGGAATGTGTAATTATTGCACGCGCGCTTTGCGCTAGCGCGGAAGCGCGCAGCGTGATCCTCGAACTGCGCTGCACTGGGAACCGGGTGGGAGTGGCGAGGCTAGCTGCGCACAACGCGACTCGCGTTCAAGAAACTTGCGGGTAAACGAAGAAGAATTCTACTGCCTACCTGGATCTTCTACGACTGTTTTTAGTGAGAAGATTGATCGTAAGTTTATATGAAAATATGTGTAATCTCATAATTATAGTAGTTAAGTCTAGTAGTTGGCGGGAAATCATAGTTTAGGCGGGGAAAATTCAGTCTGAGGGCTAGCTAGCTAGGGAAAAGTGGCGATGGCTGACCTCGGGCTACAAGTTTGTAGCGAGACTTGTGCGCTTTCGTGTACACTTCCTAGTGGGGATAATGAGGACACTGAGGATCAGAGAAGTGAGTGCAGGGCCTATACAAAACTATTTCAAGCTCTGTTTGACTATTTTGGTCACTCCACGTTTCGTGATGGCCAAATGGAGTCCTTGCTGCCTCTCTTGCACGGAAAGGATGTGTTTGCTCAAATGGCAACTGGAGCTGGGAAATCTTTATGCATTTTTAGGTCCTCTCTGCTCAGGTAGTGATGCAATTGGTATTGTGATAAGTCCACTAACAGGCTCAATTGAAGAGCAGGTACCAAAATTAATAGAAATATGCAATTGATTATCATAATATGTAGATAGCAGTACTTAGAAGAATCGATGTAGGAGCTGTTCACGTCACCGAAGAAGTGCCTCTGTCTATCCTAGAATGTGGATATCGATTTGGTAAGTTGTGATTACCTTTATCCATTATAACAATTATGGACACTTAATTACTAATCTCACACAACTGCAGTATTCATGTCTCCAGAAGTTGCAATAAGCAAGCATGGGAGGGCTGTAATTCAAAAACTCCGAAAGAAGATAACTGTGGTAGCTATAGATGAGGCTCATTGCATTCATGAATGGTATGACACTAAAATACTCTATATTCTGCCTGCGATGATATTATTATTAATTTTTATGATTCTAGGGGCAAAAACTTTAGACCAGCTTATGACAAAATTGGTGGCCTGAGAGCACTTATAAAGGCACCCTTTATATGCCTTACTGCTACTGCACCTCCTGAGATTAGGTCCGAAATCAGTGAGAGGCTTCATTTAGAACAACCAGTCCTAGTTCTAAGGAATTTGGATAGGCACAATATCTTTTATTCTGTATCCACAAAAAATGGCATGGAAGTAAGTTTATATGACATTGTGCACGGCAACGACACTGTACATAATAATAATAATTATTGTAGCAATTATTAAACCAATACAGAATGACCTTCGATCTCTTGCATCTGGGCTAAGATCAGCAGAACACCCACAGGATTTTCCAAAGACAATAATATTTTGTCAGACAAAGGAAATTACTTCGAAGATCTACACTTACTTGTCATGCTATCAAAAAGACAGAATTGGAATGTACCATGCCTCGCTCACCAAGGAAACTAGGCAACATGTATACAGGCTGTATTGTGATCCTGGTTCTCAACTACGTTAATTGTGTAATAGCTACCATTGCATTTGGAATGGTAAATGCATTGACATTAATTTTTATGTACTGTGCATGCACATGTTCAAGTTTATTAGTGTTTAATATTGTATTTCAGGGTTTAGACATCCCAGACATTCAGCTGGTCATAATTTATGGAGTTCCTGAGACCATTGCACAATTTTCACAGGTACATACCTATAGCACGTATATAATAATAGTATTATAGCACTTGACTGGTCACTTTCTATAATTCTTTGTACAGTTAAGTGGTCGAGCTGGCAGATCAGGCCTGCCCTCTATTGCTCATACGTTCTATAGTTCGAAAGCTAAGGCCATTAAGGAAAAAACAAAAGTGGGGCAGTTTTGTACCTTGCCACCGAAGCAGTGTCTTCGGCGATACTTGCTAAAAGAGTTAGGGAGTGATGAAGCAGAACTTCCCAATGCAGCACTATGCTGCAGCAATTGCTCTCAAGGTGACATTCCGTATTCACAAATAAGTGATCTTTTGAAGAGGAATAAACAAACAAGAACAAAGAAGCGTCAGCCTCTTAGGGAAATAAATCAATCACTGAAAAATGATCTGGAGAAAAAATTGAAAGATGAGCGTTGCAAGATAAAAGGAGAAGTTGAAGGTTTCCATTTCCTTGGTGATGAAATTATTTGTCCAGAGAAATCGATTCATGAGATATGCCAGAAAGCTACATGGATAGAGAGCAAAGAGGATCTAAAATTAACTCATGGAGTAAGGCCAGAATTTGTGGAGAGATTCTACAATGTTGTGGTTGATGTCACAAGCACTGCACCCCCACCAAGTAAACGTGGACGTACTAGCAGAAGGAAATGATATTATTATATAACCACAACAATCAGAATTATAGTTATCACATGTACATGCATGTCAATTTTGACCACTTTCATATGCACTTTAATTTCAGATAACATCATAGTCAAACAGTTCATAATCCATATCTAATTCGTAACCTTCTTCAGTGACGATTTCTCCTGAACTTTCAGACTCATCTGTAAAGCCCAGAGACAGAAATTTGGACAGCCATCCTTGTGAGATTTTCTTCATACCTTTTAAGATTGGATCATCAAATTCGATCTTTTCTTTTCGGTTGGGTTGCTCCATGACCATTAAATAGTCACGTAAGTGTGTGACAAGCTTCTCGATATCACCTTTAGCACTAGTGGTGGTATAATGGGTAGATCTGGTAGCTCCGAACATGGAATCAGTAAGCTTACAAGCTTCGAGAAGGAACAATGCACAAAGAGACACTCTTTCCATGTGTGCTTTAGTTGCATTGGAACCACAGGATCGTAGTGTTTGCTTTATCATCCTATTGTGTTTGGTGTGGTGCAATTAGAAAAGTAATACATAATATCCTACATACCAGTACAATGTCATGCACGGGAAACAATACACACAGTGCATGCAATATCACAATGTTATAAAAGTACATACTCTTGTACACATACACATGTACACTTGCATACACACAGAAAGTATACACATATACACATGCACACACAATTGCAGTACACACACACACACACACACACACACACACACTTCCATCATAATAATTGTGTGTGCACACACAGTGTCATACATAGTTTACATAGGTACAGCACTTTACACACACATGACACAAACATATACTTGTACATTGGCATAAAATTAGGTACACACACTGTCAATGTGAAAGTTCATGCACACGAAACTCACAGATTGTAGTGCTCGTTCAATTGGTCCAGAGGCTTCCCTTGTCCCAATCGTCCTGTCATATTTACAGTCCTGTTATGGGTAGCAATATAGGCCATTCCTTTAGGAAGATCTGCCTTCAAATTGCAGACAAGATTGGTAGCTTCAATGGCGTAATTTGGTTTATCACAGCCAAGAAAGTATACCAGCCAATTTTGCCAATGCATGATGATATGTGGGCCCTCCTCATATCTAATAGCACTCCTTAGATCAATGTAAAGAAATGCTGCATGAAGAAATGAACGACAGAAACAAAAGACGGTGTCCGTGGATGCTTCTGGAGCACTGATCGTTGCCTGGACAATAGATTTTGCCATTTCTTCAAGCCACTGGTAACTTGATGTATGGGGTATATTAGCATTTTGATCTTCCACATGAAGAATTTGACAAATAGCAACTAGCTATCATATGGCTTTTGAAAGCATGTAGCAAGAATTCATCACAGGTACTGAATACTTTGGCTTTTTTGTCAACCTGCTTTCGATCCAGTATTTCACGAAGATTGGAAAGAGTGCCTGGCTCAGAGGGTTTCCCCCAGTAAACCTGAAAAATTACTTTTAGGCACTCCCACAGGAAGTGGAAATCACCTGTGATTGGACATAAGAAATTTTATGTTAATACAACGGTATTAACACTATTAACATGCTTACCTGGGGATTCATTTGCCCATTTTAGGCGAAAAAGTGGATCGATTTCTGATTGCTCCCATCGTTTTGCACCACGAATATTTTTGCAAGTTAACTGATCACCAGTAATAATCTATGAGTTGTACAATAATAGGTAAAAAGCAAAAAGTGTGTATGAGTGTGCATGTGTGTGTGTGTGTGTGTGTGTGTGTGTGCATGTATGTATATAATTATACTAATATATACATGATTATTATTCATGATTGTGTGATACTACCACTTAACACTTTATTGACAATCGCAATACCTGTGGTGTTCCATCCAGTGCAGCATCTCGGATAAATTGCTGAAGAATTAGAATGGTTTCACTTGTGTACTTTTCATCACGAAAAAGCAGCTTCAAGGGTATCACCTCTGATTTAGAGGGAGGATGAGGAGAGGTCCTACTAGGAACTAGTGGTTTCAGTCCTTCGAGAGACTTAAATTCGGACACCAAAAGTTCCATGACCATCAGAATAGCACGATCATAGAATATTTTCCCCTCGTCAGCTCCTGGAAGTATATCACTAATCGATAATGAACTCCTGTTCCTTTGGCAAGCTGTATCTCTCCAGGACATATCCTGAGGAATGTGCTTGATTTTCACCGCAAGCCTAGAGGTCACATTTAACATCTTTGAATGATGATCTGTAGGTGGAATACAAAAAATGCAGTGATAGCTACATAGAGTGCAGGTGGGTAAAAAAATTATATGCCCTCCTAACCTTCTCTCTCATGACGCACAGTCTGATAAAAATTCAGATTATCATAGATCCATAGCCAGTGATCAACCTTGATTAACTGAAGGAACCTGGCCTCGTCTGTCAATCGCTTCAGGTGCTCCCACGTCGAGTAGTAGGATAAACTCACACCAGCATGGTTCAGAAAGGTTATGACCTATTGTTGTAATGGCAAATGTTAGTGAGTTTGAAAAGTAGAGATCCTGGAGCAAAAATATGTGGACATTATTATCACATACATACCTGCTTGTGAGTTGATCGCCCAATTAGCATCATTCCAACTAGCATTTGCATCCCATTGGCTCGGTTAGATCGAGCATTTAGAAGTAGTATCTGGCACATTAAAGCTTTCAGCTCTTCAACAGGCATGGTTACTTCATTTCGGAGGTTGCGGTGCGTGTCACCAATCTCATTAATGAAAGATGGGCATTGTGCGTTTGACATCAGATACGATTGTGTCCAAGTTAAAACTTGAAAAGTTATCGAGAGTGGGACCAGTCATGACTAGTGATGTAGACGATAGCATATCCATCATCTCCTTATGAACATCAGTTGGGTGTACACATTGAAGCTTCAGGGCACGGTTCTCTGCTCTGACCTGTTCCAGCTCCTGTAGAACATCTTGTAAGGTAGGAATGAACTTGATTCCAACAATGATTGTGGAATGATCACTTGTTGTGGAGCTTCGAGAGAGAGAGAGGGGAAACGCCTCTTTGATCAATCTCGAGGTAGCGACGGTAGAAACACGCTCATAATGCTGACTAATCATTTCATGAACGTCAGAGAATTTTACGAAGTCATCCCGACTCCCAGCCACCAATCTCGTCCTTAGCCTTTATGAATGTACGTGTTTGAATGAATATATAAAAGTTTAAACATGAAATACTCACCACTCAACGCGATCGCGATCAGCCATTTTCTACAATAAGCACGAGGTGCCAGTACAGTGCGGTGCGCTAGCGCTGGCCCTATAGGCCTAGCCCCTAGCCCTGCCCTCGCCCGGCCGGGCGACACCGTACCGAACGCGTGGGTGATCGTGATGATGCAATAATGCACATTCCATTGCGCGTCGTCCCAAACCACGTCCATTACGTCAGCATCCCCCTTCAACATTGAAAACATGGGAGTGGCCTGGGTACGAGGCTACATAGAGCTATCATTCCATGCCAAAAACTCAATTTTTATAAAATATCCCGAGTGGTCCCTTTTTTCCTAGGTCACAATTTATGGAATAAATGAAGTAGTAATGTCATCTCTTTACCCTCCCCACCTTCAAACATCGTATTTATAATTTATTACCCATTGATTAATTATCACTTTGTAACTAAATAATTTTTATCTGAGGATGTACATTTAGTCATGCAGAACGATAATTAGCTACAGAGAAAAAAATAATACAATTTTGTGTGGGTAGCTATAACTGATATTAATTAAAAATCAGCTAGGTATTGCATGCTGACATCAATCAGCCCCAAATGTCTGCCATGACTGTATTTTTATATTTTATTCCTGTATACTATATAATAGTTAGAGACCAAGTCCAAGGTCTATACACATTTTAAGAGACCCGAAGGCCCGAGGCTGTAGCATCCCGAGCGAAGCGAGGGTGCTACTAAGGGCCTGAGGGTCTCTTAAAAGTGTAGAGACCATTGGACGAGGTCTCTGATTTAGAATATAGCAACTGTAACCATGGTAGTTGACCTGAGGACTAGGCTACTGTTGTAATGTGCATCGATCCTTCTTTGCCCTTGGCTATACTTGTAGGTCTCTATGAAACTTGTAGGTCTCTATGAGAACTTGTAGGTCTCTATGAGAAATAGAGACCTCTGAGTGTCCAATCAGATCACAGTATTTGTTACAACTATATTCTAAAACTAAGTTATTTGCCAAGATATACAGTGCTACATTAATTTCCATGTTTTTCAACATGGTTATATACTATAAACACAAGTCATACAGTGTTTATCGGTTTTGTGCTTTAGCTATCTCTTTCTGCTCATTACGAGTGCCAATAAAGCGTTGTAAGATAGGCATCCTAGTAACCTCCTCCGTGGAATTTTGTGCTTCTTTGCACCTCCTAATGATCTGATCACATTTTTTGAGTTCATCCTGATGATTTCTCAGTTTATAAAGTTCTCTATCTCTTTCCTCCTTGACTTCATTATAAGCAATAACACCAGTCGGACCTTCAGCAATGGCCACTCCTATCCTGAAAAGACTGAGTGCTCCTAATCTCAAAGGTATGCGAATCCTATCAGCTTTGACAGTACTTTTTTCCTTAAATCTTTCAGCTGTGGCTTTTGCTAAATAACCATCGCTGTTTATCTCTTCTACTCTCTCATTTATCTCTCGTTGAAGCTTGTTGCACTGCTCTTCAAGTTCTGATATGCATGTCATTACTTTAGATTTGCACTTTTCTTCTTCTTTCAAAACTTTATCATAACCTCTTTTCACTTTTCTCTTTTCCTCTTTGACTGTTTGTATTCTAGTGTTGCATTTTTTAATACCATTTTCACACCTTGTTAGCGCATCTCTGCACTTCTCAGCCTCTCTGATATAATCATTGCGAGAAAGAGCATTGAGTTGTTCAAAGCGTACTAGACTTCGTATAAGAATAGCTTTTCTCTTAGACATATCCTCCCTACAGGCCTCTAGGTACCACTTCTGACACCTGTGGTCAATGAGGTGCCTTAAAATCAGTCTTTCAAGATAACCTTTTGATGTCTGCCATCGGTCTAGACTGCTTTCTGCTGATTCAGCTAATCTTACTGCTTCTTTTACTCTTCCTTCAACTGAGATGAATAATGATGATGATGAATCAGATCTTCTAAACCATCCACCTTGAGAAAATTTAGTATCCTTTCCTGTCTTGTCTACCTCTATTTCTACCTCTTTTGTTGTCTGAATGTTTGCATCAAGCCATGATAAGAAGGTACTACTGTCTTCGGCACATTTCTGCCATTCCTTTTGTTTTTTGTCCACTTCCTTTAGCTGTTTCTTCAGGTCTTGGTAATATTTCAACACCTTGTACAGCTGAACCTGTATCCCTGAAAGGTTAATGTATTTGCGAGTGACATGCGTTACTCTAAAATAATAGTGGTAACAAAATGCATACAATTAAGGTCATTTAAATATAATTTTTTTTCATCAAAAAATTAATATTTCTTACCTATGCTAGTGTCTTCATTAAAAATGATTGATACTAAGCTTTCAGGTGATTCTGATCCAGAGTAAGAACAGTACACCCTCTGCAGATTTTCCTTCTGTTGCAAGCACTGCTTAGGGAGACCGTTTCCGAGACCAAATGTCAAAACTCTTTGAAGTGATACTCCAGTGACAGCAAATGCACTGGTGACATCCGATGTGATGCAACAATACAGTGTAGCTATGTCCACTGTTGGCTGACTGGTCACACAACGGTCCCCAACATTCTTTACATAGATCCAAAACTGAAAACAGCGGCATGTGAGGGAAGGAAGGACTGTTGGGAGATGTACTCTGACTGAAGCATTGTAGCTTGTGGTGCTCCAGCAGATAGTGTTGGTTTTGAAAGAGGAGATGAGACCAACTTCATGAATGAGTGAATACTTTCTTGGCCAACTAATGTTGACATTGTTCACAGTCCAGTCAGCTTGGTAGTTAGTGTGAGAAGTGACCCACTCAGGTGGCGGTATGAACTGTGGGTCTGTAGAAATTAATTGGAAAACATAATCATAAGTTTACCACATTCAATGTTTGCATGGCGTTGTACAGCTACATTTGGAGTTCTACTACACAAATGTATACACCGTATAATAATCTACATGCATGGTAACTGTAATACAATACTACGTCTAGCTATATAATAATATTGTCCTTATGTATGACTGTATCGACAAAAATGACTATACTTACACATTACTACGGCAGTGCAGTCCTCCCCCTCGACTTCACCACACTGGCTGCTAATGAGAGAGCCCCTGCCAATAGCTTGTAATGATACCCTAATGGATTTACATCCTTTTAGTGTGGCTTTGTCAAAGAATACGAGGCATCCGTGATGCTTCTTGGCACTATCAAGCCTCTGTTCCACTTCCTTGGTCAGAGATATTGGATTACTTAAGTGGTAAGAAATAGTAGACTTTAGCAAGAAATGAGAAGCTCTCCTATCCCCTTTGAAATCAAGAGAAAGCTTGCCTGCTGAATGGTCAAAATTTATTCCTCGGATAGAGGGTGTAGGCAAGTGAATAAACACTCGGTCTAAATAGACTCTTTTGCTGTTGATATGCATTTCATTACCACAAGAGAACACAAAGCATTTGAATGTCAAAGCTTGCTTACCACCCAATTCCACCGTGCATGAACCGTTCGCTGCATATACCAACTGAAGTATATATGACGTAGACTCTTCTATTAAACCAACACAGCACAACGTGACTCCTTTAGGAGGGTCCCACACTAATTTAAGAGAACCACCGCATGTCACAGTTTTTGAATGTGCACCTTCCAAACACTTGAATCCAGTTGGTGGTGGTAAGACATAGAGAGGTGAGGATAGGCTTGGGCAGCTGCAGAGTTTGGTCTTTGTACCTTTCACCTGTGCTGAGCATGTCAGCATAGTTTGTGATTGATGAATAACGTAGTGCCCACCCCTACCCACTGTCTGGATTATCTGAGATGACTTGTCAGTGATTTTGTCTCTTATGTCGGTGCCATTGAAGAAAAAAAACCTCTCCCCCTCAGGTCCAAGGTGGCTATCCACTGGAGACACATCAAGTACTGTTGAAGAGTGTTCTTTGACCTCCACTGTGCATTGACTCTCTTTGTCTGAACACTTGACTGTAGCATAAACTCTGTCTGCATTTGTATTGTACTGAAATTTAGTCCATTTTGGAGTCTCCTCTCTTGAGACGTAGGACTTAGACCTGGTCATATCACTTTTCTTATAGCTACCTTCAATACATGTGAGAACTTGGGCTTGTACAGAGAATGGGCCGCTGGCATCTGAGGGTATTTCTTCCACATTGAAACCAAAATGGAGGGTGTGTTTTTGTTCTTTTCCCACAGAGAGAGTAGTTGGTTGGCTGGATAGAACACTGTCGCCATTGAGGAGTTGAATCAAAATATTCGAGTGTTGTGGTACGTCAGAAAGAAAGATGCTTCCTGTGATTGTGTATGTGCCCTCACTGTTGGTAAGCTCGACAGTGACTTCCGTAGGAGGATCAGGGTTTGCAGCTGTGTCTGGCTCTGTGTGTTGTTTAGTTTCATTAAGAACAGTAACTTTGGACCAATCTCCTTTGAGGATGTGTTCTTCGTCTGAACTAATCGTTTCCTTTCCATACTTTACTTTTGCGGATAACTTGACTATGCAGCGGATTTCAAACGATATCAACGAAGCTTCAGCTATCTTCGGGTCATCACATTCGTACGAAGGTTTAGTAATTGTGTTAACTATTTCAGTAGTGCCAGAATGACCCTCTGTTCTAATTCGTATGTCATAGCTGTACCGTTCATCATCATCCTCTAATGGAGGACACCATGTGGCACGTAGTTGTACAGGGAAACCGTCTGGAGAATACAGCACAACTACTGGTGGGGATTTGAGCATGCATGGTAGATTAATGAACTTATTGTGATCATTGAGCCACTTTTCATTCTTGCTAAGTAACGCTTGAAGTTTCTCTTTTTTTTTCTGCTGTCCGCCTCCTACATCATTGGCTTTTATACTGAGACGGATGACTGTCATAGAATGGACCACTTGGGTTACTGTTTCAAAATGTTTATCAAATTGAGATAGTGATGATACATCCGGAAGGTAAGCAGTCGGAGGTGCAAGGTTGTCGTCTGACGGTTTTGAAAAGATGTCAGAAAACTTTTGCTTAAACCAATCGACAAATGCCTCCCATATTCTTTTTGGTAGATGCTTGAGGGTGTCTTTCTTTCCAATCTTCACTTCTACTTCCATGATATCTTTTCTAAAGATATCGGTTCCAATCAGTTTGACCACAAATGTTAACTTCAAACCAATGGCCACCCTATATCTACTTGAATCTGGATTTTCGTTCAGCTTAGCGTCCATCTCAAACTTAAACTTCAAACATTTCTTGACGATGTACTTTGCAAGCCATGATACTAAAGCTAAAAGGCCTCCAGTCATGAAGGCTGAAACTGCAGTAATAAAGTCGTAGAGGTACTCGAAAGCTTTAAGTACCTTCTCAACGGGGAAGTCCCCTGCTGCTGGCCATTTAACAATCTCGAATCCTTTTTGTTTGCTCCATTTAAATTCGATGGTCATTTCCGCTATGTATTCGATGGCACACTTTACCTTTCCTTCAAACACCCCCCCAAAGGAGTATTGAACTACAGTGCTGAACAATTGCTTACCGAGCAATACAACACCGGCTGACAAAAATAATTTAAATTCTTGACTTCTACTACTGTAGCTGCAGCCCAAAACAACACTATCACCTTTGAACTTTGGGTCCTTTAGTTCAACCAGACCCAGGATATCTATGGCACCTCCAACCATATGTCCTTCAATCATGAATTCAAACACTGGATCTTTAGTAAAGGTGGCAGTTATTTTAAACTCTCTTTTCATGACAACTAATGTTGACATGGCATTCAAGCCCTTTTTGACATTGAATCCCATATACATGTGTGGCTGTCTCGCATACACCAAATGACCTTCTCGAAACTCAATCTCAACAAAAGAGTTTGTAGAACTCCCTTCGAAACCGAATGCAGCGGCAACAAGATCCGTGAGTTTAAGAACACCTTCAATTGTCATCGCTAACAGAATTGGTCGTCCATCTTTGAAGATCACACTGCCATTAAAAGTTAAGGAAGGTTTGCTAAACTTCACACTTCCTGCCAATTTCACCTCGTACCTTGTTCTCTGTTTCTCTCTCTCAATTTCTATACCACATTGTATATTCTGCAGCATGGCACCAGCAAATTCCAAAGGAGAACTAAATGAATCCGTGCACTCTGACACGGAAAAATTAATATCCCTTTTTAAAACGTGCATGCTTCCTTTAATGGTAATATCGGATTGTCCAAGATTGATTTTTAAATCACCGGAAAGCTTAGCTTCACTTTCGTTACTTTCGTTAGCTAATTGGTACTCAAAGTACACATTGTTGAATGTAATTTCTCCAAAAAGTCTCATCTTTGGGATATATGCAGTTATGGACAACTCGCGGCTCTTTTGGCCCTCAAATCCACCTTGTCCAATGTACATTGACATCATTATGTCTGGAAAGTCGTCTTCACTTAACTGAACAACATTGCAAAATATGCTATCACTTTGTCTCAGAGCAACTAAGTCAAGCTTACAGTAAACGTAGAAGCCTCTTTTGAGTTGTGTGTCTCTCACATAGTTAGTGTCTGATGGATGAACAGTGGCCAGTGGAGGTGAAGATTGGAAGTCCTCTATCCCTTTGGCACACTCCTTAGCCTCATCAAACGACTCTACGGTACTTTTCATTCCATTCGACTCGTTCGTAACTTCATGAAAGGTGCTAATGATATCATTCAAGTTCTTTGAATCCATGGCAACAACAAGAAAGTGCAATTCTCTTACCAGGAGAACTTGATCAATGGGAGCTAGAACGTCAGAAATTTGCTGCAATTTATAGCCATGTGGGAGTGAAAAACCAATTATGTAATCATTGCTGCTATTCTTGAAGCTGAGCATTACAAGTCCGTTTCCTATGTCTTTGACTTTGAGGTAGAAGAACAGCTGTTTCTTGGTGACATTTACTGCAAGTACAATGTTTTCAACTGCAACGTTTGATACTTTGTCTGGTAAATAATTTGGCACTAACTGCTGTTGACGTTTGCCCATACCTCGAGCTCCTTCAATTGAATTGGATAGCATTTTGAGACTCAAGCTGTCTAAATTTTTACACAGACCTATAAATACGATATCTGCAGTTTTCCCAGCAGGCACCAAGGCCAACCGTGCATCCACTTGAAAGTTGCACACAGAGAAACAACTGCACACATAACCGGAATATTGCAACGCTACATTTTCATGATTCGTGACACAAAGTTTTGCACCTAACGATTGAAGAGCGATTCTGTACCCTCCCAGATCAATGGAGCTTTCAAATGATGAATCACATGCCACCATGATGTCAGTTTTGTTTTTCTGCTCTCTAAATAGAAATTCAATTGAGCGCATGCTACTGAGCTGGTCGTGGTAATTGTCAGAAAATTCTGGTACAGCCAGTGATTGAGACTGAATTGGTTTCAATGTGTCAATGGCTTTGATAAAGTCAAATGGTTGTTCCACTCTACCTTTCAACGTCATTCCTTCTTTATTCACTTCTCCTTCTAAAGTCACCACTACATTGGCAATAGTAATGCTCCCTCTGACTATAACTTTGAATTTGCTGTCGCTTTTGTATTCTACGGTCAGTTCTATTTCTTCAAGCACGATTTTTGGATCAGACATCAACTCAAGTGATGTATTTGAGTCGGATCTCAATCTTAGTGTCAATGATTCAATACATATGGGAGTAGCTAACTTCAGGCAAATGCTAGCACTCTGTACTTCAAGGTCCATAAAACTGAAAGTTTCCCCTAGTTTGCTAGGAACATTGAAATCTGGGAGTCCGATAAAAGACAAAAACAAGCTAAGTTTCACTTGCTTTCCTGCTATGTTAGAAGTACTGATCCCACCAGAAAGCATACTATCAGCAGAGTCGTACGAGAGTGTGGCAAAGAGAGTCTCACCTACAAATCCTTGTACAGAAAAGCTAAGGGAATTTCCCTTGCTGTAAAGTGCAGTCAGTTCCACTTCAGAGAGCATAAGGCTTCCCATCTCTATCTCGGACTTGTAGATTGTGATCCCAGCTTCTGTGATAGTGTAACAATAATTATTGTTATTCATTATCAAGCTTATGCTCTTGATAGTGATGTCGAGGACTGTAGATAGAACAGGTATTTGAGAAACAGCCAGTGATTCAGCAAAATCAAATCCATCTAGGACACACGAGAGTGTCAGTGCATTGCTGTAATTTCTAAAGGAGAAATGACCATCCTTTTCTTGCGTGGGGAGAGAAAAGTTCACCATGCATGTGTGTTCTTTAAGAACGGTAATCCTGCAGTATGAGCTGATAGAGATATTATAATCTTCTGAGAAGAAAAGGTCAATATCTGCCGATTCAATGGTCAACTTTTCTGAGATAATATCCAATCTGGGAATATACAACTTAAGGTCAAAACAGCGGACAGATAGTGGCTGTAGGGAGGGATTTAGTTCAGTATAAAAGTATCGAAGCTGAACACTATCTAGCACTGACTTTATCATGGGGAATGCTGATAGCAAGGCATCCTTAAATTTACTCTGTGGACTAAAGGTTTCCACGATAGCCAGTACTGAAGGTCCCACTATTTTTTGCCTTTTCTCAGGATCACTGTATGGCATGGGAACAGGTCTCAATGTCAAGTTATAGGAGTGGCTGCCCAGTCTATGTGGTGTGTCTACTTCTTCTTGGGCTTCAGTCAGAGGAAGTATTTGTAACTTTAACTCCGTATGTGTCAAAGTTTCACATGTGAAGACAGACTCTATTCCAAGCAGTGAAAAATCTGGAGGACACGTGCACACAGCTCTTACTGCACTCAGTTTGAGGCGCTGTTGGAGATATTGCGGTAATAGATGCATGATGTCGCTTTCAAGAGGTTTTGGATCCAACTCAAAGAAAGCAGACGTGATCCTTGTGTCTGAACAATAAGTGGCTGGCTGCTCTACTATGAGACTGGAAGACACAACTGTACACTGCTCAAGCTCTTTTCCTAATATCAAAATAATGTGTTTGCCATGGTCACATTCCATATCATCATTGGAAGCATCAAAATATTCCAACAAATCCGATGGTTTGCGTCTGTTCATGAACTCTATCTCAACCATTGATGAGCCTCGTGAAATAGATAATGCCCTATATATGGCCTGTTCTCTGCTTTTGACTATGTAACAGTCACCTCTGAGATCCACACCATCCACCGTGTGTGGACACATTAAAGAGAATTTCATTTCCATGGATGTAAGTTGTACTTGAAGTGTGGAGCTGAGTGATATTGAACACAATTGTGAGGGTTGTTCACTAACAATGAAGGCTCCTCGGATGTCCAGACTGTCTTTAGTTTCAAAATCGATCACCGTGTGAGGTAAGTTAACATTCCAGGTTGCTAAGTATGACGATAGTTTTATAGGGAATAAGCGAATCAAGTGTTCAGCTTTTGTCACTCCAAGTATGAGTCCAAGAAGTGTTCCTACAGTGTAGGTGCTTGCCTCTGATTGGCTACCAATGTCCGAAAGAAGAGTAGTTAGTGGACGACCTATGCTGCTACTGTCCTTGCATACTTCAGAGTAGTCAATTGACAATGTGCCTTTTACTCCTCTAGCGTGATTGAAGTTAAAGTCAACTTTAAGAGATGTGTCAGGACACTTAGCATTCTCCACTTCTACTGTGATGGCTTGTACGTCCATCCCCATGACTTTGACAGTGGAAGGAGGCACATGTAGGTTGAGTTTGGCAGATTTTGCCGTTTGATGGTTAGTTGCACCACTAAGAACAAATTCAGACTCCTCCTTGACATCTAGTTGTAGTATAGTCTGTGCGAGGTTGTCCATTTCAAGTGGTCCTTTAGCCAATGAAATAGACAAAGAAAGTTGTCTTTCAAGTTGTGGTCCAACTAATAGTTTCAAGATTGAAGAAAAGCTCATGGATGCTGGCTTATCTACATGAGATGGTGCTACAACTTTCAGATATTCCGAAAGAGAAGGGTCTTCGTCCTCACATTTGTTACCACGCACTCCTGAATACTGAGATGCTTCTTGGTCGCCTTTAATAACCTCTTTGCCATATGAAATGTTCTCCACTTTAGTTGAATAATTCCATGGCCAAGTTTCTAGGCAGTCCTTTCTGCAGTCTGAAAGTGGGTCACCATTCTTTGTCAGATCAATGGGTACACTTGGTATGTGGCTTCCCTTCAGATACTCAATCTCCACTAATTTCAAATGTTCATTGATCTTAAAGTCTGGAGGAAGGTGAAGTATCTTTTCTTCCAGACTAACTCTTGAAGTAACTAGAAGGGTGACAGGAATAACTTGGTTCCTCTTATTTGTGTCATTGTGCACAGACAGAATAATTCCACTCAATACTTCTTCATCCGGATGATTATATTTCAAACCAGAAGAGATGACGTACACTTTTGCAGGTATCTTTTTGTAAGATTCAGCTGCTGCTTTGGTGAAGACCACAGTCTTCCATTGTTCTCTTTCTAGCCGTGTAAACAGGCTCCCTACTTCTGCAGGCATTTCCATAGTGACAACTCCAGTTTCCAGACGTACACGTTTACTTTTACGTGTCTGCATATGATCACGATACTTGTCCTTTAGTACCCGTTTTACGTCTTTATAAACCTTGACCAAATCTGTTGGCAGGTTTGATGTATTTGTATCGGAGCTGGAGAGATCCAATTTCCAAATATCTGACCACACTGTATTTAGCTTTCCCCTGAACTCCCCACACTGAGTCTCTAGATCTGATATAAGGCCACGAAGATCTGAATGTAGATAAGCAAAGTAGGCTGCATACACTTTTAAAATGTCCATCCTCACACCATATGGCAAATGTCTTACTAGCTCAAAAACATCACCACTCATGTAAAAATTCACCAATGAGCGAAAAGCTAGCAAATACTTCCAATCTTTGCTAATGTTGCCCCGATAGTATTGCCTTTTGCTGCCATGGTGTGGGACCTGGAAGACTTGGAGTGATTTTATTTGATTTTGAAGGAACTGGAGTGTTTCAGCTGTGGCATCTCCAGTAAGGATAGCAGCATTACCTATGTTTAGAATGGTACTAGATTCGTTCCAGTCCTTAATACTTTTAGTAGCTTTGTCATGTTTCGACTCTTTCTCTGATGTACCTGGCTCACCCTGCTTGTATACTAGACACTTACATCCACGACTTGACAGAGGAAAATACAATTTCAAGCATTTGGCCATTTTGATGAGATCATGCGAACCCTTTACTTCTTCATCAACAATCGTAGCTGCACTGAAGTTTAATTCTTGTAATCGGTATAGAAGAAATTTGCATAACTGATTATTTTTGTGTATAAAAGCTTCTGTGAGTACAAGGTGGCCTGTAAACTTCGTTTTGTCAGATAGTGTGACTCCTGGTCCATCACTCTTTGGTAACAGGCAGCAATTGTCATCAGTAAATAATTTAGCAATCAAATTGAAGTGGTCTGAATCTGGATGGCTCAGAATGATCCCATTTAAGTGACTTCGTGCTCCTTGCTGACATTCACTCAGAGCTTTTGTCAAATTTTGGCTTGTTCCCAGCTCAACGTGATCAGAGCTGCCACCATCGTAGAGGTAATATCTCACTCTTCCTGAAAATACAATGATCAAGCTACATCATGGCTTGGCTGATGGTTTATAACTCAGCATATTAGCTAGTGAGTATTTTGCAGTAGCTAAATGTAACGTTGTTAATACCATCCCTCACATGTCATGATCACCCAATACCTTAGTGTCACTAAATTTAGCTGCATTTTAATAATAATTATAGCGAATTTAGTGACTGGAAGCACAATCGCTATAAATTAATATGCTGCTAAACTGGAAATATCAAATTAAAATGTTGCTAACTTTGGTGACAATTATAAATCATACTACACCTTAAATATATTTGTTGCAAGATTTGCATGGTACATTTTATGAAAACTTGACCATATCCTCGGTGGCTGCATAGAGGAATGGTGCATGTGGTAAAGGTCGCCAATATATACTGAGTTCACATTACAGCTAGTACGCCTCAGTCGCAGACTAGACTCTGTTCATCTGGAGTCTGAGAGTCGCTCTCGACCTCGACAGTGAAAAGTTTCAAGTCTGAGAAGAATTCAACAGCGCATTACAACTTCCGAACCGTCTTCAGATCGGTCCGGTGGCACGCACTGTGCGTGCTTAGCCTGGTGGGCCAGCCCCTTCAAGAGAGGGGCTGGCCCGCCAGACTAGTGCGTGCTTATATATAGCGCAGGGTTATCTATATATATCCACGGCATTATGTCAGCCAAGAGAACGTGTGAAGTTCGGCCGTCACTGCTCGTCAAAGAAGGCAACACGCTGCTTGTAAGGTATTCGCTGAATACATGCGCAAGATACTCTACATATTCACTGAATTTCGAGTCGCAGAAAGGCTCCATCGAGGCCCTGAATTTTTTCATAATTACCTCATAGATTACATCATAGGTTTCATCATAATTAACGCATAATTACCTAATAACCTCAAAAAAAGTAAATTGTTACCGAAGACATAATGAAAAACTTAGAGACTACGTCCAGAGTCTCTCATGAATACGCTGCCATAGGACACATTGACAAACTGCGCATGCTCCGTATACGCGTACAATATTGGGGCGCGCGGCTTGAGCCGGTTGTGCCATGTGCTCGACTGAATAGGGAAATCCCCCTGCCCTGAAAGTGAGCTCGCTAGAGAAAACGAATTGAGACAAACGCCATAATGATATCATTGGATAGTCCACGATCTCTTCAATTCTACGCTAGGTTCGAATTCTGGGTCTCAACACCCTGTCGTGCAAGCTAAACATTTTGAAGCAGTTTTCAACCTAATTTCATCATAGGTTTCATCATTATTCATCATAATTACCTCATCGCGAGGCCAAATCGATTTGTTGATTGGGACTCTGGACGTAATGAACAACTTAGAGACTACATCCCGAGCCCCTCATGAAAAGTATTGCACCGCGCTACTGTACGCTGACATAATTCGAACTAGGACACTTCGACAAACTGCGCATGCTCCGTATATGCATATAATATTATTGGGGTGCGCGGCTTGAGGTGGTTGACCCGGACGTGACCTCTACCTGCCATGTGCTAGACTGAACAGGGAGATTCCCCCCCCCCCCACCCCCCGAGTGCGAACTCACCAAAGAAAGCCAACTGAGAGAATCGCCATATCTCATCGATAGTCCACAATCTCTTCTACGCTAGGTTCGAATTCTGGGTCCCAACACCCTGTCATGCACGCTAAACATATTTTGAAGCAGTCTTCACCCCCGAATTTCATCATAATTTCATCATTGGTTTTATCAACCGAGGCAGATAAGACTGAAAAGGACGCCATCCTACCAACGCCACCACTCAGCAGTGGTAATGGTACGTAGCCGTACAAGGGGGTAGGCTTGCTGGAAGGGGGTGTATTGGTGGACCCAGCGCTCTGGAGCGGAGTGCAAAAGGTGGCGTCGGGAGCCACTGGCGGCATACCAAGCAACGCAGTAACTATGTCTCAAGGAAACGGGACAACGATTTCCCCCTCCACGCCATTGACTAGCGTTCTAAAACTCAGCTCAAGCGAGCAGACCAGTGAAGCAATCATAGTGGGGATGAACTCCCCACCGGTTCCCAAAAAGGTAGCCAAAAAGATATGGAAGGGCGAGTACATACAGCTCGATAAGTTACTACCCTCTAACTTGGGGGCGCCAGAACTAACCTTGGTAGACTTGCTGGGAAAAAATCAGGAGAAACAAGAGTGTTCTAAACGAATAAAAACCATTCAACAGTGGGTGATATGCTTTAATGCATACACTAGCATTGTAGCTATCAAACAACCAGAGAGAATTAGAAACTTGCTAGCCTACTCATTGATGGTTACCAAGGCTAGCGCAGATTATCAGGGCACACCATGGTTGGCCTACGATATCCATTTTCGACAAGTAGCAGTAGTCATGAAACAAATAGATTGGTCACAGGTAAATTCTTCTCTATGGACCCAGTAATGCGAAGATAGCGACAGCCCAGGACTCGGGTCTAACAATGGTACCGGTCCACCAGCCAGACGAGAAGGGTGTGGAAGAGAGTAGCAACTCGGGCTATCGGCCAGAAAAACAGCCTAAAAAAGACACGAAGTGGAAACCGTATCCAAAAGAGCAGCCGATATTCTTGAGATGGAATAGAGCAGGATGCCGGGATGCAAACTGCTCATATCGACACATTTGCATAGACTGCCATTCACCAAAGCATAAGCTCTCTGCATGCCCAGGAAAAGAGAGTGCACCGAATCAGACTTGGCAGACTCAGGGCTGGCAAACACATGCACAGATGTAGCCCTTTCGGATCCCTGTCGAGGGTCCACGCAAATGAACTAGCTGACTATCAAAACTGGCAACTAGCACATACAGTGATTCATGCTAATTACTTATCTGATTTGTATGTAGACACAGACAATAGCACTGATTTTGGTTTGTTAGATACTTGGGATGTAGATCTTTATCTTAATCAAATGTACAAGCTCGCTGAGCAGGATACTATGTATGCATGTTGTGATGTTGTGTATAATAATAGTCAATTACCAAACCTGTATAGTAATGACCATCAACCCATTGATGACAAACAAAACATAGCCACAATACAGCAGCAGCAAACAGACAGCTTAAGCTGGCAGAATGGTTTATCTGAACAAAAGCCATATCCATATACAGCATATTATGTGGTGGCAATGCAAGCATGCATCCCATCAGCCCCATGTACAAAAGTGCCAGCATCAGCAGAGAGAATTGTGACACCACTAAAACTGCAAAATTGGCTGTCAGCCATGAAAGAATACCCAGATGCGCAGTTCGCAAACTATATAGAGACAGGCATTAAACATGGATTTCGGATAGGATTTCAGTGTGGCTCAGTGCTATGCATATCAACAAAAGCTAATGCAAAATCAGCTTCACTTCATCCCAGGCCCATCACAACATATTTAAAAGAAGAGTTAAAGGAAGGTAGAATCGCAGGCCCATTTCCAATGGCAGCAGTGCCTGAAGTACAGTGTAATAAGCTTGGGGTGATACCAAAATCTACACCTGGCGAGTGGAGGTTAATACTGGACCTATCATTCCCAAGACAACACAGTGTCAATGATGGTATTCCAAAAGAGTTATGCTCATTACAATAGCCAACGGTAGACGAAGCAATCGGCCACATCCTGAGGCTCGGAAAAGGGGTACTCTTAGCAAAAGCTGACATAAAACATGCATACAGAAATACCGTATATGTTCTAATATAGGCGCCACCCTAATTTAGGTGCCCTTTGAGACCTGCGCAATTTTTTCGGTTCTAATTTAAGGCGCCTTTCCGGACATCAATTATTTTTAGGCGGCGCCTACTTAATTGGAACGTATTGCAATAATTATATGGCAACACCGCAGTACTGTACCGTACCGTACCGTATACCGTCGATCGATCCATCAAGCTAGCAGTTTAGATGTCAAACTAAGCTGTCTCTTACATTTATATGGACACTTACCGACTGCTTTGATGTCTTTCTGGGGTTAGAGACAATCGTTCTGATGGCTACGGTATCGACAACTTGAGAATGATTCAGCGATCAGAATGAAATTTCCAAAAAGAACTGAAACTAGAACCATATTTTTGTTGTTCTCGCCACTATCATATTGACTGCCACTAAATAGGACCGATTAGTGATGGCGCTTGTGCTCTGGCAAAACTTACAGAATCGTTCTAATTGCAGCTCTTAGGCACCGCCCTAATTTAGGCGCCCTTTGACCTGCTCGTGGATTTTTCAGTTCTAATTGGAGGCGCCTGCACGATCTGTAATTATTTTTTGGGGGCGCCTATATTAGAAAGTATACGGTATTCCAATTCACCCACAGGACAGGCACCTGTTGGGTATGCAATGGGAGGGAGAGTTATACATCGACATGGTTCTCCCATTTGGTTTGAGATCTGCACCGAAGATTTTCACGGCAGTGGCAGACATGGCAGAATGGATAATGAGAAGGTGAGTAGTATCCTGGTGCTTACACTACATCGACGATTTCCTTATCGCGGGGAGAGCAGAGACTCCAGAATGCGCTAACAATTTGCAGGTACTAATAGCAACGTGTGATTACCTAGGACTTCCCCTGAAATCACACAAACTAGAGGGTCCGACGCCAGTATTACTGTTTTTAGGCATTGTCTTAGACACAGTAAGAGAGGAGATAAGGCTACCAGAGGAATAACTATCTGAACTAATCAAATTGATTAAATACTGGCTGGGTTTGCATAACTGCAAGAAGCGCAACTTGTTATCGTTAATAGGAAAACTCTCACATGCATGCAAAGTAGTTCAAGTTGGCAGAATATTCCTGCGAAGGATGATCGATTTGGCATCGAAGAACAAACAGCTAGATCACTGGGTGCACCTTAATTCGGAGTTTAGAGCCGATTTGTTATGGTGGGACACCTTCCTAAATTTATGGAATGGACGTAGTATGTTTGAAGTACACAACCCTATCTGGCAACCCCACATAACATTCAGCTCAGATGCTTCCGGTTCATGGGGTTGTGGTGCCATTTGGAACAACAGATGGCTACAGGTACAATGGGAAACACACTGGCTTGAACTAAATATCGCCATCAAAGAACTATTGCCAATCACATTAGCATGTGTAATCTGGGGTAGTCACTGGGGCCATCAACATAAAGTGTGACAACATAGCAGTTGTTCACGTGATCACCAATTTGACGAGCAGAGACCCCATGCTCATGCATTTATTAAGATGTCTACATTTTTCTGTGCAATGTATAATATTAAACTAAGAGCAGAACACATTGCTGGGGTACATAACACAATAGCTGATGCCATTTCGCGGAATAATTTGTCCATCCTATTTGCACAGGTACCTCAGGCAGAGAGAGTTGCCTCGCCAGTACCTCACGAGCTATTGCACTTCCTTGGCAACAATCAACCCAACTGGCGATCACCTACTTGGAGGGGTTGGCTACAGAATTGGTCGATAACAGTCTGGCCAATAGTTCTAGGAGATCGTACACCTCCGCTCCAGTGGCAGCAGTACTCTGCTTACATGGCGAGACAAAGGGCTTATTGAGCCGCCGTAGGTGGCGAGAGGGCATGTAATCCGCGTAGTGCTAACGTAGACGGCGAAATCCTAATTGTTACTAAAAATAGCAAAACGTTCAATGAACAAACTAGTATAGGCAATGTTTGTACCTGGTTTTATAGCGACCTACTTCCACGCTAAGCCTTTGTTGGCAGCACCGAAGATCCAGAAGGCAACACCAATCGTCGAGATAAGTGAAAAAGAGGCTATACTCGAGTCGATCAGAGACAGTGGCGGTGAAAAACAGCTCTGAGCTGACAAAACGCCATCACACGCTGTATCAGACTAAGCTGGGGTCATGAGACGTTGAAGGCCTTCATTCTAAGCTAGTCTTTAATACAACAAAATCAGAAGCTTACCCCATCGCTTCTGTCTCTGTCGTTGGGCGGAAAAATGAATGGAAGCTTTACACTGCTGGAGACTCAGACTCAGCTCGATTTTGTTTCTGACACTTGGCAGCGTTGAGAACCGCCTGAAAGGACCATGATAGCCTCTCTTCTTTGTCAAATCTCGAAAAGAACGGCCTGATAAGCCATCAAACAAAATTTCATAGCTAGTCAAAAAATCTATTTTTAGTAACATGTTGGATTTCGCCGTCTACATACGTTACATGCCCTCTCGCCGCCTACGGCGGCTCGTAAGCCCTTGGCGAGACGAACAACATATGAAGGCCCTTTATTTGTCTTGGCATCGGGGCAGCTGCTAACCAGACAAAAGTTAGTAGATCTAATCAAACAAGCTATTCAACAAGCCGGCATTGATCCGTCAAACTATACAGGACACTCCTTTCGTATCCGTGCAGCGACGATAGCTGCAGCAAATGGAATAGGAGATGCAACAATCTAGACATTGGGCAGATTGTCAAGCGACTCGTATACACGGTATATCCGCATTCCAAGACATCAGCTGGCAAGTCTCTCTAAAACATTGTCGAATGACTAGCGATTGCAGGGGTTGATGGTCGATATTCATTTGTGAATTCTAAAATTATTGTTAACAGTATTATATTATTGTGTGAAAACAAGTATGTTTGATGTCACAATCATGGGATAATATACTACTACTAACAGCATGCTATAGCATAATCTAGTATAGCGCGCATGCGCAGATGAAGACCACACCCCTCACTGCAAGGTAGCTGTCACCATGTAATGGCGACGTTCTCACTCCGCTCGAACCGGCGTCGAATCTACCACCAGACCATGACAAACCCTGAGAGCAGACATCGCCTCTAGCTTCGCTTGAGGCTCGGTGGCCTGCCGAGCAGGCCTGTCGAAACGCGCAGCGCTTGCGCCGCTCGCTCGAGCTCCGAGTCGAGAATGCATCTCTATGGCTCCTAGGCCCTGGCAACCTCGTTTATGCACACGGCACAACAATTCTGACCAATCACGAGTCTGTAGGAGAGCGCATCTTTTATGCCCTCCAGGTTAGGACACAGACTATATAAGAAAATTGTCACTCTCAAAAATATTTTTCGTTGTATATATATAATTATGTGAAACAATGGTATTGGTTATTACCAAATCAGGAGTACTAGATAAACATATGATGTCATTAAGTGTACGGAACTTTGGGGGATATATTTGGGGGATTCCAAAGTCCCGTGGGAACAACAGAGTCAGCAATGTAACTTGTGGTAACAGGCATAAATAAGTAGTGGACAGGAAGGGCCCCCTTGTCAGCAGCAACCAGTAAGGGGAAGCAGGAGGGTATGCCCACTGGCAACCCGAAACGCATATGCCTACTCGCAACCTAATAGAACAAAAGATGCCCGCTGGCATCTAGAAACCACAAGGGATGCCCGCTGGTGTCTGAAGGCAGTAGGAGATGCCCGCTGGCATCCAGAGATAGCATTGTGATAGCAAGACGCCCACAGGCATCGGGACAGGGGACAATTTCTCACCTGTCCCAAGTGGGAGGGGTACCATGACCCCTCCCAAGCGCGAGCGAGTTGACCCCAGGTACCAACTGCCAAAGGTAAGATAATAAGGGACAGTCTGAGTCGTGATAGAGGACATCCTATTTTAATGAACAACTTAGAGACTACATCCCGAGTCCCTCATGAAAATTAGCCGCCATAACTTCAAACTAGGTCACGTCAACAAACTGCGCATGCTCCGTACACGCGTATATTGGGGCGCGCGTCTTGAGCCGGTTGACCCGAAAGTGACTTCCACTGCCATGTGCGCGTGCCAGACTGTATAGGGAAATCCCCCCAGAGTGCGAACTCGCCAAAGAAAGCGAACTGAGAGAATCGCCATAATATGTCATCGATAGCCCACGATCTCTTCAACGCTAGGTTCGAATTCACATGTCATGCGTGCGTAAACATTTCGAAGTAGTTTTCACCCCAATTTCGGCTATAGAATGGTTATATACCGTATACGCGGAAATATTGGCGAGCATTTAATTTGGCGATTTTCGCCGTCGAGCCGCCCACAAAAATATTGGCGGTTTTAAATTTGGCAATTTTTTCCTATGCGTAGGCCTATACAATAGCGCGAAAAATCTTTCGCGCGCATTTAATTTGGCGATTTCTGCGCCGATCGCCAAATCGCCAAATTTAATGTAACGCCAATATTTCCACGTTTACGGTAGCAGGGTTAGTTCGGCAGGGTTGGGTTTCGGCTACCGTATGGTTAGCAGGGTTAGTTCGGCAGTGTAGGATTGGGTTTTGGCTACGGTATGGTTAGCAGGGTTAGTTCGGCAGTGTAGGGTTGGGTTTCGGCTATAGCATGGTTAGCAGGGTTAGTGATGTACTATACTAGTATCATTGTTGTTTGGTGTATATTATAATCATGAAAAAAATGGGTTCCAGCAGCGGCGGCAGTGGTGATGCAGTGGCGGTGTGTCTGGGTTCTGAATTCGAAGCCGATGGTACGGAGTTCGAATCCAGCTTGTCCTCTTTACTTTCGTTCGTTTTCTAGCTCCTTTTTTCTAAAAAATGTCTAAGTATTTCTGTTGGATCTATAGCGTTGGCAAAGGTCGTTCCGCCTGCCGGATCAATAGCCACTGTGCTCATGAATATGCCTAGCCTTGTCCCCAGGCCTTCTGAGGGGGGAGGGGGAAGGAAGGCCTGGTATCCACTGCATGTGCATGTGCTACATTTTCCGCATAATTTACCATAAAGTGTACGTACACTAGTTTCTACCACGTGCTGATAAGTGAAATGGTCCATGTGTCTAAAGAATACGGAATGACCTCCCGACCTTTGTACTAGCGATCACGCTAAACACATGCCCACGCTGTTCAGAGGCCTTTGTCGATCGATGGACAATATCGCTCGGACCACCTCGAAATCTCACTCGAACTTCCAACTGTCTAAGCCTGCCATTACTAGGTACGTTGAGCACGATACATTAAGGTCAAAGGACAAGTATACTAGGCAGTATCCGTACGTAATCGGATTATTCAGAATCTGAATAATAACAGCGCATGCGCATGCAGTGGATACCAGGCCTTTCTTCTCCCTCCCCCCTCAGAAGGCCTGGGGACGAGGCTAGAATACGCCGCCATAATTCGAACTAGGACACATTGACAAACTGCGCATGCTCCGTATATGCGGATAATTTTGAGATGTGCGGCTTGAGCCGGTTGACATGACCTTCATCAGCCATGTGCCCAACTGAATAGGGAAACCCCCCCCCCCCCCCCCCTGGAAGCGAGCTCGCTAAAGAAAGTGAACTGAGAGAATCACCATCGGCTAGTCCACAATCTCTTCTACGCTAGGTTCAAATTCTGGGTCTCAACACCCTATCATGCGAACTAAACATTTTGAAGCAGTTTTCATCATAATTTCATCATAGGTTTCATAATGGATCATCATAATTACCTCATCGGTTGGCCGAATCAATTTGTGAATTGGGACTCTGGACATAATCACACACCAGCTATCTCATACTCAATAAACAAATCTATCATTGAAAAAACTGATTCACAAACTGAGGAACATGCAGTTTTATTGTACATGTACGCTACTATTAAGCCATACCAATTCGATAAGTTTGTTCACGAGTACTGACGGGTCACTTTTTTGGTTATGCCATTTATAAAATTATAATATGATGATTCTTGTTGGGCAATAGTGCTATAGCAACTGTGCAATGCCGTCTACGTTTGTAGTCAGAATGGTATGAGAGACCATCAGCAGGCCAAGGATGGCTAGAGACTTGTAGTCGTCTGGTGCTTAGCAATGATTGTATCTCAAAGTCAGCATGCAATCACATACCCAATTGAAAGTTTCCGCATCTACTAATGAGATAGCTATAGTGATCACATGATACACGTCTACAATTATGTTCCGGCCACCCAGGCCATGATCATCATATATAGTTTTACTCGTGAACCAACAAATCAAATTGCTGTGGCCTTATCATGCATGCAGCCTGCCTTCTCCGCACCTGACAACTAGAGCTTTGTAGAGCACTTACCCCGCGCGCCCTGTAGCGACTATGGCGTATGAGGCACACATGTAGCAGTTTCATGATGTGACGACCCTTTCCAACACAATGCTTGAGCATGCGCAGTCGCATACCTTTATGCTAAAAGAGTGGGTGTGGTCGATAAACCACAGGCATGCTGAACAGAAAATGCACGATTTGTAGCACTAGTAAGCCTTTTTGAGAAATTCGAAGCGCGTATGAACAATTTTTTCACCGATATCTACCGATTGGTTGTACTTATAGCACGCACAGACGCCTAGAACTCGAGATCTGGCGATTTTCGTGCCGACAACAACAACAACAGACATACAAACCGATTGCTTTACCCCTTGCGCATGCGCGCGGGGTAACAAAGAGATAGATAGCTACAAGCCTATAATGGTTACTTGTTCCCAACAGGCAATATGGCCCGTCTGATAGTGTCCAACAATACTATTCCTTATTTGGTCACACACGCATTCTTGTTTACAAGCCACACAGCAGTACCATGACATTGTACGTAAACAATGGCAAGTGACCTCATTCACATCAACTGGGCCACCAAAGAGAAATACGCATAGATATATAGTCAATCATCTTCTCCCCAGGCCCTTTCAGCAGAGTGGCCCCCTATGCCTTCTAGTTCTACATTAGTTTTTCTTTGATGTGGTAACTCAAGCCTTTAAATTGATGTGGTTAAAGAATCCACCCAGACCACGCCCACCCGCTATGTGAATTTAGATATATAACATAATGTCTGTCTGTGTTCATAATATTTGTAGGTTGAGAGCTATGCCACCTTGGAGCAATGCCAGTGTCATAGTGGAACTGATGCATACATAATATTAACACTATTAGATTACAATGAACTGATATCAGGTATTTTAATCATAGTACATGCAGGTCTATAAAGGCATACTATACGGATGATATCATCTATGATAAAGGTAGTTTGAGAGCTCGCCAAAAGCGCTATATAATAAACAGTGGGATCTGGACAGCTGCGCCCACACGATCGCGCTGCGTCGCTGCTTCGCATACCCGGAGAATTGTCTTCATCCACCTCGATGATGTTGGCCAGGCCAGCTCCCACATTGACGACGTGGAGAGTGAGTCTGTGTCGTTCTGCCATAGCTAGATCGATCCTGTAATTCAAGCTGGGAAATTATTACTTCGATTGCTTTTATAGCGCTCCACTCCCCAAGAACGGTGAGGCATTGTGTCATGGGATCGACTAAGTTCACCCCGTTTGAAACGGTTACGTCACTGACCCCACCCCTTACGCGGCGCGCGCAGTTGTACTCGGTACTCGGTACGGGTACTCGTCCATAATAATATGCAAACTTGAAGAGCACCAAATAAAAGCACACCATCAACAAAGGAAGTCAGAAAAGTTTGGAGGCCATGTGTCCGTTTGTTCCATGGCCTGAAGAACAGATAGTGGCACAGCTGGAATGTTCACGCCAGGAGGAGCTAGGATTGTTCCATGTATCAAACCTCCAGCAAAGGTACGTGCACTCATCTTAGTGAGGGTACTCAGAGAAGATGTGGGTGTAGATTGTAGAGTAGCAGTGCCATCGGTTTTTGCCCTCTTGGCAAGTTGTATGCCTAGTTGAACATGAATCAGTGGTTAGAGGGTCTCTTACTTGATACAAAAGTTCATACTTACATTTACGCTTGATGCAGCACTGTTTCTTTCTGCCAGGGCCTCCAAACTTGGGTTTGTCTTTACAGTTGATGCAGGTGCCACAGTCGTGTTGCTCTGTACACCCTTGACAATCACCACACCTACCCCTCTTTCTGGTCCCAACTGCATTGTGGAAGATGTAAGTACACGGTTTAATACAGTATGATTCCAACCCTACCCTTCACATACCTACTGGAACAGTAGCGATGGTAGTATAATTAATCGGCTTGGTACCATTGTTGACCACTTTAGGTACTCTGTAATTGGATGATAATTGCACACATGTATTAGTGTGTGTATTCGTATACGTATGTATATGGACATGTACCTTGAACTTTGTTGTACATGTAGCTTTGATACAGTTGGCTGTTCTGCTGAATGTTTATCCTTTAGTTCCTATTGTAAACAAATTCAAGTGATTCAAAGAGTTATGTCTTAGTCTAATGCACCTTCCGTAAGCGATCAGCTTTGGCTCCAACTCTGTTACGAATCTTTGAATCGGCTTTTTTCCTACCCCTTGGTTTTTGTTTGGGTAGTCTACTACAGGAAAGGTTTAGCTTCATCCGTGCATACTTCCGTTTTGTATTCAAGGCTCGGGAAATTACTGAAGGTCGAACAACTAGTTGTTCTTCCTGTGGTAGACCAGCTCTGAAAGTTTGTAATGAACACTTGAGTTCAGTGTCCAAATCCACTAACTTGGTGACATCAGTACACAAGTATGTTAATGATTCTAAACACTTGAGTGTTATTCGTGCTTGTTCCCCAGCAGTTTTTAGAGATACACTTCGTACCTATATTATTATTAAAACATAATAATATACTATCATTTAAATTTTGTGCATTCTTGTGATACTATACATTGTACATGTACTTACAGGCTTTGGAAGGTTAGTTACAGAGGTACCGCTCTCAGCTGTGGGGTGATTCTCTGTATCTATGACTGACAGTTCTTCTAAATTATCAGTGGATGACTGAAAGTAATCTTGGAGTGCTTGGGTGTCCGTCGAGAGATAAGCGCTTTGCAAGTAAGTTTGAGGGAGGTTATTCCATGACCATGCTGATCGGTGGGTGAAGATGGCAA
Source organism: Cliona cf. orientalis (assembly GCA_963930775.1). Classification (NCBI taxonomy): domain Eukaryota; kingdom Metazoa; phylum Porifera; class Demospongiae; order Clionaida; family Clionaidae; genus Cliona; species Cliona cf. orientalis. The sequence continues at coordinate 15,952,608 of OZ005689.1, forward strand.
AAAAATGTTTGCATGGTATGTGGTATCTAAGCCAATCCTTGCAAGTGCAAGAAGGCATTTGTTGCGAGCTACTGATACCAAAATCAACCCTATGCTTGCTTCCAGACGTTTTTTCAACCTCAAATACTCCTTTTTCGCTGTCGATATCATGTATGCTGTCGGCTAAAAATTTTGAGCTGTTAGTACGCCTGTCCAGACAGTGTATGATGACTGATCTTGGCCGGTCGTGCAAGTAGGAAGGAATGTGACTGTGATATGAACGATACATTGAGGACTGTTGAAAATTTTGTAGCACATATTGTTGCCTTCGAGTGGGTAGAAAGTTTTCTACGATGATGCTGACTGTACTAGAAAGTGTAGCCTTTTGCTTCCTCCTAGGCAAAAAGCTGTACTTGAACAACCTGTTCTGTGCTTCTGTCCCGTTGTTTGTGTCGACAGCAGCATGGTAGTTGTCATCCCTGTATGCCCTTGCCCAGCGCTATAAATAAATTGGAGGGGTGTGAACTATATTATACATGATTGTACATATTAAATTTTTCACAAAGCATTAGACTAAGCTTACTTGGGGTATTGTCAGCCACTTAGCTGTAAGCCATTCTCTCACTTGTTCATGATTGTTCCATACTGCTGATTGTTTGAGATTAGTCACTGCTAACTTGTAAGCACTTGTAGGATCAGCTTCGTCAGTAGGGGGAGCCCAGGCACAAGCACGCAAAAATGTAAGCAGTTCTTCTGCTTCAGTTTGACTCAACCCATGCTTGTGATCCTTAGCCCAACGATCCCAGGCTTGCTCCCTGTGGAAATCGCACAAATACACGGTAGTTGCTGGAAATACCTCTTCAAGAGCTACTAGCTCCGCCTCTGAGTAGTCACTCATGAAGTAGAGTGGGCACCAATTGGGATTCCAAACCTTGAGCTTAGCCAAGGCCTCGGATATGCTTTCAGCCGTCTCACTTTGAATCACAAACTCTGCCACGACAGAATATCCCACATTGGTTTTTACACAGATGAAAAATAAAGCAAGATCATACTTGGTGGTTTTATATGTAGCGTCGATCAAACTGATTGTATTACCATATCTGGCTAGTAGCTCCTGTTGCCATTTACTTTGATGTATCCAAAGTAGGGTTTGTTCATAGTTATTGGTGTCCGTGATAATGCCAATTCCATTTCCACCATCATTACCATTGAAATGACCTTCTACTGTTGTTTCTGTAGGTTCCTCAGTTGGTGTTGGAGAAGTCACATCCTTTGCATCCTTGATGAGGTATGGTCGAAAAAAATGTAGACTTTCTGGATCAGAAATTTTCCATTCGTTAATTTTGAGATGTAGATTTTCTTGATCTAGGCACGAAAGCTGAAGGGCTCTTTTAGCCATGTATATGTGGTTTTTCAAATCACTATCAATAGGAAAGTATGCTCTGTCGTCAGAATTTGGTGGGCTTTCCTTACACAGATCATGAGTTACATAGTGCCGTAAAAGCCTTCGAACCTCATGAATCTCTGTAATTCCCTCAGCTACTAATTCCGAAATTTTTGCCGCTACTTTCTTATTCATTCTCTGAGAGAATCCAGCAACTCTGTTACCTGTGTGATGACCAGTATGGGCTTCTTCTGTTGGCAATGATACAAAGTAGACTATACGTGTGGCCACACACTTTTGTGTAGATAACGCTGCTTTAAGCTCAAACATTTTCCTCTCTCGGAGGGTACGTATAGTTGCCTTGCCCTGCAATTCCACTTTGTATTCTGGGTATGCTATGCACTTTCTGATCGAAATGTGTGCGTGACAGCCCTTCTTCCTACTTCCCTGAATCAGTACTCGGGAGCTTTTATGGGATTTATCTTTGTAATAATGAGGGCCAAATTGGCAATCTAACTGTCGACTTTCAGCTATGCAAAATGGTGTGTTGTCTAGCTCCATCCGTCCATTTGCCCAAAATAGCTTTGGAATTGAATTCTGTATGATAAAAAAATTTCCCCCCTTTATGCAGGACATGTTTGGCAAGGAGTGAACATCAAAGTGACTATTCATTCTTATTCTATACTCAGTGTTCTCCCCAAGCTAAATTCAAGGCATGACAGGAGGGCATAGTTTGGGTGGCCGGAGCCTGTGGCCTCATCAAAGCACATGGATTGTCAATATTCACACATCAAAGAAAAGTCTGTACTGAAGGCCTATTGGGCCGACATGCCTTGGGTATGCTAGGGAGAACACTGATATTGTGTTTTTACCTTATTCTGTGTGTCTGTACTGATATTCTCTTTATTCACCAACAATGTATTTCCAGACCGAGACTTTGACGATCTACGTGTACCGTAGCTGGTCACAGTTGCCCTTGAATGTGATGAGAGCAACTCATCAAGGTCATCAACCCATCCCTCATAGTATGTACCACATCTTTGAAGTCCCTTGCTCCAATCCATGATACAGTTATACGCTGATCATATGTGTCTCTACCTGTCCAACAGATCAGTATAAATTTGGGGGTTTTAGCTTCAAAGGGAGATAGTTTTCACACTTACAATGAAGATGTGTGCACAGGGAGAGCTGAATGTTGATGTGCAGGCTGCAAAGGCAACGTGTAGGTGTGTAGGCCAAAGAGAAGAAGTCGTACTTGGCGCCAATTCGCGGGAATCCACGTGGTGGCAATCATGCGGGCCCGGGAACCGGGTACGTGAATAGCTGGCCGGCTACGTAGCTGGATAATCGATACGCCGCGCCGCGTAAAGCTTAAAGGGGTGTGGTCAATGACGTAACCGTTTCAAACGGGGTGAACTTAGTCGATCCCATTGTGTCATGGGGATCGACTAAGTTCACCCTGTTTGAAACGGTTACGTCATTGGTCCCACCCATTTCATGCGGCGCAGCGCATCGTTGGCCGCCGCTAGTACTTGCACTCTGAACCACCCATAACACCAAAATTAATTTTGCCATGAACAAAGAAGTCAGAGCTAGAGCTAGGGAAGGCTGTGTCTGTCTGTTTGTGTCATGCATGGCCTGAAGAAGAGGTAGTAGTACAGCAGGGATGCTCACGCCTGGAGGAGCTTGGATTGTTCCCATGTAGCAGACCTACTAGTACTGCAAATTAAGGTACGTGCACTCATCTTTGGGCTATTCCAGATAATGAGGATACACCCCTATGGAGGAAGATTGATTAGTATTGTAGGATCAAGATTTAAGGTGATTTAATGAAGTAATGAGGGCATTTTATGGATTTTAATGAGGTATTGTAGGCACCATTGTAGATAGTAATGAAGTATTGAGGGGGCATGGCAGTGAATAATATTATTAGTATAATTTGATGGAGTAGCTGGTCAGGGTATGGAGGAATTACTATTACATTTGTAGGATGAAATAGAGATTACTGATCTGTTTTATAGACTAAAATGAGCAAATTGATTAGTTTTGATGATTATTTTTGCACTTTAATTGATATTTAGGGTAGTGAACATAAATCTCTAGCGGTGTACGCCTATTATCCGGAATAGCCCTTTATTAAAATTAATGGTGAAGGTGCCGATTCTACAGTAGCAGCTTGCTCTCTTAGTCAAGTGAATGCCTAATTGAACATAAATCAACGGTGATAGGGTGTCTTTAATACTTGAATACATCAAAGATTTAAGTACACAATTTCCCAATTGATGCAGGTGCCACAGTCCTGTTGCTCAGTAACTATAGCCTTGACAATCGCCACACCCACTCCTCTTTCTGGTCCCAGCTGCATTATGGAAAACATACCCACGTTATGAAAAACGTAAGTACACGGTTACATGTACATGTACCACTCCAATCCCCTCTCATATAATATAGCCCTTCACGTATCTACTGAACAGTAGCAGTATATTTGATTGGCTTAGTACCATTCCTGACCACTTTAGGTACTCTGTAATTAGATAATAACTGTACGTATGTACTTGTGTATGTGTACGTGTGTGTGTGCATACATTGTCGTACATGTAGCAATTGGCTATTCAGAATATTTGTCCTTAGTTCCCAATGTTTTAGTCTAACGCACCTTCCGTAAGCAAATATTGAATTCTGTATTATATAGAGGGAATATTTCCTCTTTGTACAGGACATATTTGGCAAAGAGTGAACATCAAAGTGACTATTTTCTATTTATACTGTGTTTTTACATTATTTTAATTTGTGTGTCTGTACTGATAATAATTTTTCATTTCCACTTACAATGTATGTATTTCCAGACCTAGCCTTGTGAATTGACCTGGGTACAAGGCTACGTGTTCCAGACCTGGATTTTGATGGTCTACCGTACGTGTGTACCAATGTAGCTAGTCACGTTGCCTTTGCATGTGATGAGAGCAGCTCATCAAGGTATCCCATCCTTCATAGCAGGTACCATTCCTTTGAAGTCCCTTGATACAGTCACATAATATGTAAGCCCAGACCAATTAAATAAGTTGTTGCACGGATTCGCTCAATTGCTCCAGTTATTGGGCAAACAGAAGAAAAAAAATGTAATCAAGTTGGGTGGAGCTTATATACAATAGAGGGTTTTTGTATTCTATCTTGATTCCCTGGTCCTAGATAGTCACATTAGTCTGTCTTAATTAGAATGTGGTCTATAACCACACCCCAATTGATTGCTTTTTTGCTTTTTTTCCTTTTTTTCGGTCGCTCGGTCCAAGTTTTACCTCACAGTATCCGAGCAACAACAAATTAAATTAACTACCAGTCAAACCAATCAGTATCATAAACTTAGTGTTTCTATATAGCTTCAAAGTTCCATAGTTTCGTATAGTGAAGACGTGTACGGTGTACACAAGGGAGAGCTGGATGTTGATATGCAATTGCGGATTTGTGGACTACAAAGCTAATTACATGTAAGTTATAATTTAGTAACTTTCCCCATTGATTTATGATCAACTGACTAAGAGAGCAAGCTGCTACTGTAGAATCTGCACCTCTACAAGTACCTTCACTATTAATTTTAATAAAGATGACTCAGCTCTTGACGAGGCTAATGAGTGCACTGAGACGTACTTTGCAGTAGGTCTGCTACATGGGAACAATCCAAGCTCCTCCAGGCGTGAACATCCCTGCTGTACTACTACCTCTTCTTCAGGCCATGGCACAAACAGACAGACACAACCTTCCCTAGCTCTAGCTCTGACTTCTTTGTTCATGGCAAAATTAATTTTGGTGTTATGGGTGGTTCAGAGTGCAAGTACTAGCGGCGGCCAACGATGCGCTGCGCCGCGTGAAATGGGTGGGGCCAATGACGTAACCGTTTCAAACAGGGTGAACTTAGTCGATCCCTTGTGTCATGCTATAAGCGCTGATTGCCTGCTAATTGAAGCCGCACGCGCCCACGCGGTAAATGAACACTGGGCGTGGTGGATGTCTGATAAGTTCGCGTGTACATTCAAATTTGCCCGCTGAGGCTCGCTCTGCTGGGCGTTCGACTTTCTAGGCATCGTGTAGGCTCTCGATCCTATATTTATCAGTTTTCTCACTCTTTAGCCGTCCATAACCGAAGATTGCAGGCTTCTCAACTCGATCGTCGCGAATGTCTTCTGCGCTGCACGTGTTCGATTTCCGCGTACTTCCGTGGACTATACCGTGATATTGGTAGCGAGTCCAAAGGATAATTTTAACCCGCAAAAATGCGTCGCTTGTTTTTACGCGTTATACTCTATCTAAACGCGGCACCATAAAGTGACATTACAAATTTTCATATCCACAAGCCAATTCTCGACCGTTTTCCATGCTTCGCACGTCAATCGGCAGCTCTTTTGCTGTACTTTCTGGATTTGATGGTAAGCAACATCAAGACATAATTTTTCTGGGACTTATTTCTGCTGTTTCTGCCTAGATTTGTGAGTACTTGTTACCTCCAAAACTTTTAGTGGTCCTTACTGTGACATATAGGTTTTTTCTGGTGCTGATTTCAATAATATGCATCACTGCAGGTCATTGATGGCCTACGTTTTTGTGGAATATACTTTTTAGGTAGTTTCATTATAGCTAGAAATAGTTATAGTTTGGTATTGTGGAAAGACTCACTCTGCTGGGCTCTAAAGATAGTTAATATACAGAGGCCCCAGGTTCAGCAGTAACCTAAAGCAGTATTGAAGTCCCACTATCATTCTACCGGTATTTGCAAGTGCTATCCAACAGTATTTGTAACATAATCGTAATTAAAATAAAACATTTCAAGGCAATAATATTATGGCATACCCATCCAAACCACTTTCTCCATATAAACTTAATACAAACAAAAATGAAGCTAGCGGCGTGTCTGTGCAACCAATTTACATGGTTAAGAGGTCAAATGATAGCTCATTCTGTGAGCTATCTGGTGCAATTTGTTTCGTGACTGAACTCCTAACCAGAGCTGAGATATTGTAGATTATCTGGGGACCCTTGGTGGCCCATAGTTTGTATGGTGCCATGTCTGTAGTACTATGCAAGGAGCAAAAAGAGAGACAGTAGTGAGTAACTTCAAAAGGTTGTAGAACCAAGAAAGCAGAGTAAATCCCCAGCAATATGCATATTGTTCGGCTGCTCTAAGGTTGCTCTTCATGCCTGTAGCATCCTTGTACCACTTTTCAGAACTTTTCGAAATTCTTTGGACACGCTAATATTGGGCGCGCCCTGTGCCCACTTTAATTGAATTTTTGAACTAATGAGCTCATTAAGAAGCAACTAGGCCTTATGTATGGACACAATGCCTTTAAAGAGAGAAGGTTATCGTCCCAGACCACGCCCACCGCCAGTCAAAGTAAGTCAAAGTCAAAGTTCATATTTACTGCCCAAACAGGATACACAATACAGTGTAGATATACTTATACTATGATAGAAAATTACACAAATTTACTTAGCTAATTTTAAACCAATAGTAAAAAGTTCTTCAGAACATGAACAAATAGTGTCAAATAGAGAGTCAATATCCATGTTGAGGTCGGTGTGCTGGGTTAAAAAGTGATTGTTCAGTGCGTGGTCAGATGGAATAGTTTCACTGCATAGTTCCAGCTGACCATGTACCATGCGCTCGCGCACCAGCTATGCAGCGCATAACCCCTTGGCCGTTTGGGCGCGCGGGAATTTCAAATTGGTTTGATATTTAAGTTAACCCTCTCCTCTGATACACCACGTGTACTGTTCACTGCAATCATACTGCACTCGAGTATTGAAGATGGCTAAGTTACTATCACTGAGGCAAAGGAAGTCACTCATGGGACGGAAAACCACCTCATTCTAAGAGGGATTTTACAACAAGGGAGCTCTTCTTCCTCCTCACATAAGAAACAGCACAAATAATTGCTATGCTAACAGTGTCCTCCAATGCTTGTGTAACAACAGTGTATTTAGAAATGCGTGCACGGCAGCAGGCAAATTTGCTGATGGTACATAAGAAATCAGCCATAAACTGTAGTCTTAATAAGTGTACAGTACAATAATAATGTAGGTATCCTTAGAGGAGTCTGAGATACTGTTAATGAGTACTGTGACAGTTATTCTCGAAGCAAAACTGTGCTCAGTGCATCCACCATGACAGCATTCCTGAAAGCAAAGTACAGCAACCAACATTGTTACAATGTGATGCACATGAGTTCTTAACATTTCTTGTCACCAATCTGCTGGAAAAGCTATCACCTGAGTAAGAATTACAACAAAATCGATTTAATAGTATAGGATTATGTAGCATAATTTTTAATAGGGACAGAGATTTTTTTACGAAATACACATGTGAACACAACAAAAACAAGTGTGTGGCACAACTAGCCACCTATGTTTTAATAGTGTGCAGTGACATGCATGCCCCTCAATATTACAAGCTGAATAGGAAAGTAACCTGTTAGTTTACTTGCACACCCCAGGCAAGTGAAAATTTGTAGTTAGTGATATAATATATATATATGTGAAAAGCATAGTTGACAAGTTTTTGAAAATGGAAACCGGGACATTTGACCACACCCACCATTTAAACCACACCCATCATTTAAACCGCACCCACTACCACTGTATAATCAATAAAGATGAGACAGAACTGAGCAGTCATAGACGCGCGATTTTTTAATGAAATTCATGATGACATTTAATGATATTCATGACAAAAAATAAAATTAAAAGCCACCCGCCCGCCTGGGGAAATTCCTGAACATAGGATGAGAAACTAATAATCAATTTTGCTTGGCCTTAGTAGTCCAACAGTTACTTTGAAGCTCTTTGGGACACTTGCACACTACTTGCCTTCTTACTCTTGGACAGTAGCTCCTTTGGCAGTTTGATCTCATCTCATGTGCCACACCCCCAGTCTGGACTGCTCTACCGGGACATGACCGGGACAGGAGGCCAAATATCGAGACTGTCCCGGTCAAAACGGGACGGTTGGCAACTATGTGGAAGCAAAACACTGCTAAATAAATAGAGAATGAATTAGCTTCTTTTCCAAAGCTGCTTTGCATTGACATTACGAAAACTCAAGACAGGTGTGTATACCCATACATAATGTACTTATAGTACATGTAAATGTTAGCACCAGTTTGCATACACAATAAAATTGGACATTCACACATCGCAATGCGCATAATTAATTCTTATCCAGGTAAAGTGTGTATTATAAATATTTGATTCAAAATCAACAATCACAATACATAACCATGAATGTCAGAACACCACCCTAGTAACCCCAAGACATCAATACATCAGTTAGGGGAAAGAGAGCCTGGTACACACTGTCTGCGCATGCCCCGCTGCTCCGGCCATAAATTTAGTTCAGTTCAATTTTTGTCTATAGGCAGGAACAATGCAGTCTTGTGAACAGGCTTCGTAAAGACTCCTGATTGGGTCTTTACCTCAAGAACACGCACCAAGCCATCGATATCGCTACCAGTAAAAGCTTAAGCATCTTGCCCAGAGGCCACTGAGTACTGTAGGAAACATGCCACCATCATGAAGAACCACGATATCTCCAACAGAGATGTTTCTGGTAAGTTTGTGCCACTTGACGAATCTTCAGAGACTGGTCAGATATTGCAATTGCTTCTTGCCTCCCCCTGCATACAGGACTATGGTTTAGCTAGTGACCCTCTAGTAAGCAACATACAATGTCATGTTTCCTTTGTCTTTCAATCATAAACTCATACAGTGGATTGAGTATTACCACTCTACATGTACAGCACCTCACACTGCAGTGTGTAGTTGACGAGCCCACACTGGGATTCAGGGGCGTGTCCAGCGGGGGGCTCAGGGGGCTGGAGCACCCCCCTAAGGTCTGGCACAACATCCAACTTAGTAGCTGTGTGACAACTATTGTTACTGAAAAGCAACAACTGATAGCTAAGACCAACAATAAACTTACTGGACTCGCTCTAAAAGGAAGTTTCTCGTCGCTGCTAGGCCAAAAACAGCCTTCTTTATCATCAAGCTGTCTTCAAGAACGCGTTAATGAGGGGCGTGGTCAATGTTTTGGGGGCGTGGCTAAAAACTTTGCGCGCGCGCTTCGCGCGCGTTTGGCTCAGCACCTACCTTCCTTAAATCCTGGACACGCCCCTGGGATTAGCAAAGACATAATTACTCACTGGTATAACAACAATGCACATGTTCAATCCAATTATACACAAGCACTATGTAATGATGTAATAGCGGTAATTACCGAATATTGACCAGTACCTAATATCAACCAGCTATCTTCGACCTCCTGCACCTATTTTCGACCATCGTAGTATCCCTCAATAAACGGGAATTTACGGATACTTATCAGTACACCTGAAGTGCTCAAGAGTATCATGGCTGGAAAGCACAAAAGGAGACGCTGAAAGGGAGCACCGAAGCCTAAACTTAGTAACAACTGACCGAAAAAGTATCGTCAGTGGACAAAAGAATCAATGGCTGGCGCAATGAAGAGCTATTTGGATGGGAAAATGGGAATGAACAGGGCAGCTGACCAGTATGGCGTACCAAGGACAACGTTGAAAGATAGGTTGTCTGGGAGAGTGACTTTGGGCACCAACCCTGGACCTGTACCTTATTTGACACCCGAAGAAGACGAGCTTGTTAAGCACTTGCTGACGTGTGCTGATATTGGATATCCGAAAACAAAGCAAGAAGTATTAGCGATCATTCAACAGGCTATCCACAAGAAAAGAGAAGATGCTGCAAAAGAATTTACAGGGAAGGGGTGGTGAAATCAATTTGTTGAAAGAAGGCCAGATATCATGCTCCGAAAAGGTGATGCTCTGGCAATTCCTCGAACCAATGCTGTCACGGCAGCGAATATTGCACAGTATTGTAACAGCCTACTCAAGAAGACACTGGAGGAGATCAGTCTCATGGGATGCCCCAACAGAATTTACAACATGGATGAATCAGGAATGCCTTTAGATCATAAGCCGCCAAAGGTTGTGGCTCGAAAGGGCACAAGAAAAGTACATTGCCGTACTTCTGGAAACAAATTACAGATATATAGCTAACTGTGCTTGTGTGTGCCAATGCCACAGGGTCAGTTGTTCCTCCTATGGTAATTTTCGAGCGTCAGCGCTTTAACCCAGAATGGAGCAAAGGTGAAGTGCTCTGCAGCAGATCGGACACTTTCATATAATGAATGACCATCAACCAGCAGTTGGTGGCCGGGTTGGTGGAATGTGCTTTATAAACTGCTCGGTTAGCCAGTAATAAAACAGTTCTTGATCCGTCCAACCCTTCTCGGACATACCGTAGAGAGTGTCTGGTATTATCATCTTCTGTTTGCCTCCTCATTCTACTCACATTGCACAACCATTAGATGTGAGCTTTTTTCGTCCCTTGAAAGTATATTGGTCGGAAGTGTGCCACCTGTTCATGCAAGAGAATCCCGGGAGCTAGTGTTGTGTTTTAGTGGCAAGGGAGGTGCAACATATTATGGTCCTAGCGACAACAAGTCTACCTCATTTTCTTTTGAATAGATAGAACTGTTCACTACCTGGTACGAAAATGGATATGACATCTGTATACTGATGCTGAGTACATGATCTGGTTGGCTGAAACTCATCCTGATGCTTTACCAGATTACTATAGCAATCCTGAGGATTATATTAATCAACGTTCAGATCCCTTTCGACCACTTGAAGAGGATGATCCAGTTGGCGACAAACAGAGTGATAACGATGGAGCTGATAATTCAAGCCACAATGGTGGTGAAACACCCGGAGAAAATGATATGGAAACAGAGAACACTGGAACACCTCATCCTGATAACAATACACTCGGGGGAAGGTGATATGGACACTGGTGGTAATGGAGCACCTTCTTATCCTGATGATAGCATGCAACAATCAAGCACACCTGCTCAAAGGAATCCAGAAGCTACCGCAGTGTCTCGTGAGGTGCACACGCCTTCCAGTACCTGTCGTCCGTCAACTACGTCAAGCAGAGCTTCATCCCTTGGATCTGAATCCAGAAGAAAACCACTCTCTCCGCTAACAGAATTTCTAACATTGCCTGACATTCCTCCTACACAAAAATCATCAAAACCAAAAAAAATAGTGGAGCGCGTGTTCTCACAAGTGCCGATGCTATTGCAATGATGGAGGAAAGCAGAGGAAAAAGCGTGAAGAGGAAGAAGCTAAGGAACAGCGGAAGAGGGAGTGAGAGGAAAAGAAATTACAAAAGGAGGAAGAAAAACGAAAGAAAGCTGAAAAAAGGCAGAAATGAGAGGCAGAACAAAAGAGAAAAGCAGAGGAGAAGGAGATAGAAAAGAAGACTGCGGAGTTAAGGGAGGCTGAACGGAAGAGAAAAGCTAATATAAACTCAAGGAGCATCGTCAAGCCAACAAAGAGAACTACCCACGTAACAGAAAGTACCCTACAAGAAGCACCGGTGACGGGCTCCAATAGGAAGAGATCAGCAGCAATGTGAATGTGCAATATGTTTTGGCGCGTATGAAGATGACCTCATCGATGGTGAATTGAGTCAAGAATGGATTCAGTGCACCAATGACGGGTGTGAAAAATGGATGCATGCCGAATGCCTCTCTACTAATGATGATAGACTGTATGTGTATCAGGTATGCAGCAATACCTTTGCTTAGAACCAGATCATGCTACACTAACTGATGCTAATAAAAACCATTAATTATTATTGTGTAGAGAAGTACGTACTTATATATTGAATCATTCTTATTATAATGCAACGATTGTTTCATTTCCTTATTTCAACAGTTTTAATTTATTACTATTGCTAACATTGACATTGCAACACAGAATTTATTGTGCATTGATCTATATGTGTGCAGCATCTGTGTGTGTATTGGGGTCAGTAGTGTATGTACTATTAATAGTCCCTTTATGGCCTCTTCAAAGGGCAGCTGTTCCTGCGTGGTTGACAATATTATGTCTATAGGAAGTAAACACAAGGTCGATTAATACGTACACATGGTCGATTATTGGGTTTAAAACACTAGTACATAAATGGTCATAACGTATAGCCCTGAAAGTTGCATTATTATGTTGTAGGTAAGTGGTCGCTCTTTCTGCTGGTGATTGTTCGGTGCAAAGGTCACGTTCTGAAGCAGAGATACAGCTCTAAGTACATTAATGGTCGATAATTGGTAATTTACGCTACCAACATACCGCCGATCTAAGACCCTTAAGTCTTACAACAAATAATAAGATGACGCACAAAAAGCTACAGTGCAACCAAGCAAGAGAGCAAAACTTTTTTATTTCAGAATTTGAGCCTATTTGACTCATAAAATAAAATCTATTATAGATAAGAGTTTAAAATTTGGTGCCAATCTTCTTCAACATAAACTCTACATAAAATTTAAATTATGGGATGTAATCATGATTACTTCCATTTTAATGGCTTCACAAGATAACATGGCTTTCCAAAATATGTTAGGCACATTAAATGAGTATTGTTTTCGGTTAAGAGTGTGCGCTCTACCCAGTCATGCATATCCATATGACATGAGTGTAGAGGCTGTGCAGTGCATTGCTAACCAGATATTGTCCTAAAATCCCTTTCAGAGGGCAAAATATGTTAGGCACATTTTTCTTATTTAAGAAATTCCAATTGGTGGGCTGATAGCACTTGTAATAAAGTTACTACCGTATTTCTTCTAAAAATTCGGCCCTTCTAATTATTCGGCACCCTTTACCGAATGATTGAATATAGTCTCTAATTTTTCGGCAAAGGTCGTCATGCGTATATGCTATAAACGGGAATGAAATGCGCACGCAGACAGAATGATGAATATTAACCTCTAAAAATTCGGCGAAGCTAAAGCAATATTATTATTTCCATGCCGAATTTTTAGAAGAAATACGGTAAATCCCAAATTTGAAGTCTTGACTCCTTACCACTTCCAAGATATAGCCACTTTTTATCCAAAATCAGTGAAAAATCTACGAAAACTGGCCTGCACATATGTGGCTTCTGTATTAGCTATATATGGGAAATTTGCAATTTTGTAAAACACAATAAAAATGATTTTGTGGCCATTTTGATATCAAGTAGGTCTATCTATATAGTTTTTAGCCCAAAAATATGGTTTTAAAAAGTTTTGCTCTCTTGCTTGGTTGCACTGTAGATTTAATGAGATAAATATCAATAAAGTGTCAGCGTTGCTGAATAAAGATATGTCATATACATGGTTCTACTATAATTATTATTATACTATTTTTTTATTATGATTATATGATCATTGAAAACGCGCATTATTCTGGTAAAGGTCGTCAATCGCTCCACATAATCTATAAACGTTATGAGCATGTAATATTAAAACATAGAGAGGTAGTTCATGCATAAACAGTATCCTGCCTGTGCAAGATTGTCCATTAGTACCGTGCGCATGAGCAGATGGAAGCGGCATGAACTCAGGGGCGGATACAGAGGGAGGGCTAAGGGGGCTGTAGCCCTCCCCCTCAGCCCCAAAATTAATGTAGGCCGTATTTAATATAAAACTGAACTGTAGTCCCCAACCTTCGACTTACCACGAAACTGACAATCAGAAACGTTGAAAACTAGCCTTACTGCAGCCGTTTGTGTTCGTTTACAGCCGTTCTTGTGGGCGTGGTCATGTGACAGTGGGCGTGGCCTAATTTTTTCGCGCGCTTTGCGCGCGATTCTAGCCCCCTCCCTCACAAATGCTTGTATCCACCCCTGGAACTTCTGTACAAATATTATTATTATTGGGCCACTCTAAATGATTTAGTTGTTTCTCATCCCCCCTTGATTTCCGCCCGCATGTATTTCCATCAGCACCAGCACAATACAAAAGTATACCGCCTCGATTTTTTAGATTACTGAACTTATGGTTTTGACGACCATTTCCCATCAAACTTGTGAGTAAACGACCATTTCCAGCCGCCCGCCCGCATCAGTTTTTTTGGCTCAGGTGATGAGAAACAATGAACTAATTTGGAGTGGCCTTGTAGAGCATAGCTCTAAGTGTGCCATGGCGCCTTGTGGCCTATTCTTTGTCATACCTGTCAGTAGTCCGGTAGCAACGTTCGAGTAGAGCGACAACATCGCCATTGCACACTTAGTTGGAGCTGCTTACTATGAGGGGTGTGGCCTATGCAACCGCTTTCCATTTGCGCATGCGCATGGTACTAATAGTCAGGCAGGATACTGCATGTTGTACAGGAACTACAGTGGCGGATCCAGGATCTCTAGAAGGGAGGTTCTGATTTGCTGTTGCGCGCGAAGCGCGCGCAATTTTTAGAAGCCACGCCCACTTTTCGAGCGTTTTTGAGACCAACTACCAGCCCTACCGATCTGTTTTCAAACGAATTTCTTCTAAAGCATTCTAACGTGAGCCATAGCAGCAGTTTTCTTAGTTCTGTAGCCAAAAGGGGGGTTCCATTTAGCCTAGCATCAGTATACTTCTTAGTGCTAGGTGCAGCCCAAAGGGGGGTTCCTGTGCACCCCTGGATCCCCCTCTGGATCCGCCACTGAACTACATACATCTCTAAGCATGTACTGTTAATAGATAATCATGCATGCTAGCCACATTGTCCCATGATTGTGACATTATACATATCTACTAATCTTGTTAATTTTGACAATGTGTTTGCCCACTATGCATGAGATCATTATTAATTTTGCATGTCTGGACAGGAAGTGGTGCAATCATTATTCATTTTTCGTTGCAGCTACAAAATCAACATGTGGGCGAGTGACAGGAAGCAATGAATAAAGTAACAGACTAAGTGAAGGGTCAGTGGAAAAAGGGATAAGTCATGTTTTTGATAAAATGGAGTTTTGCATGCTGCTACTAAGGTCAACTCATCTACTATTCGCACGCAATGTTTTAAGCACGCACACGCAATCTTTTTTGGTGATCCGCAATAATTATTTGAACGCAAACTTTTCAAATCGCGTAATTTTTACCCACAGCGCGTTTATGCAAGTGACGACCATTTCCAAATATTCGAAAACGGATTGAAAATCATAGCTACCGGTATTACTAATAACACCTAAGTACTGTGTGTGCAATGCTCTGTGTCTAAAACAGTGTTTAAAAGTTTTATTGCTCCAAAACAGAGATACAGGCAATAATGTATGTCCATACTTAAATGCCTATTTTCTCAAGAGTACTAAAACGTGACTTATCCCCTTTTTCCACTGATCCCTTCCTGTTATAGTAGCCTTAGGCCCCTCCAAATCAATGAGTAGTTTCTCATCCCCCCTTAATTTCCGCCCGCATGCATTTTGTGATTAGGAGCACAATGCAAAAGTATACCGCATCCTTTTTTGCAAGCGATTTTGACGACCATTTCCATCAAAATTACACATATTGACGACCATTACCACCGCCCGCCCGCATCAATTTTGAGCTCAGAGGAGATGAGAAACTACTAATTGATTTGGAGGGGCCTTATTGTCGTGTGCGAGTCATTGCATTCAGGCATGAAGCATTGCCTGGCCCTGCATGGACTTCACAACATTGTATGCATGTTCTTCTATGGCATAATATGGTTTGGATACCGTATAGTGGGTAATTTTCGTGGAAAGTCCGAAAAGGCCCCCAAAATTAATTTTCGTGGTTTTAAATTTCGTGGCAGCAATCAATTCAGGGGCGTGGTACCCGGCACAAGCGATGATGTAACGATACACACGCTCGATCTCGCTCGCGATCTTCTTCAAAATACTTGGATAAATACCATGAGATAGAACAATATTAGTGTCTAAGACGCTATCAGCTGGATGACAGTGGCTACTGTCACTTGCAAACACTAGGAATGTTTATAGCTTCGCGGCCACGATGTTTATGGCCACGTCCATCATCACGGACTCATAATATTGACCGGTACTAATTTTCGTGGGTGGAAAATTTCGTGACTGCCAAGTCAACCACGAAAATAACGAAAATTAGCACCCCACGAAAATTACCCGCCATACGGTATTTCCCAGGCAGGATACTGCATGTTGTACAGGAACTACATCTCTAAGCATGTACTGTTAATAGATAATCATGCATGCTAGCCACATTGTCCCATGATTGTGACATTATACATATCTACTTGTTAATTTTGACAATGTGTTTGCCCACTATGCACGAGATCATTATTAATTTTTTGCATGTCTGGACAGGAAGTGGATGATATTACTAGAGTGATTATTACTATAATATTATTATAGTAACAAACAGTAGTTAAAGCGTGGGCTTAAAACTCCCACAACGTACATCCTGCATAAACATCCTACACCTACACTCTGGCCAATGAGGGACAGTTACCTACTGAGTGAATATATGATTAGGTGAATTACCATACATGGAGAAAAGTAGTTAGCCATGCCTATGCCAGCTCTTAGGCAGGTATAAATTAAATTCCTATGTCAACATCCAACAAGTCAGCTCAGCTATAACATGCTCATATTCTGTTTACACAAACTGTTTGCTTCTATACAGTGTAGTGTGCAGCCGTGCCCACGGGCATGAATATGATTATAAAGGTCACTGCTCAACACTCACAAAATAAAAAAATTTGGGTATTCACGACTTGTGTTCAAAAATAAATGATTATAATCAGCTTATGTGGGTGTACATCTGTGTTAATTTAAACTATGAATTAATTTTTATGATCACATGATAAAATTAATGTTGAGAGGTAGAGCAATGGTAACGTTCTCTCAAATCTTATTTGCTAGTATGCCAGTGGTTATTAACTGTCGCCATTGTTAAAGGAACAGAATCACTTATACATGTTTATGTAATGACCCAATGGGCAAATTAAGACAAAAACCCATTGTGCATGATATTTTGGATCAAGCAGCATAAATGCTTATCAGGTCCTGAATGCCAATGCATATGACAATAAAGAATATCCATCCAAGGAGCAAATTCATTCATAAGGGAATGTAGCTATAATAATAATATGGGTATAACATTATCAAGTCAATTAATTTAAGATAATGTTTGTAGTCCATTATTATTGTCCTTGTAGCTTATCTTGATAAATTATGTACTTAGTACACATTTTGTTCAGTCCAATAATTTCATGTAATGACAGTCTTGCTTGCCAATCTCTCAAGCTGCATACATGCAGCTAAGATAATTAATTTATAAGTATCAGACATCTCCCTGTCCTCCAACATACAGGTGCAATCATCATTTTTCGTTGCAGCTACAAAATCAACATGTGGGCGAGTGACAGGAAACAATGAATAAAGTTAGTTATAGTAGCCTTATTGTCGTGTGTGAGTCATTGCATTCAGGCATAAAGCATTGCCTGGCCCTGCATGGACTTCACAACATTGTATGCATGTTCTTCCATGGCATATGGTTTGGATATTTCCCAACTGATTCAATGCTTTGTAGTATTGCATTGCACAATTTATGAACATTACCCAAAAATCTATGCTATTTAAAATAATGTGCCTACTAAAATATTCATTATGATCTCCAGCAGCATGTTAATAGCTACTAGTATGAATGAATAATTGAGCATGAATGAATAACTAGCTACTAGACTAAGTATCACATACGCAACTGAAACAGTTGCCATGGGCAACAGCTTCAGTTGTGTACGTGATGCTCAGCAATTATAATGGGTAGCTAATCTTTGAATGAATAATGGCAGGTAGCTTGAAGCATGTTTACACAAGTCATGAATACTTAATGCATCTTCGGCAGCATGTGGTGGGTCGATAACTTGACGCTTCTGGGAAGTACCTATGCAATGATTACCTCATCAAAGGATTACACTAGAAAAAAAAATCGGATTTCATGCATGTAGGAAATGTATAGGATAGGGCAAAATTTTGTACACATTTCATTTATTTTACAAAACTTCTGCCCTATATCCTCTGCCAAACATGTGTCGGAAGCTCATGTTTTGGTAAGCATGACAAATCTTACTTTTGGTCCATGGAGTGTGCATAATGCCAAGAGTATAAAAGAGTATAAGAGAAAATCAAGCCATAACATAAAAGGAATGCTTACAATAATGCCCATGCTGGACTGGGCAATTCTTTACACGTGAATAGAATGCTTGGGCTCTAAATAGCACTACTGGTGAGGACTTGCCCTTATGACATAGTTTTGCACTCTCTCAGGGGTGTTAAAATTACCTGAAGGACCTCTCTTTAATTATTATATTACATTAATTTCAACTGTTAGCTGTGTATTGTATGTTCATTATGTAGACCAGGAGTAATATTGTGCCTGAACGATTAGCATCATCAAGACTATAATAGTAGTATTAGTACTGGCAGCTCAAAGTAACCTTATCTGTGCCAGCAAATTAAAGTAATTGTGCCTGTAGTAAATAAACTGTGAAACATATACATCATGAATGCTATTAAGAATGTAGGACACTCTCTCTATATATATTATCATACTCTTGGCTATTGTGTAATCCTTGATGAGGTAATCATTACATATATAGCTACTTTCCCAGAGACATCAGGTCTATGTTGTCAATGCTATGTGTTAACTGGTCAGTCATTAGCTATTGTTACTCAATACAAGTGAACAATGCATACTCGATCCACAAAGTAAGCAAAGAGGATCATACATTCTTTATAGTCCTCCTGAGTAGCTAGTTATTAAAACTTAATATGGTCGATTTTATAATGCAGTAGTTTATGTGAGTGTCCATGTGAGTGTGTGTGTGTATGATTGCTATCATAATATTCAGGTTGATGTGGTATAATACCTCAATGGAGTAGAGCATTCGGGTGTAATAGAGGAGCAGTTATGTTGTATCTTAATGGTTTAATTAACGGTAACAGGAACATATTACACCTTTTCAATGTTCATTTGAATGCTTATGAGATAAATATATGTGTTGTGTTCGACATCTTCTGATTCAATGTTCTGAGACTCATTGCTATGATTAGTGTATGAGATACCCAGATCTGCAGCAGACTCAAATTCCTCGAGCACTTACATGTATGCACACATAAAATGATTCAAGTAGTGCTAGTTGTTAACTTATGTTTGTTTGATTTACTCTTGCAGTTCACTGGACGGTTGTTGTTTTTTTTACAAATCTCGGGTGCAAGTATAATATGAACATAATAATTATACCAAGTTAGTCTCTCTCCCTCACCCACATAATGGTATTTGAGTGCATCTTTTCACACACCAATCACTAATGCCATAATAGCACAATTATCTAGTAAAGATAATCACATTATTGTTTTTTCCTCTCCCCTAACCCTCCTAGGGAAATCACTTGGGGAATCCCCCTGAGGCACATAGAATGTCTGTACTATACACTGAGAACCTGCAAGATAAAAGACCCAGATCACACCAAATTAGGACATTTTGAAGGAGTTGGAATCTTAGGGGAGAGAACCAGGGATCTTTCCCTCCCAGTGAAATGAGCAGAACAATGTAAGTATAAGTAGAAAAAGCACTCAGTGATTTTCAAACTGCCTTGAGAAGGCCCCAGTAATAATTATGTAGAAGATCACTACAGTGGAGTAGGAATGGGGGGGGGGGGGGGGGGGGGGAGGGGGGGGGGGAGGGGGGGGGGCACTGGCCCCCTTCCTAATATTTTAGAAGGGAGGCCTGCCCCCCCCCCCCCTTCCCCTAAAAATCATGCAGGCTTGATACATAACCCTTGTGTATGTATTTTTCCAATTTTTATCTGACTTTCTTCGTAAAATCTGGTTTAAATTACTGAATACGACCTCTACAAAAAATAATTATGGTCATAAAATTCAGAAATCAAAGCCACACCCATAACTTGTTTGATCATTAAATTTCCTGGTGTATTAAAGAACAGTTTGTCTCCCAGCTTGCTTGCCATATAGACCAGGCAAAGTCAAGATATATTCATAAAATCTGACCCTGGAGTGAGGAGCCCCCTGCTGTATAAAATGCAAATTAATGACATTGTGCTATAACACAATATTAATAAGAGCTACCAGACATCCTATAAACACCTCCCCCCCCAACATAATTATTACAAACATGCACATATATAGTAAAACTAATAAATTATGAGGCCATTGTGGATCTATTTGTGATAAAAGCAATTGACAGTTACTGCTTGTCAGGTACTTCTGGACACGTCCAATATGAAACCTGATAATCTAGGCCCCCCCCCCCCCCCCAAAGTGTCTACAACCATATTAGTACCCAAGTATATGGAAAGGGAAATGTATATATAAAAGTTCTACAGTAATGAATATAATATAATACTATTATTAATCTGGCCAGATTCGTTTTTCCCCCATTTCAAGTTTTGTGACAGATACAATATAATGACGTTATGTTGGCCGCCTGATCGACATCCTTCAGTGGATACTTGTGTGATAAACTACCATAATTACAGTGTACCTATTAACAAGAATAATAATAATATTATTTATCACAAAACACGATAGTACGTAGTATAATTATAGTTATTATACATGGCCCAGCCGTATGGAAAAATCCCACAATAGCTAGGGCTGTTACGGTTCATTAATTCTACCCTTACTTTTAAAATCAAGACACAATACTAATTATTCTGAGCTGCTCACAAAATTTTAATTAATTTGTTCTGATCTTATGCTGATGGCCCATGGGCTCTTCTGTCAGTGATCAGCTTGCAAAATAATTTGATATACACAATTATAATAGTTCCACGTGTGTACGTGTGTGTCCATGTGTGTGTGTGTGTGTGTGTGTGTGTGTGGGTGTGTGTGGGTGTATGTGGGTGTATGTGGGTGTGTGGGTGTGTTAACGATCATAAACATTATTTTGGGCAAAAAGGATACACAATTATTCATTGATTATAATTTTAATACTGACAAAATGAACACATCAGTGCGCAGAACAGGTAGCAAAAGTGGGGGGGGGGGGGGGGGGGGGGGGGGGGGCAGGGGGAAGGTAAAATTATGCTGGCATTAATTTGAGGATAATAAGTGTGTATAAGCATTTTGAGAATTATGCTAGTAATATAAGCATTAAGTAGCATAATTAATTTTTTAGAATTTTTGGGCACACTACTGCAAGTAGCTTTTTAACATGAGTAGACGGACCTAGACTATATACATATTATGGACTGGGAAAGGGTTGGTGCCTACTTTTGAACCCGAGCACAATTATGTCATGGTATTAAAAACTGAAATGGTTGCACTAAACTTGTGCCATAACGATGACACCTTTTAAATGTTCATTCATATCTTTAGTCATTTGGATACTCATGAGATAAGTGCATGTATCGTTCTGAGACTCGTTTAATTTAGTGTATGAGATACCCAGATCTGCAGCAGACTCAAAATTCCTCGAGCATTTGTTATTGTTCCTCTTTGAAGGAATAGTAACTGAATTCACTATGAGTCTCCAGTTTGAGATTAATAGAATCATTGTAATTATTAACCTCTAATTTGGTTTCATTAAGAAAGCATGTTTCTACATAGATTGAGTCTGCAAGAGTGGAAAACCAGAGTTCTGGTGTGAGCTGTTGTCCATATGCATGGCTTGAAGGTTAGCTATACCACAACAAGACAGTGATGAGACAAACTGACAAGTCCCATCACCTGTGGTTACTTACTCTTTTGTTGTGGTTGACTGATTAAATCAAGGAACAATACAAAATTGTCTAGACTTCAGGTTATTCATTGACTATGCTGTTTTATTGAGTTTCGCAGTACATTCCATATTATTTTGAAACGCTTAGCCTATTATTATTGTGTGTGTGTTTGTATTCAGGCATAAGGAATTGCCCGGCCCTGCCTGGCCTTCACAACTGCTACAGTTTTGTATTACACAATTCATTAATCAATATGATGAAAATTGCCCAAGAATCTGTGCTATAATATTATTATATGTACAATTAATATTGTCCATACCAGAAAATAATATTATGATCTCCAGCTGTGTGTGGCAACAGCTTGTATATATTGCACAATGCTCAGCTGTTCCTAATTAATAATTATAATAGTGACATGTAGGTAGCTTGAAGCATCTTTGTACAAGTCATGAATAATGATAATTATTATTACAATAATAGTGGTACACACTAGGGTATTTTCCCACAATTGCGCCATTTTATAGCTCATTAACTTCTACTTAGCTGGCTACTTAATATTAAATTTGTAATTCATCACTTACCGTGTGTATCATGTGTGTGCATGTTGGGAGCACTCCGGATCCATTGAGACCATACTACGATAGAGTGAACACAAAATTTATTATCACACTCAATGCCATAGTTGTATTATCGACGACTAGTTGTCTGAGCTATTTGCTCAAGTGCTTCCTCCATTTGATTACAGACTCATCGACACAAAGTTTCTATTTTAAACACATAATATTATTGTGTATGCACATTACTTCCTCGAGCAGTTTAGAAGCCCATTATTCAACTTCTTCAAGAACCTGCCTATTATTCAAAAATTATTCACAAATATTTGGCCCAGGCATAACTATAATATTATGCTG
The DNA here is from genome assembly GCA_963930775.1 of Cliona cf. orientalis. Lineage (NCBI taxonomy): Eukaryota > Metazoa > Porifera > Demospongiae > Clionaida > Clionaidae > Cliona > Cliona cf. orientalis. Next base: position 15,975,449 of record OZ005689.1, read on the forward strand.
TTTTGTATACTAATTGAGTTTCATAGTACATTTTAGTAAATTGACTATTGACTATAAGATTCATTCTGTTGTGGTTGTGGCTCGTTGAACCTTTCCTCCACCCCCACAGCTCTGCATGGGGCACTGCTATACTAGCATTTCCTTTTATTGTGTAATCTCAATGATGTAATCATTACATAATATCCTTATAATCATAATATTCACTAGTATCTGTCTGCTCTATCCAGTGTGGCATGCACCCATGCATGGCTTCCCACGGAATGAATATGATTATAAAGCTCATGATCTTGCTTAACAGCTGTTACACTGTACTTAATTGTTTAGATATTACCTAGGTAACTAGTGACAGAATAATATATATTATTCTCTAATACAGTATAACATCAATATTCTAATTTCAAACAGATATTCATGTTATTTAGAGTGTATACAGTGTGGTCAACATGCTCAAAAGAATAGATAATTAAATTCCTACGTCAAAATCTGTCAAGTCAGCTGTAACATAATAGAGTAGGATCGATACCCCTCCCTGTGATTGTATACGATTGCTCGATACAAGACTCAGTGAACAATGTACAATGCACACACATGCATGCATGCTTGATTCATAAAGTAAACTGTTTATTCTAGTCAGAAAAGGATCAGGCATTCCTTTCCCATTTATAGCAATGTTGGTTAGCTAAATTTTGTCTAAATTCTAGTGCTGGCATTGCTCAACATTCACGATTGTTTTATTATAATAATATGCAAAAATGTTTTGGGTATTCATGACTTGTGTTTACAATTAATCAACTTATGTGGGTGTACATCTGCCTGTGTTATATAATGATATTCATAATGAATAATGAATAAATTAATAACAATCCGCCAGTATGCTCATTATTCAGGCACTTCAATCATTTGAATGTTACACAGGTACTGTATAACAAAACTACTTGATTCCAGGACCTGTACATGTCCTCTCCTATGCCTGGAGAGCATACTGGCGGATTGTCATTAATCATTATGAATATCATTATGTAACTACTAAACATTGCCCACTTCCTGTGGTTTACAAGGAGCATGACTAGCTGGCTTGCTATTTTGAGGCAGCTACAAATAAACATGTGGGCGGGTGATGGAAAACAATGAATCAAGTTATAGTGGCCTTATTATTGTGTGTACCCACCAAAAGAATTTGCTATGATCTCCAGCAGCATGTGAATAGCTATACTAGTAACTATGAATAACTGAGCATAAAATTTAATTATTATACCTTAGTGTAAATGAATAGTTACTAGTATGAATAGCTGAGCATCACATATACGCAGCAAAAGCTTAATTTGGTTGTGTCATAATAAATGGGTAGCTAATCTTTGAATGAATAGTGGATTGAAGCATATTACACAGGTCATGAATACTTAATGCATCTTTGGCAGCATGTGGTGGGTCGATAACTTGACGCTTCTGGGGAAGTACCTATGTAATGATTACCTCATCAAAGGATTACATAATACCAAGAGTGTAAAGAGAGAGGGAAAGTGTCCTACCTCTCTATACAGAAGCTGTTGATATTTTAAATTAATGCTGATATACACGATGAGCTATTATAATACACAATTAACCATAATAATATTATAGTCTAATAAAAATTAATAATAATGATTGGTAAAGAGAGGTCTTCCAGATATTTAAGATGGATAGTGATTTCGTGACTCAATCAAAAGCGTGTAGGCAGAATTTTATGCAATAATTTGTACAACATGACATTGTATTCATTCATAATGTGTCTTTCCTGCTAATTAATTTTATTGGCCACGGTTGATGATAAATACACAGTGCACAATGCATGTGTGCCCCACAAAGTAAACTAATTATTCTAGTCAAAAAAGGACCATGCATTCAGGCTCTTCAGTATAATATTATAGGCACCGCTAACTCCATGTAGTTAAGAAGAGAAAGTTCTCATTAATATTTTATATTGTGGCACTACTTAGATATTCATAACTTGTGTAAAGGGAGTATCATCTGCAATGATTATAAGAAGCTTAATAATGTGGGTGCAAATGTCACACATGGACCGGTCATATGTCACACATACACATGTCTATGCGCATGTGTGTGTTCTATCTTCAGCTGACCATCAGTGGTGAATAACTACTTTCCAAGATGATATGCATGGATCAGGAAAAAGAATTATAATACCATGCAAAAATTTTGTTGTTAAAATTTTTATTTTGCGCAAGGTGATGACACGAAAATAGTTTATCTGATAGACTCAAATTCATTGAGGCATCGCCATCTTTCATATTTGAAGAATAGTAATAGTAATAGTAAGAATAGTAAAAGAATGTAGTATGCGAAAAACTGGTCTTTATTAATATCAGATTTGATGAATCAGTTTTATTTTTCCAATCACTGTTATTTTGCTGTGGTTAAAGATGCAGAATGTAAAACTACATCACAAGGGCCAAGTCCTCACCAGTAGTGCTATTTAGCATAGGTATTTTTTCCTTTTATGGTAAGGCTTGAGGGGTTCCTATCAATACACTGTGGTATTGCCTTAATTGCATTGCACAATCCTATATTGCCCAATGCATGGTTTATGCTAGAACTAAAACAATATGTAGTGCATACCAAAATTTAATTATATTTATCAGCTGATCACTGTGTGTAGCAATATATTAATTTTATAGCTTCAGTTATTAATGGAAAATCGGTGGTTACATGCAGCCAAGGGTGGGCCCTGCCCTAATTAGCATTGACAGGTACAAATCTTGCTGGCCAGATTCTCTTATATTATACATTTCGAATTTTGTGAGGAGGAATCACTGATTTGCGTGGCATAACGTCACAACAAATCATATGAATAGATCTGAAGATTATTACTATGCAACGATTTTCGTTGATATTGCGTCTTGGGTCAATGTAGCTATAATAACAACAATAAATAATTATTATGTGCGTAAATAGATCTGAAGATTATTGCTATGCAATGATTTTCATTGGCATTATATCTTGTTTATTGGATCAATGTAGCTATAATTATGATACATATAATACGATGAATACTATCAATCATGATGAAAGTATATAAGGGTAGAACTAAATTAATGTGGGATTTTTTCCTTGAATTTATATCATGGCCATCTATACTGTCTTTAGAATACTTCAGACACTTATAAAACTCTCAGGCTTCGCCTTCGGGATTTTATATCAGTGCATGTCTTCAGTACTCTAAATCCCGTAGGTCCCTTCTTGGCTTCAGTGTCTATTTACCTGTGCCAGCAAAAGTAGTTGTGTCATGTAGTAAAAAAAAAAACAAAAAAAGCTGTGAAAACCACACATGCATTGAATGCAATTAAAAACGCTCTCTCTCTATTATTAGACTCTTGGCTATTACGTAATCCGTTGATGAGGTATAATCATTACATAGCTACTTTCCCAGAGACATCAGGTCTATGTTGTCAACGCTATATGTTCGTCAGTCATTAGCTATTGTCACTCATTGACAATACAAGTGAACAATGCATACTTGATCCACAAAGTAAGCAGAAGAGGATCATGCATTCTTATTCCATTTATAGTCCTCCTGAGTAGCTAGTTATTAAAACATTATATTATAATCATGTTATTATTAGCTACACTGCAGTATTATGGTAGTTCATCACACAAGTATGATATCAAGTCAATAGTAATAAACAAATTGGATACCTAAATGTGTTGCACATAGTAAGTGGGTGGGTGATTACTGACTCTTCATATAGTCCACTATAAATATTATATTGCTGCTTCCTCTATGAATATCATTAAGGGCCCACCTGCTAAAGAGATTCATAGTAATAATAAATGTATATGTGGTAGACTGCATGGGTATGTGCATGACAGGAAACAAATTTAAACAAATATGTGGGTGTCCATTTGTGTGTACGTGTGTGTCTGTGTGTGTGTGTGTGTGTGTTTGTGTGTGTGTGCTATAGATTATACTCATTCCTGTGTGTGTGTGTGTGTGTGTTATAATCAGCTGACCATCCGCTATAAACAGCTGCTACTTTCTAATAATCTGATGCATATTATAAAATTATCAGAAAAAAGAACTATAAAGTAAGTCTGCATGTCTTAAATGTATAACAACTATAGTTTTGATTGTGCAATAGGGTAGTACAATGTATTACCAGGGTAATTAAGAACAATTAACACAACTGACTCTTAATATTCCATGCATACAATTTTTGTGACCTCATCCTACATAATCATAATTATTATAGTATATCTGACATTCAATTTTATCTATAATTAACCTATACCGTAGATCGGGAAATTTTTACCGTTAAAAATTTTTCGCCAGTTGCTTAGGTGGCGAAAATTAAACGCGCGAAATATTTGAGTAATGTATGACGACCTATACCAAGTTCAGCCTGGCGACAAAAATTAGACTACACGAAAAATTTACAAGTGAAATATTTTACCGGCAAAAATATCCCGATCTACAGTATATAGCTATTCCTATGTTATTGGCCTCTTAAGATTAAAACGTAATTAATGCATCGTTATCAAACATGCAGCATCAATAACGATCTTGAACACAATCTTAATTACAACAAGGATACACAATTATTCTTGGATATCACTGATTATAATTTTAATAAAAAAATTAAGCATATCAGTGAGCAGAACTGCGGTAACATTCTTTCCATTTTTACCAAGGACGGAGAACTGGTAGCAAAAGCGGGAGTATAGGGGTAGGTAAATTTTACCTGCATTCTTTTGAGCATAACAACTAGGTGTGTGTAAGCATTTGAGATTTATGCTAGTATACTATTATAGGCATCAACTGGCATAATTTTGACAATTTTAGGGTACACGATATCAAGTAGCTGTTTAACATGAGTAAAATTAATAGACTTTTGTTGTAATGCCTAGACTATAGTAGACATATTATGGACTGGGAAAGGGTTGATCAGTCAGCTGCATGGTGCCCATTATTTTTGAACCCGAGCATATGGTAAACTGAAGTGTTTGCATTCGAAATAGCTTAACTGAGTCTCGTTATGTCTCACATTGGTTTTTGTTAGCATCATAATATAATTGGTTCAATTTGAGCATGTAACGACGCAAATGCGATCCCAACCCGTTCGCGATACGCCGGTACGTACGCTGCCACGTTCGCTGGACGATATGGATGGGAGGGGCTGGGAGGTCTGGGGATGGTTTGTGAATGGTTAGCAGGGTTAGTCTCTAGGGTTTGCGTATACGTGGACTGGAGGGGTTGGGAAGTCTGGGGCTGGGTTGTGAATGGTTAGCAGGGTTAGTGTGGGAGGGGCTGGGTTGTGTAGGGTTTGTCTATAAAATAGTCGAAATAACGGCTACCAGCAGCAACAACGGTTGTGGCCGAGTACTTGGGCTCTTCTGTATGGGACGGTATAGAGCGGGTTTGAATCTTGCCGTACACTTTGACGTTTTTTTCCTTTTTTTCCCTATCGAATTTTTCTAAGTGTTAATAGATCGCATTTGCGTCGTAACAGAGCATAACGAACAATACTTGGAAAATATCGATACACTTTTTGAGCACTATTATAGGGATTTTTTGAGGAATTATAGTATTATAGGCAACAAATTAGCACAACTTACCTACCCCTAGTGGGGGGCTCAGACCTTGACTGTGTACTGTGACAACAGTTATAGGCTCCGGGCATATTATGCCCACAACCCGCCTAGCTATAGTCAGGTCTGCATGGGGGGACATGCACTAACCTTGACGCATGTTATAATATTATGGCAGTTTTTTTTTTTCAAAGTTTCTCTATAAAACATTTATGCTTGAAATGCAGAGGATACATACATCAGTGCAAGTTCCATTTGTATCTACATGTAAGACATGTTTCATGTAACATGCATGGATTTGGGACGTTTTCCATACATGCTACATGCATATTACATGACATGCGTGAGAAGTTAAAAATTCATCCGTGTACACGTACATGTACAAAATTAATATAGATCTAGGTGGGATGGGGGTCAGCATACATTTAAATATCGAGAGATTCAGAATACCTATTATATAATTATTATGATATACTTAGCACATACACTTTTTAAACATGCATCAAACATAATATCATGCACTTACTTACATGAAACATGCATCAGCATGTTACTTGCCTGTTATAATAATGCGTATTATCCTGCTAAATGCACCTTGCATATTCTCCCCTTAATTTTGACATGCACAACATGCATTTTTATTATTTATAACATGCATGTTGTCTTGATATGCACTACACATGAGTATAACATTCATACTACAGGCATATTAATTTTGGGTCAATAAGTACTAGTATTACATGCGTAAGATTTTGTACAATGTATAGGGAATGTGCACTCTCAGGTGTTTGTGACTTGTGTATCGTCTGCAGTGATTAATTTTCCTGAGTTTATGTGGGTATCCATGTGTGTGTGCGTGTGTTCTCCAGCTGATCATCAGCGATAAACTTTGAAATTCTATGATCATTATTGTATGTATCTGAAAAAAGGAACTTTTATAATAATTATATATTATTTAAGGACAGACAGAGAGTCCAAGCTAAATATAATGCAACTGTATCAGTATACTTAACACTTAATAAACTCCACGCAATACATGGATTAATTACTGGTACTTACTGAGATTAACGTATCATTATCAAACATGCAGCATCCTGTTCATGATCATGAACACAATCTTAATTAATTTTTGCAAAAAGGATACACAATTATTCTATCAATAATTATTTAATGCTATGACAAAAATTAAGCAAATCAGTGAGCAGAATAGTGATAACATTCTCTCAACTATTATTTTACAGCTTGAAGAAGTCATATGATATGATATTGTGGATGTTATGGCTGCAGTTTCAGTCTCTTGATTGCAGTCGCATTCACATTGAGTAGTTACATTATATATCTGGGTCAATGGAGTAGGCCATTCGGATTGAAGAGCAGTTATATTGTATCTCAATGGTTTAGGGTAACAGTTTGTGCCATTTGAGGTTGAGATAAAGATGACACCTTTAAAGTGTTCATTCATATCTTCAGTCATTTGAATGCTTATGAGATAAACACATATATTATAGCGTTTAACATATTCAATGTTCTGAGACTCATTGCTAAGATTAGTGTATGAGATACTCAGATTGGCGGCAGACTCAAATTCTTTGAGCATTTGATGTTCTTCCTCTTTGAAGGAATAGTAACTGAATTCATTATGAGAACAATCAGTGTTCAGTTTGAGATTAATAGAATCATTGTAATTATTAACCTCTAATTTGGTTTCGTTAAGAAAGCATGAAGTTTCTGCATAATTATCAAGAGAACAATATTCAAAAAATATTACCTTTGCCACCACTTCAAATACTTACAACTACCACAAAATATTATGTTATAGTGGAGCTAACCTGCCAATGATGTGATAGAGACAATCATTAGCAACCACAGCAGGGTGTTGGCACTCGAGTCCTTCATAGTGCTCAGTTTTTATCACGTGTAGTTAAATGTGCGGTATCGATATCGATCGGAATATCCACTTATAATATTATAATAGCAATAGCGCCAGGTATCGTTCTTTTATAGGATCTACCACTGGAATTGGGTAATACCATGACATCATTTCCTGGCAATAATTATCCCGCGCATGCTGAAGAGTATTAAAAGCATAATTTGTCCGTCTGTCGTCGGTACGAAACTTCCCAGATCTCGAGTTCTAGGCGCCGCAGCTGTGCATGCTATAAGCATAACCGACCAGTAGATATTGGTGAAGAACTGGTGTGTACTCACTCCTATTTACTAGAAATGGCTTATCAGAACTCATGCAACCTCTGTTCAGCCTGCCTGTAGTTTGTCGACCACACCCACTCAATTAGCATGTGCTGATGCGACTGCGCATGCTCGAGCTCAGTGTTGGAAAGGGTCGTCAAGTCATAAACAGTTCTCCAGATCACGAGCTTGCATAATGATCGCGCGCAAGCCAGGAAATGATAATGGGAAGTGGTGGTCAACAGACTTACTAGTGGTGATGAAAATCATCTGTGCGGGGCGAGCCTTCGCGAAAGTCACAAGATTTCTTTGAAAGCACACAGGCATGCATGTGTACATGGGGTTCGTGCCCCAATAGCTAAGCCGGAGAAGCTACCACGACAGTGAAAGTATCACAGATTGTTACGTAGTACAATAGCTATAGTCCAATAATGTTGATTACCTATACTACAATATATTTTAATAGTAGTCCACACGCCATGACCATGCCAGAGTCCAAGTACCAGGCCCTGATCATGTGAGGCATGTGAGGGGATAAGCAGTCATCTTCATGTTCAGGAAAGTGGAGTCTATCAGTGATGTTAATCGTGGACCTGAGCCAGAGTGGTACAGCACTCACCTTTCCAGTTTTGTACAGGCCCGAGTTGTCTCTCAGATTGATCATGTGCAGTGCAGGCGTATGCGCATGCGCATGACGACCATTACCGTACGCGTTCAAAATTTAACTCTCTCTTCACTGAAATGATCACCCCACAAACGACACAAACATAACATACATATATTATACATATAAAACCGCTTCCTGTACCTCGTGTATTCGGGGCTCGCTCAGGCTCGCCCCGAATTATAGTTCCTGAGACATCTCAGGAACTATAATAACAAGGGCTTATCGGCGGGAGAGGGCATGTAACTACGTATATGTACTGTGTAACCATCAAAATTCAAACGCTCGGGCCGGATATACTATAAATAGTTTGTAACTATTCGAAGTTATACGATGTGGGGGAAGATTTACGGAAATAACGTTAGGGGGTGTGGTTATTCAGGCAACGTGACAAGGCAGAGCTAGCTGGAGATATCGAGCAGGAGTCAGGGCCACCGTAGGAGTCCTTTAGTTTCCACTCCGTCACCTTTACGTGTGGCCTCTGGACGAGTTGTTAAGAAATATCAACGAATTCGAGCGCGATCATCACCTCTCAGTGACAATGTACGAAGGAGATCGTTCGCTAAGATCGGCGGTACATTCCAGAGTAGTGCGATGTCAACGACGGGCCACGAAGACGACTGTGAGATCGTGGCTACTGCCTTCAGGCTCACCTCCAGAGCGCTGCATTTCGATCTAGCTACGTCCTAGACAGCCATATGGCTCTAGATCAGAGACCGCGGACCGCGGTACAAATTACTGGGCTGGGCCAGACTGGTATTCTGCGCGTGCGCGTAGATGCGGCGCTTATATCCGGTTTGCGGTAGTTACTAAATATAGACACGGTTTGAATTTTGATGGATCACGTAGTTACATACCCTCTCCCGCCTTCGGCGGTCGTTGATAATAATATAGAGTTAAAATCACAGTCTTCTGATCAGCCGCTAGTATGTCACACCACATAATATTCTTTACAGTTTTCTTGCTTTCTGCTGTCTACTTTACTAACATATTCTCAATTGGTGAGTAGCTACTGCAAAAAGTAGAATCATAATATTATTATGATGGCTACTAGTCTTGTTTGGTTTGCAGAGAACTAATTTCATAATACTCTATTATTATCTTTTATTCAGTTTTGGTAATGCTTGCAAAATTTAATGGATGTTTTTATTGCAGTTCTTGAGGATCCTGAGTCACAACATGTGCTTGTTGGAGGCAATGCAACCTTCTCGTGCAGAATTCTTTTTGCTCAATCAAGCATACGTTGGGAGGAGCTCTTCTCCAATGGAACAAGAAAAACAGTGCTCTCCCAGGATGAAGAGAATGGTGTTTATGTTCATGAAGATCGGACATCAAATGATGAATACAATTCAACATTGACTATTGTAATCACCTGCTCTAATATACAAAGATGGAATGGGACAAGTCTTCAGTGCTTTGCTCGTACTGGCAGTGGGCGACCTTCAAGCAACAGAGCCACTTTGGCAATCCATAAATCTCTCAGTAAAACTTAGTGTATCAAATTAAAATTAATCATCTATACACATACATCTATATAATATGCACGTCGGTCTGGTATGTGTATAAAATATGTAGCGGGGCCAGACTATTATGATTATAGTTATAAATTAAGGTTACGGGTGACAGTTTGCATCTGCCAAAATTTTCGTGAGTAACAAGCAATTTGTATCTCCACAAGGGAAGCAGCTATGAAGCTGAAATAGCTAACATGATGATAGAGACAGCTGTCTCAACATTGAAGCGACCTTCCCGACGTGAAAATCAGGCAATGGCCGCCATTGTCACGAACTCTTGCGTCAAATTTTACCTAGATGAAGGAGTCTAGTCTAGCTACTATCCATAGCTTATTTATGAAGTACTTGACTTACTCCAGTACTGGAGTTGGTTCCCAAGTTCATAGAGCCTCCACAAAGGGAAAGCTACACAAAAGAAGGTAATTTACGCCAAGCGTAATGGTGGACCAGGTTCAACACGGCTGTCTAGCTGCTTTCTGACAGGTGGCCTTCAAATTTACACCAACTCCAGCCCTGCCCAGATGTCTGAGTAATAAGATAAACACTTCCTTACGGTCAAAAGAGAAGCCATCTACACTAAACTTGACGCAGAGTTTTCATTTGCAGTTCGCCTTGGTATGCTCCATTACTCACTATGGGAAATGCCCGTGCGTGGGCGAACTGTTACCCGTAACCTTAAAGGTGTACAATGTATTATCTGATACCATGCCAATTTGAAGTAGTCATGATCATCTTTAAATTCGAGATCTTGTTTGCACTCATGGTGAGTTTGCATGATCATTGGAATACTGCATGGACTTGCTACAATCACTCATATAGAACTCTCTTAATCATCATGGCAAAATTGAGGGAGGAGGACATTTAGAGGCCCCACCCCCTGCATTGTTTACACCAATAATAATAATTATTATTATCGATGTATATACACTGCCATGAGCATTACTTTTAGAAATTACTAAGTCGGTATTATCATCATAGGACCTCTCCCACCATCGAACTTGCTGATAACTCCTATTAACACAAGTGTCCTGCGCTTAAGCTGGAACAGTACTTCTACATTTCGCTGGCCCAATTATAGCCATGAGCATTATTTTTATATCAAATTTTAATTAGATATTAGGGATTGTGATAGCAAAGTGGTTGTGGGAAAGTATAGGTAGAGTGAGGGGTTGCTATTATGGTAAAATTTTGGGGTGTCTCTATTCACTGGACTGGACTACTGGACTGGATTACTGGACTGGACTACTGGACTCACCTTTAACACCAAAACAATAGCTAGAACGGCCATAGAGTTTGGTGTTTAGATTAGTTGTGTCACTTTTATTGGTTGGTGAACTATGCACAGGTGGTGGAGAGCCATGGACAAACCAGGCAGTGGTGCAAACTGATCTGAAACTGAATCGTCACTCAGGGGCGGATCTATAGAATAAGTTTCAATTGATGGGGTTGTATGCACACGAATATATGCAAACATGGAATCAGCTGCATAGAATGTGTACAAAGTTAGCCACTATATATTCTTATGGGGAGAGATTTTGTCTTAGGAACTAATCCACACAGTTGTAGGAACTTATGGAAATTATCAGTTTATAACCCAACACCTGCATTATAGTTTAGTCCCCAGTCTGTTAACTTAATTAACTGTAAATGTTTTATTTACATTAATAAATCTTTGTACCGGATATAGGACTGGCCAATGTGGAGTAGTTAGTACAAATCATCAGTAAACACGTCATATCTGTGCCTGTGAGACTGGGGGAAGTATAATTATCACCTCACCTATCTATTTACTGTCCCCTGTCGCACAGGCATAGATATATTTTTGGCAAAATCAGAAGGTAACCCCAGCTTGCACCTCCCCCCTCCCCCCTGTCACTGGTCACTATCAAAAATTAGTTTTTGCGGCGTTCTAAAACTCTGTTGCGTCATGCAGTAGTTCTAAAAAATGGTACATTAATTTAATCAGTGGTGGATGATGAAAGGGAATTCACTACCACAACCCTGTACAGGTGGCTTGTGCCAATAATTATTATGCCAACATTTAGCTACGTGAACAAATTATTGTTCTGAATTTGTTCATAACCTATCTCGCCACCTCCACTGCTTGTGGATAGTTCACCAACCAACAAGAGTGATAGGGCTGCTCTAAACACCCATAGTTGGCTCATACTATGGCCATTTTAATGATGCTTTTAGGGTCAAAGGTGAGTCCAGTAGTCCAGTCCAGTAATCCAGTCCAGTAGTCCAGTCCAGTGAATAGTGACACCCAAAATTTTGGTCCATGCCAATTTGAAGTAGCGCTAGTCACGTACACCTTCAATTTTGAGATCTTGTTTGCACACACATTGACAAACATGTATAAGTAATAGATAAACTATGGTTGCCCAGGATATACCGTTCATATACCACCCTGAGCTCGAGGGCGTAGCCCGAGAGCGAAGGTGGTATATGAATGGTGTATCCTGGGCAAACATAGTTTATCTGTTTAATATCTTGACCATGATTGGTCAGTGTAATCAGCAGACTGTTTACTTTTTCATATTTGAAACTTGAAGAGTTGGAGTATAGTAGGTAGCTAGATTCTACCATAATGACAATCTGTACAATAGTTTGTCTATCAAGCTGGAACCCTCAGCTAGTGATTGTATTATGTGTGGGAGCTACTGGTGAAAAGCTAGTAGCTACACTGTGACACAAACTTAGCATGCCAGTGACTGTGCAACTGTGTTATTGGACTATTGTCAGGGGTAGGGAGTTATAATGCCTGAGGGCTGGGGTATATGGGAGTTATACCATGGCTGTTACCTAGGATACAAGGCTAAGTCATGATATTATTATTATTATAACATGCAATGCATAATTATACAATATCATGCAGCTAAACTGCAATAAATGCAAGATCGTATACATGTACAACAATACTGCAGGAGATTTCACAGTATACATATCTTGTTTAGATACGGTCACTGTTTTCATCATCTGAAATGTATTAAGAAACTTATACCTCCCAAAGGCAATTTGATCTTTGCATGAAAACTGAAGATCATAAATCTCAAACATACATGTACGTATATGGTATTTGTTGCAGTTTAGTGGAATGTATACACGCGGCATTGCATAAAATAACTATGCTTGTTTATCAATATAATAATATTATGATTCTCAAACAAATCTTGCATGAGCTAAAAGTGTTCCTGTCAACACCGTCTAGTGTCTTATAATATCTGCCACTGATCTGCTAATGGTCAATTCTTGGCTGTAGATACATAATTATTATATAATATTACACTGCCATGAGCATTACTTTTAGAAATCACTAAGTCGTTATTATCATAGGACCTCTCCCACCATTGAACTTAAGTTTGCTGATAACTGCCATTAACACAAGTATCCTACGCTTAAGCTGGAATAGTACTTCTACATTTCGCTGGCCCAATTATCAAATTGATAGCTTCAGTGTGAATGTCACTAACATCAACAGCTCACAGAAACTCTTAGAGGCGTCAACAAGATTTCAGAATTCAATTGACATTGGGCGATTTAATCTCAGTATCGATGTTCTGCAACCTTGTACTATTTTTAAATTCAGTGTCTCATCTATCAGTGCTACATACGGAGAGAGTGATCCTAATTTCATTATCGGAGGATTTCCTGAAGGTAATAATATCATATTTAAAAGTCAATGCGTATATCATGATACTAGACTGTGTTTTTTTTTGAAAACCTGGTATCAGCTAAGACTGCAAGAAAGTGTATGTAAGCTTTCATGATAGGAATAACCATTGTAGCTAATTAATACTAATAATAACATTCTCACATGATTTTTAATATTATATATCTTTAAGTTATTACTACTATTATTATGTTATTCTTTCATGCAGCCCCTAATGAAATTAACATCATCAGCACTGCGGTGTACTTCCATGCCAATGGTAGTCCACTTGTTCATCTGGAAATACAAGTTTGTAGACATCATTATTATTTTTTTTTTGAAAGTGTATTATAATCGTATTATGTATCATAGCCGCCTTCAACTGTGTGTCCTTATCAAGACATAAATTATACAATTGTGATCTTAGAAGGGTTGCTATCGGATGTGATTCAAAATTCGATATTTCATCATCGAGGATCTGGCAGTGTTCAACACTGGTTTGGGCTTAGCAACAATAAAAATTATTCAGCATGGGTGATGCTAGGAAAATCTGAAGCAAGTACAAATTTTGGTAAGCCATCCAATTAAAATAAGCATTGTAAGTAGCTGAGGAGTCACTCTCAATCATTCAATGTGAGTTAAATGCATGTCAAGTGAATGATAATTATTGTATATTGATGAGCTTGAACACTATAGCTGCTCCCTCATCCATTGTCTGTTGTCAGTGCATGTATATTATTAATTTTAGTACATACACAATAGATGTAAAAGTACTGTTAAAGTTTGTCTGGTATACAAGTGAAAAAAATAATTATGTTGATCGCTACCCACTCCCTCTGTTGTCAATAACAAATAGGAGGAGAGAAAATTTAGGAAAGACGCTTGTGTAATAAATATCATGTAGGAAATAAAAATTATAGTTCAGTGTCAACAACTTGTTATCATCTATAATTTTTGTTATTGACAACAGAGGGAGTAGGTAGCGATCAACATAATTAACTATTTTCACCTACCGGTATTACATGCATGGTACAATGTCAGATAGTTGCTTTTGTTTAATATAGGGAAACTTTCAAAGTTATGAGCACAGTTGTAAAAGTTATAGTTATAATAATTGTTGCTGTTTACAGATACAAACCCTCGGCTTGCATTTTCAGATGACATTGTTACATGTGACTTGTCAAATAAATGTCAGGCTAAGTGTACTACGTACAAGATGCAGCTAGTATATTATATGCTGTTGAATTATAATTTTTATAGGGATAAATGCATCAAAATTCGACTGCAGCCAGTGTTTACCAGTTACTATGGTAGATTATGCACAATTCACTAAAGGTAATTGTTTGTATCTATATACCACTTTTCTATCGTGCACCCAAATGGCATCTCTTCTTCACTTCTTCTGCAGCTAACAGCGAAGATACTTTATCTGATAGACGCAACCTTATTCTCTATATTATACTATTGAGCGTTCTGCTAGCAGTGATCACACTGATATTTATCATCGTCATTATTGTAGCCTTATTTGCACATGTTAAAGGAAAGAGGAAGTACAGTGAGGATATTATCATGGCATCTACCTCCCCCCTCCCCCCCCCCCCCCCCCCATGCACCCCAACCTGAAATTAATATAACAACTTTTCTTTTAATCTGGTAGAGTGCATGCACACCATGTATACGGTTAATTCTTCTATCAATGGAGATTTTTGGAAAATTTCCTCAACAATTATTTTGGGCTAGCCTACTACAGCTACACTGTTTCTTGAGTTTTCCAAATCTTGTATAAAATTAACGCATACTAGGGTAATTAATAAGCGATATTTCTTACACACCAGATTTGCACTCCCACATCAAATTACCATTAAATTTCTTTAGGTGGCCAGAGTACCCAAAGGAGGGTGATGGTGGATAACCCCATCTATAATCAAGGATCCGTACCTCTGTACGACACCATACCAGCAGAAACCCTGAAAGATTCAGAAATAAATGATACATCAACCATTTCAGCCTTAAAGATCTCACCTCCAACTGTCAAAGCTGCTAATGATTATCATAATATGGATGAATCTCCCCATTCACCTTCACTAATAAATTCCTCAGGCAATAATATTCATGCACCTAATGTGAGCTTCAATCATGAAGATAATGCTGCTAATGATAGTGGTACCGTCTCATCTCTTGAGTGCGTCAAAAAATTCATAGCCGATGATAACTGTAGAGAAGAAACTTACACGGTAATGCTCCCTGGCGATACAGTTGCATACAGCAAGTCATAACTTTACTGGCATAACATCATATCAATAATAGCTAGTATTACAAAGACAAACAACTCCTGTTTTAATTAGAAGTCGTTGTAATCAAAATTGGCAGCATTCTGTGATTTTTAGGAGTGTTGTGTAATCAAAATTTTGTGTGAAATTTGAAATGCTAGCAACATAATTCTCCAGATAGTTGCTAGTGTATCATGTATTATGATAATATTGTGGTGATTACTGTGACGAATAAATTAAATAGATAGCTGAGCTTTAACTAGACCAGAGCACCATAAAATTAATTATACTGCACATGGAGCACCACACATAGAATCTATCCAGTATTGAAGCACCGGATCTAGTGGTCACGGGCCTGTATGCATGAGGGTATGCACATATTTGGCGCTTCAATCCTGTAGTACCGGTAATAGATACCTTTAATTCTCATGAAAAGATGATTATATATGCAGCACATTTTAATTGCAAAGTTAATATCATAATATATTATCACACAGTTAATATTATTCATAAGTAGCTTCAAAAATTAATATTGATAACATCAAACACTAACAAATAAACAAATAATAATTACAGCACTATTAAATGCATAAAGTCAATCATGAGCATCATCTAGACTATAGTATTATCATGCTATTTGAGAGGAATGATCAATTAATGAACATAGTGATCGCTATGGTTTCTGAGTAATGCGTATCACAGCCTATGGAAAAAATAGCGCCACAATAAAAAATTAATTATATAGATTATTATAGAGCACAATTTCTAGGCCTGCCACTCAGTGCATTTGACATGATATTAAATTTCCTGGTGTTTATATTAAAGAATGGTTTGCCTGCCAGCTTGCTTGCTTATAATTATTGCCGGCAGGATGCATATGCATATACAAAGAATATCTGATCCTGTGGTAAATGCACTCCAACACAAATGCGAGCTGCCAGATATCCTACAAACACTGACTGATAAATATACTCATGCAAATCAAAACTAATAAAAATAATTACGTGATCATTGTGGATCTATAAAATTATTTGTAATTCACAGTTACTACTTGTCAGATAGAGCCGGACACCAATGGCACCATCACTGTACCTATGGAATGTGGTCAAAAGAGTGTAAAATTATGTCACAAGGGCAAGTCCTGACTAGTAGTGCTATTTAGAGCCCAAGCATTCTATTCACGCATAAAGGATTGCCCAATCCAGCATGGGCATTGTTGTAAGCATTTCCTTTTATGGTATGGCTTGGGGGATTCCCATCAATAGCTGTGGTATGGCACAATCCTTATTCTTCAATATTGCCCAATAGTGTGTGCTACAATTAAAATAATAATAATATGTGCATACCAAAATTTAAATTATGTTTATCATGCATGCTTAGCTACTTTCTGCCAAACTGGTTTGGACTGGCTGCTAGCTATATATAATTATACATGCTTAATTTCTCACAATCTTGTAAGGGCTGCCTGTAGGACAGCAGCCCTTACAAGATGAATACCTCTCAATTAGCCTACTTTAATGATTCATTAAACTTCATTTACAACAAGCAACATGTATATATAAGTGCCCATATAAGGTACTAGACCCCAATGAAAACAAAGGTTTGGGTAACCGTAACCATCATGAGGGTTATTCTTTACATATATATGCAGTGCCATGTTACGGAATGTCACTATGATAATAATCATTATAATAATGTTTCATCCAGCAATAAGAAGTAAGGGTGGAAGCACAATAATTTATAATATAGAAGGTATAATATTAATTTTTAGGAGATTTTATTTTTTTCGGAGGCTTTTTTTTTACTCCCTGTTGCTTATACCATAACATGTACGTACAAATGCCATTGCTGCTTGCCAGATCCTCGATACTATACTTATTCAAACCGCATGGCAAGGCATAATATTACATCACAGATTAAAGGCAAGTCTTACCTCAATATAAACGCTATTATAATGTGTGTGTGTGTGTATTTGTATTCAGGCATAAGGAATTGCCCGCCCCTGCATGCCCTTCACAACTGTAATAATAATACTTTCATGAACTACAGTTTTGTATTGACAATTCATTAATTTTTTATGAACATTGCCCAAGAATCTGTGCTATATTACATATATATATTATTTACAATACTGCATGTGCATACCAGAAAATTATTGTGATATCCAGCAGTATGTGGCAACAGCTTCTATTGCGCAATGCTCAGCTGTTCAAGTCATGAATAATAATAATTATTATAATAATGGCTCCTAGACAGCATGATTCCTTACACTGGTGGCAGTGGTACACACTAGGGTATTTTCCCACAATTGCGCCATTTTATAGCTCATTAACTTCTACTTATCTAGCTGCTTAATATTAATATTAAATTTATATCATAGTTATTATTATTCATCACTAATTAATGTGTTTATCAGGCCACTCCAAGTCAGTCATTAGTTTCTGGTAACACCAGTTGTCGAAAGTACATGCCAGTGGGCGGTGGTTAGGACTGTGGGACTATGACTAATTGAATTAAGACAGGAAGAGGAAGTACTTAAACCATACCACAGATGCATGGTCAGCAAACCTTGAGTGCAAACAGCCTGTCAGATCCATATCATCATAATAATTATAATGCTATAAGCTGTACAAGTATACACAGTCAGTTCAGTAAAATTTAATGACATTGTGGAATAACAAACCACAGTTAGGGGTAGGTAAATTATGCTAATTTTTTGGCCTACAATGCTATTCTCAAATGCTCAAAAAATCCCTAATAATATTAATGCTCAAGAAGTGCACCTATAATTCCCAATACATTACCCATAATGCTCAAGTTGATCCGATTATAATGTTAATAAAAACCGATACGAGACCCGAGGAGACTCAGCTATACTATCATAGAGTGTAGCCATTTCAAATTTATATGTGTTTGGATTCGAAAGTGGGTACCAGCTGATTGATTAACCCTTAATTTATGAATCCATAATGTGTAGTCCAGGCATTATGACAAAGGTCAACTTGCAATTGTGTACCCTAAAATTCTTAAAATTATGCCAGTTGATGTCTATAATGCTAGCATAATAATTCTCAAATGCTTACACACACCTATTATGCTCAAAATTATGCCGGCATAATTTACCTATTCCTAACCACAGTGCATTAATATTAATTTTGATCACCATCGATATCATGGAATGTGCAGCAGGCAATGAGCTCGAGATCAAGCTGTATGATCTCAAGAGTATCAATATGTCATTTTACATCATTTTTACTATGAATATCATTATAGTCCTCATAAACTGGCTTTTCAAAATATCATGCGGGCAGGTGACCAGAAACTAATGACTAACAATTATTGCATTATAGTCAAGTCAGGCCAAATTGCAAATCCCATAATTGCAATGGACGATCCCCATACCGTATTGTAGTATGCGTGCATGTTTATGTTTGCGAATCTATTAATTGCGAAACGTAGAAAAACTCGCAATTCGCAATTAATAGATATACTTGCAATTAAAATCCGACCTATCGTAGTCAAATTAATATTGATCACATGTGCACACCTAATGATGCTATTAAGTTCTAAACTTAAGAGCTAGGCCATTAACCTAGGAAGAGCTATAGATTAATAGACAGAGTTGAATGTCAGATGACTATGTCACGAAATTAGTCCGTGTGTTGAGTGGAGTCAATGCATTGTCTTTAGCTTGGACTTTCTGTTTTTAATTACTGGTGTAGTAACCCTAATGATCAAACATGCAGCTTCAATATCCATTTGAAATAACACAATCTTAATTAATTTTGGGCAAAAAGGATAGTATTATTACACAATTCAGTGATTATTTCAAAAATTAAGCAATTCAGTGAGCAGAACAGCAGTAACATTCTCTCCACTATTACCTTACTGCTTGAAGAAGTCATAGTCTCTTCATCCAGATATGCAGAATCTGATGTTATGGCCATAATCGTTTGTTCAGCAGTCTCTTGATCTGGATATGTAGATGTTATTATAATATCTATAATTTGTTCAGTACTCTCTTGATTCGGATCATTAGAGGCCATGCACGCCTGCATGCCCTTGGCTGTAATACACAATTTCAAACATTTTCTTGGTTACAAAATCATTCCCTCAGGGATGTGAAAAATAACCTAAAGGACCTCTCTTTAACAATAATGAATATTTATTACGTTACATTTGACTGTATGGCTGCACATTTCATATTCATTATAATAAACCAGCAGTAATGCTGTGCATAAACGGTTAGCATCATCAAGATTATAACAGTAGTTACTGTATTAGTACTTGGTAAAGAGTCTTAATTTTTGAGCTGCCAGCAAAGTATACCTGTACCTGTAGTGTATAGACAACTGTGAAAAAAACATATTCATTATGAATGCTATTTAAACTTAATCTGCGACATCGGTATAGAGATGTTGGCACTCTCTCTCTCTTTATTATTGTCATAATACTCTTGATAATAAAAATTAATTTTCATTGTAAATCTTTTGATGAGGTAATCATTACATAGCTAGTGGTTATTCTAAGAAAAGGATCATGCATTCTTTTTCTATTTATAAAACTGCTGAGTATAGCCACTTATCAAAACTAGAATGGTTACAAACATTAACATATTGTGCTATTGTATTAATGTGCCCTACTTAGATATTCATGACTTGCGTAAAGGGGAGTATATCATGCATCAGTGGTATACTTAGTAATTCTAAGCAACCTATTTGGGTGTCCATTTGTGTGTGTTTTCTCCAGCTGATCATTTGATTCAGCAGTAAACAACTACTTTCTATAGAAGATGATATTATATTATTATTATTATGCATGGATCAGGAAAAAGAATCAGTATAATAGCATATAATAATACTATAGTCAAAATTAATATTGATTGTGCACACCTCATCAGGGTACACCAGAATACATTAAGAAAAGAAATTCCAAGCTAAAACAATGCACTGACTTTTAAAACTTCCTCTCAACATAGACTAATTTTGTGACACCGTCATCCAACATTCAACTCTATATCTATTATTAATCAACAGCTCTATAAGTATCATTATCAAACATGCAGCATCAATATCCCTTTCACAATCATGCATGAACACAATTTCAATTAATTTTGGGCAAATGAGATACACAATTATTATCTCAGTGATTATTAAATTTTAGTATTATGACAAAAAAATAAGCAAATCAGTGAGCAGAACAGCAGTAACATTCTCTCAACTATTACTTTACAGCTTGAAGAAATCATAGTCTCTTGATCCAGATACACAGACTCTGAATCTGATGATAATATTATGGCTATAGTTTGTTCAGCAGTCTCTTGATACAGATATATAGATGATATGGCTGTAGTTTGTTCAGTAGTCTCTTGATCCGGGTATGTAGAAGCTGTGGTTGTAGTTTGCTCGGTAGTCTCTTGATTCAGATCTGTAGCTGTAGTTTGTCCAGTAGTCTCTTGATTGCAATTGCATTTGGATTGAGGAGTAGTTATGGTATATCTTCGAGGCAAAAGGTAACAGTAATTATAATCTGGGTCACGGCTTCTAATTAAGACAACACCTTGTAAATGTTCATGGTTTTCTTCAGTTATATGAATCCTTATGTGATAAACACATTTATTTGTTCTGATATCAACTCCTTTACGATTAGTGCTATGATTAGTGTATGAGATACTCTGATCTGAAGCAGGCTCAAATTCGTTGAGGGGTCGCCATCTTTCCAGTTTGAAGGAATAATAAGTGAATTCAGCATGAGAACAATTAGTCTTTAATGTGAGATTTGATGAATCATTGTAATGATTAAATTCTGAGTTGGTTGTCCAGACAAGAGAGCATGAAGTTTCTGCATATCAAGATAAATTAATATTGAGGTTTAAACCTTAAGAATTACCAGTGTATAAGCACAACAAAATAATATCAATACATTGCCACATCCTAATTATTAGCACTACCATGTATGTTAGTAATAGCTAACCTGCCAATGATGCTATAGAGACAATCATTAGCAACCACAACAGGGTGTTGGCACTGGAGTCCTTCATAGTTTTAACACGTCCAAATGTGCAATATCGATCAGAAAATCCACTTGTTTAATAGCAATAGCTGCAGGCTCGTTTTTTATAGGTCAACCACGGCTATATTGGGAAATACCATGACATCATTTCCTCGCAATTGGTCACGCTCTTGCGCACCACTCGCGCGCGCATGCGCAATCTTTTCCGCCTGAACAGGAAGAGGAATTATGGTGGAAGTGGTCGTCAACCGCGTTGATGCCATCATAGTAGGCCTTCTGATCAGCTATGTCGCGCCACATATTCTTTACAGTTTTCTTGCTCACTGCTCTTTGCTTCACTAACATACTCTCAGATGGTGAGAAATGTATACTGTGCATGCAAAGAGTAGAGTCTTGCTTTGCTAATTAAATTTCGTAATTTCATTTTTTGGCAATTCTTGAGAAAATTAATGTATGATATTGTGTGTATTGCAGTTCTTCAGCATCCCGAGTCGCAAAATGTACTTATTGGAAGCAATGCAACCTTTTTGTGCGGAATTCGATTTAATCATTCAAGCATAAGTTGGAAGGAACTCTCTCCCGGGGCCAATGAACTAACACCACTCTCTCAGGATGAAGGGAATGGTGTTTATATTCATGAAATTCAGATCTCAGAAGATGAAGGATATAATTCAACGCTGACTATTGTAATCACCTGCTCTAATGCAGAAAGATGGAATGGGACAATACTTTGGTGCTCTGCTGAATCTGGCGGTCCGCCACTTATAAGCGAAAGAGCCACTTTGGCAATCCATAAATCTCTCAGTAAGACTTAGTACAATACTCATCTGCATACTATTAATGTTATGTACCATGCATATATGGCATCGGTCTGGTAGCTATGTGAGTAAAATATGCAACAGGGCATGATCCGTGAAGGAGGTGGGTTATTGGATAGCCATGGTGACCTACACTGTGATTTATCATGTAATGATAATAATATTGTAATCATGCAATCATCCCCCCTAGGTTGTTTACTATAGCTATTAATTATTATTTTTTTATACGTAGCCAAGGGCTTATAGACCCCATGCAAAGAGGGAGAGGGCATGTAACTGCCATACATGATAGTCACGGTACCTATAATAGCAAAATTCAAATCAGACAGTGGTTTATAACTAATTATAGTAACAGCTGCTGTCTGGATTGCATCAGTGCTATGGACTGATAATGTGGATTTTACTATTTTTAGCATAATTATGGATTTGAATTTTGCCAGGTGCCAGTTATATACCCTCTTCCCCTTTGGTAGCGATTCCGGGCTACAGTGGACTCTCTATTAACGGACACTCCCAATAACGGACCTCTACCAAATAACGGACACTACTATATGTACCAACCGATATCTCCATATATTTAATACAGTAGCAGCACCTGAATAGCGGACAACCTCCGAATTCCGGATAACGGACACAGCAGCTTGCACGAAGTAATACAGTACTATGCAAAAAACGTTCCGACTAACGGACGTCGGTGGGTGTGGCTAACCCCGCCCACGACCGTCTTACATGCAGATCATGGCATTACTAACAATCTGTACAAAAATAATAAGACGGCAATACATGTAGACACTAAAAAACGGTAGTACTTTATCTAGCTATAGTAATGACAACAGCCACTGCTTTACTTGCTCAAATGGCAAGCAGCTAGCCATTCGTCCACCATGACGCAATTGATACTCGTCTAGTAGATCACTTTCTTGAAACAGACTGAATAGTACAATACAATGTCTTGAAAACACTTAAGTATGTCATGAATTTCTTTATAACAATGAACTATTGGCTACAAAATTAATATTAGATGAAGTGGGGGGTGACTAAGGTAAAACACCCCAATAAAGGACATAGCTACCCCGAATAAAGGACAGAAGCCTATGTACCAAGGTGTCCGTTATTCGGAGAGTCCACTGTATTTCTAAAAGTGGTAGAAAACATCTCAATGATATAATGAAATGATTTATTATCTAATTGCGAGTCTAATGGTTCTTATTTGGTAAAAAAAGATCCCGAGATATTCACGATTTTAGTGATCAAGGCAGGGCAAAATATTCTGCCAAGTTTCTGTAGTGAAAATGGTACAACTTTCAAAAACTTTCATCCTAGTTTTCAGGCCATATCTCAGCAACACAGTGGAATTAAGAGATGGTTCTTGTTTGCACACACATTGACAAACATGTATAATTATTATTATAACATGCAATGCGCGCATATATAATTTCATGCAGCTAAACTGCAACAAATGCAAGATCGCATACATGTACAACAATACAGCAGGAGATTTCACAGTATAGCTACATTATTATACTCAGTAAAAATGAAAGTGAATAATATTATCACTAGTCTTGGTATAGTGATATCTGTGGCAAAATGTAGTGATAGCCACTACATTTTACCACAGATGTCACTACTAATTATTAAGTAGCTGGTGATAATCACTATTCATTAATTTTATTACAGTGATATAATATAATTATCTTGTTTATAGATTGTCACTGTTTTCATCATCTGAAATGTACTGAGAAATTTATACCTCCCAAAGGCAATTTGATCTTTGCATGAAAAGATCAGAAATCTCCAGGACATGTATGTGGTCTTGTATTTGTTGCAGTTTAGCAGCATATTAATTATTATTATTATATGCATTGCATACTATGCATGTTTGTCAATATATATGATTCCCAAACTAATCTTGTGCTGCAAGTGTTCCTGTCAACACTGTCTAGTGTCTTATCTGCCACTGATCTGCTAATGGTCAATTCTTGGCTGTAGATACATAATTATAATTATTATACTGCCATGAGCATTCCTTTTAGAAATCACTAAGTCGTTATTATCATAGGACCTCTCCCACCATTGAACTTGCTGATAACTCCCATTAACACATTGTCAAGTGTCCTGCGCTTAAGCTGGAACAGTACTTCTACATTTCGCTGGCCCAACTATCAAATTGATAGGTTCAGTGTGAATGTCACTAACATCAACAGCTTACAAACACTCTTAGAGGTTTCAATGGGATTTCAGAATTCAATTGAAATTGGGAGATTTAATCTCAGTATCGATGTTCTGCAACCTTGTACTAAATTGGAGTTCAGTGTCTCATCTATCAGTGCCACATACGGAGAGAGTGATCCTAGTTTCATCATCGGAGGATTTCCTGAAGGTCTCTACATATTATCTACTGTAATAATATCATGATAACCTAAAAATCAATGCATGTATCATGCATAATTATATGATATTAGACTGTAATATGATCTTTTTTTTTAAACATAGTAACTTGGGGATGTATCAGCGTAAGACTGCCAGAAAGTGCATGTTAGCTTTCATGATATAGGAATTACCATTGTAGCTAATATTTATTAATCAATACTAATAATAACATTCTCACATGATTATCAATAATATTATTTATCTTAAAATTATTGTGTTGCTCTTTCATGCAGCCCCTAATGAAATTAACATCATTAGCACTGAGGTGTACTTCCATGCCATTGGTAGTCCACTTGTTCATCTGGAAATACAAGTTTGTAGACATCATTATTAATTTTTTTTTAAAGTGTATTTTAATCGTATCATGTATCATAGCTGCCTTCAACTGTGTGTGCTTATCAAGACATAGATTATTCAATTGTGATCAAAGAAGGGTGGCCCTCAGACGTGATTCAAAATTCAACATTTCATCATCGAGGATCTGGCAGTGTTCAACACTGGATTACGTCTGGGCTTAGCAACAATAAAAATTATTCAGCATGGGTGATTGTAGGAAAATCTGAAGCAAAATTAAATACTAGTTTTGGTAAGCCATCCAATTGCATTGTAAGTAGCTGAGGACTCATGTCACTCTCGATCATTCAATGTCAGTTAAATGCATGTCAAGTGAACGATAATTGTATATTGATGAGCTTGAACACTATACTATTAGCTGCTCCCTTATATATTCATTCTGTTGTCAGTGCGTGTATTATAATTTTAGTACATACCTGACTGAGATGTAAAAGTGCTGTTAAGGTATACAAGTGAAAAAATTAATTATGTTGATCGCTACCCACTCCCTCTGTTGTCAATAACAAAAATTATCGATGATAACAAGTTGTTGACACTGAATTATAACTTTTTATTTCCTACATGATATTTATTACACAAGTGTCTTCCTAACAGTTTTTTTTACAAATAAAGGAGAAAATTTATGAAAGCTATTTTCACCTACTACTATAACAAGGTGTTACATGCATGGTACAATGCCAGGTAGTTGCTTATGTTTAATAGGGAAACTTTCAAAGTTGTGAGCACAGTTGTATATAGAAATTAGTTATAATAATTGTTGCTGTTTACTGATACAAACCCTTGGCTTGCATTTTCAGATGACATCGTTGTGTGTGATTTGTCAAATAAACATAAGGCTATTATAAGTGTATATACTACAAGATGCAGCTAGTATAATATTATAATATTATTATTACGTACTTTTGAATTATAATATTATAGTGATAAATACATCAAAATTCGACTGCAGCCAGTGTTTACCAGTTACTATGGTAGATTATGCACAACTCACTAAAGGTAATTGTTTTAAAATTATACCAGTTTTCTATCGTGTACCCAAACGGCATCTCTTCTTCAATTATATCTGCAGCTAAAGGTGAAGATACTGTATCTGATAGACGCAACCTTATTCTCTACATTATACTATTGAGTATTCTGCTAGCAGTGGTCACACTGATACTTGTCATTGTCATTACTGTATCCTTACTTGCACATGTAACAGTTAAAGAAAAGAGGAAATACGGTGAGGATACTGTCATGGCATCTAAACCCTTCCCCCCCCCCCCCCCAACTCTAATTCTTTGAAATTTTGTGTTCATATGACCTGACTTGTATAATATTATTATTATTGAAGCAACTTTTTTTAATCTGGTAGAGTGTATGCCATGTACGGTTAATTCTGCCAATAGAGATTTTTGGAAAATTTCCTCAACAATTATTTTTGGGCTAACCTACAACAGCTACAATGTTTCTTGACCTTTCCAAATCTTGTATAAAATTAATGTATACTAGAGTAATTAATAAGCAATCTCTTACATACCGGATTTGTACTCCCACATAAAACAATTACCATTAAATTTCTTTAGGTGGCCAGAGAACTCAACGGAGGGTGATGGTGGATAACCCCATCTATAATCAAGGATCCATACCTGTATACGACACCATACCAGCAGAAACCCTGAAGGACTCAGAAATGAATGATACATCAACCTTTTCAGCCTTCAAGACCTCACCTCCTACTGTCAAAGCTGCTAATGATTATCATAATATGGATGAATCCCCCTATTCCCCTTCACTAACAAATTCCTCAGGCAATAATATTCATGCACCTAATGTGAGCTTCAATGATGAAGATGATGCTGCTAATGATACTGGTACCGTCTCATCTCTTGAGTGTGTCAAGAAAACCATAGCTGATGATAACTACGGAGAAGAAACTTACACAGTAATGCTCCCTGGCGGTACAGTTGCATACAGCAATTGCAAGTCATAACTTTACTGGTATAACATCATATCAATAATAGTTAGTATTACAAACAATTCCTGTTTTAATTAAAGTCGTTGTAATCAAAATTGGCTGCGTTCAGTGATTTTTAGGAGTGTTATGTAATCAGAATTTTGTGTGAAATTTGAAATGCTAGCGTAAACATTCGATTATCGACCGATACCTATTATCGGCTGGAAACGTACCAAATATCGGCTGATGAATTTACGGAGGCTTACGGAATTTTACGGAAGTTATCCGGAATTCGAGCGCGCGTGCATCAGGTGCTCTGGGTGGCTGTCAACTTTCTTCATTGTCTCTAGCTCTCTTGGTAAGTTTTACATTGCACGATCATAATATTAGAAATTTATGATGTTTGCGCATCGCTTCTAGTCTGTGATATGATCTCAGTGTCCAAATTCTCTTGATTTTGTAGCCTCCGAAACCCTCACGATTCAACCGTACAATGCCGAACAAAAAGAAGAAAGGATTCAGGCGCTCACCGCTCGCTCCAGTTGGCTCTAAATCTATACGCAAGCCCAACCGACCACAACGTAGAATGCAGTGGACAGCCGAACAGATGGATGCTGCTCTGTACAGCGTCACGCACGATCTTTTATCTGGAAACAAAGCAGCTGACTTACATGGAGTACCTCGATCGACACTAAAGGATCGTCTCAGTGGACGTGTCAAACATGGCACAAAACCAGGCCCTAAGCCATACTTGTCAGCCGAAGAGGAAGCTGAGTTAACGAGCCATCTACTACAGGCAGCCGATCTTGGATTTGGCAAGACTAGGCGCGACATCAAGTGCATTGTAGAAACCTATGCTCGACAGAAGAACACACTGAAAGGTGATGCTATTAGTGATGGATGGTGGAATAAGTATCTAAAGAGAAATCCTGAGATCAGTTTACGATGTGGCGACTCGACAGCAGGAGTAAGAATGGATGCCATCAATGCCGATAACATGAAGGCTTATTTTGACCTGTTGCGCCAGATTTATGACGAGCATGGATTCGAAAGCCATCCCGAGTGTATATACAACATGGATGAGATAGGTGTACCATTAGAACCCCGTCCTCCTAAGATTGTTGCTAGGAGAGGAGGCACTCCATAGTCAAGGTCTGGGCACAGAAGGTGATGACAGTGTTCCAGATGATACAGATCTTGGCGAGCAACCTGTTGGTGATGGCAGTCCTCCAGATAGTGCAGATCTTGGTAAGTACCCACATGTACATGCCAGTTACACTCACACACACACACACACACACACACACACACACACACACACACACTCTCTCTCTCTCTCTCTCTTCCTCCCTCCCCCTCTCTCTCTCTCTCTCTCTCTCTCTCTCTCTCTCTCTCTCTCTCTCTCTGTCTCTCTCTCTCTCTCACCCTCACCAACTCTCTCTTTTCACATGCACTTCACTTGTATGTACATGTACATGTACATGTACATGTATTTTGTATAGTGCATATTTTACATATTATTAACATGTACATACATGTCCTTCTGCTATGTTACACATGTACCATCACACATGCTAAAAAACAAGCAGGAGGAAATCAGGGTGAAGGGTCACCAAATGCGTGTGAAACTGCCGATGGCAGCGGAATCGAAAACAATTCGACCTTCTCCATTGAAGAAGAACTTCGTTATGCAACAAGGTTCGAAGAAGGCTTCAACATTCCAGATCCAAAGTATGAAGCCTGGCTTAGACTCAATCATCCCAATGTGGATAGCAGCAATCCTAGTGTTTCTATTCCTCAAACCACCCCTACCAACTCATCTGCTTCATTCTCATCCTCCTCATCCTCACAACCCATGCCCTCAACTTTGCAAGCACCAACCAAACCAACTGTGCCACACAAACCACCATCAGCGACTCCAAGCAGGTCAGATCAAGTATCCAAGAACAAACGTTCACCTCTCTCTGACCTGCTAAATCTACCTGCTCAGCCCAATGTGAAAGCAAAGACAGTAAAGACAGGAAAGGCACGTGTTTTGACGAGCAGTGAATGTCTTCGTATACTGTTAGAGAAAGAGGAGGAAAAGAAAAAAGTAGCACAGGAGAAGGAAACGCGTAGGCAAGAGAGAGAATTAAAAAAGAAGCAAAAGGAGGAAGAACAAAAACGTAAGGCTGAAGAAAAGGTACGTAAGGCAGCTGAGCGAGAGGCGGCAAAAGCTTTGAAGGAGGCAGCAAAAGCTGATAGAGAAGCTGCTAAACTGGCAGAGAGAGAGAAGAAGGAATTGCAAAAGTCACAAAAAAGTGGACAGAAGAGACAAGCAGTGGCAGTGGCAACTACAACACGTCCTAAACGAAATAAACTTAAAGAGAATGTTGATGTCTCTATCAATGCTGACCTTTGTTGCGTCTGTTTCGGGTCGTACCAGGAGGACGTGGGCACTGGTAGAGAATGGCTTCAGTGCAGTTGCAGTCGATGGATTCACGAAGATTGTGTGGACGATGAGGATGTGGAAGAAGACAGTGGAAGGCTGTGTCCCCTGTGTTAGAATACAATCACAATATTGCGTACATCTATTGCATATTAATAATTATGTTATTATTGGTGTACAAAAATTGTTGCATAAGAAATCAATTTTTTCAACTGGTAAAGGGTAGTCAATACCGCCTGAGTTCATGGTGTGCTTTAAAAAGTATAGTTTTGAATAGGTAAAGAGCGCTGGTATGAAGTTTGCTTCATGGCCGATAGTAGTGTATTGGAAGTTGCATTGGATGCCGATAATAACGTCTGGTGGACGATAATCGATATCGCCGATTTTTGGTCACTGGTGCTCCTCGCTTGCAAAAAAATTACTGTAGTCTTTGTGTTGGTCTACAGGCATCTGGAGCTCAATGAAATAAACACCTGGAAGTTGGAACCATCTTCTAGAAGCGTTTTAAACGTGAGTTGTACGTTACAGGGCAAACTCGGGCCGATAATCGAGCGCTTACGCTATATAGCAGTATAATTCTCCAGATACTGTAAATCGCGAATATTTCGTGTCTTATACAATAATTGTTCGCGTTAAATAATTTTCGGACAAACGACCCTGTACCGCATTTTCGTTAATATTGCATGCGCATGTATTTCGTGCGTTTAATTCTCGCCCCAGACCCCACCTGGTCTGGCCAGGCTATCAGCGCCAGCAATTACGTCACTAGTCGCGAAAAGAGGTGTGGTTTCATGACCGTCCGCTATTTTAGAAGTAAAATTATACAGAGAGGTTCAGAAAAATCCGTCCGTTATAGTGAATTGAGAGATTGTCCGCTCCTCGGAGGTTCATAATGTACTAAATCTATGGCAAATTCAATCCGTTCCATAGCGGTTGTCTGTTATATAGTGGGTGGTCGCTCCTGGGAGGGTCCGTTATGAGAGGTTTCACTGTAGAGTATTATAGAGCGCAATTTCTAGGCATACCACTCAGTGCATTCGACATGATATTAAATTTCCTGGTGTTTCAAAGGTATTAAAGAATGGTTTGCCTGCCTGGCAGTTTGCTTGCTTATTGCCGGCAGCATACATATGCATGTACAAAGATCTGACCCTGTGGCAATGTAAATGCGCTCTAACAGAAATGCAAGCTCCTACAAACACCCCCTTCCCAACTGATAAACATACTCATGCATATAAAAACTATAATAAAAATAATCACGTGATCATTGTTGTTCTACAAAATTATTTGTAATTCACGGTTATTACTTGTCCGGTATAGCCGGACACCAATGGCGTCGTTACTGTTACAGTACCTATGGGATGTGGTTAAAGGTACAGAGTGCAAAATTACGCCACAAGGGCAAGTCCTGACCAATAGTGCTATTTAGAGCCCAAGCATTCTATTCACGCATAAAGAATTGCCCAGTCCAGCATGGGCCATGTTGTGAGCATTTCCTTCTATGGTATGGCTTAAATGGGGGGTTCCCATCAATAGCTGTGGTATTGCCTTGTATTGCACAATCCTTATCAGGAATATTGCTCAATAGTCTGTGCTACAATCACAGCAACGTATGACATTGTGCATACCAAAATTTAATTATGTTTGTCAGCTGATCACTGTATGTAGAAATATTAATAGCTAGCTACCGTTGTGCAAATGGAAAATCGATGGTTACAGCCAATTGGTGGGCCATGCCCTAATTAGCAATTGAAACAATAATAATATTATTATTGTGTGCATACCAAAATTTATCGGCTGATCACTATAATAATATTATTATTATGTTTCCATATTAATAACTTCAGTTATGCAAAATAATAGAAAATCAGTGATTACAGCCAAGGGTGGGCCCTGTCCTAATTTAGCATTGACAGGTACAAGTCTTGCTGGCCAGATTTTCTAAACCATTTCAAGTTTTGTGAGGATGCATCAATAACTTGCATGGCATAAGGTCACAATAAATCATTAATGTGAATAGATCTGAAGATTGTTACTATGCAACAACCTTCATTGGTATTGCATCTTGTTTTTTTATCAATATGTACAGCTGCCAACCACTGAAGGACGTCAGTCAGGATGCCAACATTAATTGTGTTGATGCATCTGTCACAAAACTTAAAATGGGGGATAAGAGAATCTGTATGGACAGATTATTTATAATATTAATAATATTATAGCTCATGCTCATTAACACACTGTTTTAGCGTTAAATTATATCCTTCATTTTCTGAGATCTGAATTTCATGAATATAAACACCATTCCCTTCATCCTGAGAGAGTGGTGTTAGTTCATTGGCCCCGGGAGAGAGTTCCTTCCAACTTATGCTTGAATGATTAAATCGAAATCTGCATAAAAAGGTTGCATTGCTTCCAATAAGTACATTTTGCGACTCAGGATGCTGAAGAACTGCAATACACACAATATTATCATACATTAATTTTCTCAAGAATTACCAAAAAATGATATTACAAAAATTTAATTAGCAAAGCAAGACTCTACTCTTTGCATGCACAGTATGCATTGCTCACCATCTGAGAGTATGTTAGTGAAGCAAAGAGCAGGGAGCAAGAAAACTGTAAAGAATATGTGAGGAATTATGGTGGAAGTGGTCGTCAACCGCACTGATGCAGGCCTTCTGATCAGCTATGTTGCGCCGGAAAAGCTTGCGCATGCGCGCGCAATTGGTGCATTATTGCGCAAGAGCGTGACAAATTGCGAGAAAATGATGTCATGGTATTTCCCAATATAGCCGTTGTTGGCCTATAAAAGAGGAGCCTGCAGCTATTGCTATTAAACAAGTGGATTTTCTGATCGATACTGCACACTTGGACGTGATAAAATTATGAAAGACTCCAGTACCAACACCCTGTTGTGGTTGCTAATGATTGTCTCTATAGCATCATTGGCAGGTAAGCTATTACTAACATACATGGTAGTGCTAAAAATTAGGATGTGGCAATGTATTGATATTATTTATTGTGCTTATACACTGGTAATTCTTAAGGTTTAAACCTCAATATTAATTTATCTTGATATGCAGAAACTTCTTCATGCTCTCTTGTCTGGACAACCAACTCAGAATTTAATCATTATAATGATTCATCAAATCTCACTCTAAAAACTGATTGTTCTCATGCGGAATTCACATATTATTCCTTCAAGGAAGGATGGCAACCCCTCAATGAATTTGAGCCGGCGGCAGATCAGAGTATCTCATACACTAATCATAGCACTAATCGTAAAAGAGTTGATATCAGAACAAATAAATGTGTTTATCACATAAGGATACATATGACTGAAGAAAACCATGAACATTTACAAGGTGTTGTCTTAATTAGAAGCCGTGATCCAGCTGCAGGTTATAATTACTGTTACCTTTTGCCTCAAAGATACAACATAAGTACTCTTCAATCCAAATGCAATTGCAATCAAGAGACTACTGGACAAACTACAGCTACAGATCTGGATCAAGAAACTACTGAGCAAACTACAACCATAGCATCTGCAGATCTGAATCAAGAGACTAGTACTACGGAGCAAACTACATCCACAGTGTCTACATACCCGGATCAAGAAACTACTGAACAAACTACAGCCATTATATCATCAGATTCAGAGTCTGTGTATCTGGATGAAGAGACTATGATTTCTTCAAGCTGTAAAGTAATAGTGGAGAGAATGTTACTGCTGTTCTGCTCACTGATTTGCTTAATTTTTTGTCATAATACTAAAATTTAATAATCACTGAGATAATAATAATTGTGTAACCCATTTGCCCAAAATTAATTGAAATTGTGTTCATGATTGTGAAAGGGATATTGATGCTGCATGTTTTGATAATGATGCTTAAAAAGCTGTTGATTAATAATAATAGTAATAGATAGAGTTGAATGTTGGATGATGATGTCACAAACTTAGTCTTTGTTGAGTTGAATCTTTAAGAGTCAATTGCATTGTTTTTAGCTTGGACTTTTTTTCTTAATGTATTCTGGTGTATACCCTGATGAGGTGTGCACAATCAATAATTATTAATTTTTGACTATTATTATTATGCTATTGTAATTATTTTTCCTGATCCATGCATATTAGAAAGTAGTTGTTTACCGCTGATGGTTAGCTGGAGAAAACACACACAAACGGACACCAACATGGATTGTTTAGAATTACTAAGTACCACTGATGCATGATATACTCCCCTTTACGCAAGTCATGAATATCTAAGTACGGCACATTAATACAATGGCACAATAAGTTAATCCATTCTAGTTTTGATAAGTGGTTACTCAGCAGTTCTATAAAATTATTAATAGAAAAGGAACGCATGATCCTTTTCTTAGAATAACCACTGCATAGCGAGGACACTTTACGCTTCTGGGGAAGTAGCTATGTAATGATTACCTCATCAAAGGATTTACAATGAAAATTTTATTATCAAGAGTATTATGACAATAATTAAGAGAGAGAGAGTGTCAATACCTCTATACTGATGCTGCAGATTAAGTTTAAATACCATTCATAATGATTATTATTTATTTTTTTCACAGTTTTCTATACACTACAGGCACAACTACATATACTTTGCTGGCAGCTCAAAAATTAAGACTCCTTACCAAGTACTAATACTACTGTTATAATCTTGATGATGCTAACCGTTTGTGCACAGCATTACTGCTGGTTTATTATAATGAATATGAAATGTGCAGCCATGCAGTCAAATGTAATGTAAGAAATCTTCATTATTATTAAAGCCGAAAGTAGTACCTGTTGTTTACCAGTGCAGATGATCAGCTGGAGAACACACACACACACACACACACACGGACACCCACCCTATCTCTTATCTACTCCTGGTGACATTAAATTTTGTGAATCTGTCTCTAGCTCACTAATACAACTATGGGATTGAGTGTGATAATAATTAAATTAATTTTTATTAAATTAAATTTTTATTGTAGTATGGGACGTCTCAATAGAGTACGTGCTCCCAACATGCACACATAATATAAGGCCACTCCAAATTAGTCATTAGTTTCTGGTCACCCGCCCGCATGATATTTTGAAAAGCCAATTTATGAGGACTATAATAATATTCATAGTAAAAATTAATGATGTAAAATGACATATTGATACTCATACAGCTTGATCTCGAGCTCATTGCCTGCTGCACATTCCATGATATCGATGGTGATCAAAATTAATATTTAATGCACTGTGGTTTAATTTGTCATTCCACAATGTCATTAAATTTTACTGTTAAACAGACTGTGTACTTGTATAGCTTATAGCATTAGCTGTGTATATAATATTTATGATGATATGGATCTGACAGGCAGTTGTTTGCACTCAAGATTTGCTGACTATGCATCTGTGGTATGGTTTAAGTACTTCCTCTTCCTGTCTTAATTCAATTAGTCATAGTCCTACATTCCTAACCACCCGCCCGCCCTCATGTACTTGAGACAACTGGTGTGACCAGAAACTAATGATTGACTCGGTGTGGCCTGATAAACATGTTGATTACTGATGAATAATAATAATTATTAGGATACAAATTTAATATTAGTAGCTAGCTAAGTAGTTAATGAGCTATAAAATGGCGTAATTGTCGGAAAATACCTTAGTGTACCACTGCCACGTCCCCACTGTAAGGAGTCATGCTATCGAGTAGGCATTACTATTATTATTCATAACTTGAACAGCTGAGCATTGCGCAATTGAGAAGCTGTTACCACGTACTGCTGGAGACCAAAATAATTTTCTGGTATGCACAGTATTGTAGCACAGATTCTTGGGCAATGTTGATAAAAATTAATTAATGAATTGCGCAATACAAAACTGCAGTTCATTATGATTGTAGTTGTGAAGGCCATGCAGGGCTGGGCAATTCCTTATACCTGCATGAATACAAACACACACACACACACACACACACACATTATAATAGCGTTCTTGCCTTTAATCTGTGATGTAATATTATTGTAAGAGTTTATGTTAATTGCAATGCAGTTTGAATACGTAGTATCGAGGATCTGGCAAGGAGCAATGGCATTAGTACGTACATGTAATGGTATAAGCAATAAGGAGTAAAAGAGTCTCCGAAAGAATAAATTCTTCTAAAATATTATTATACGTCCTATAATAATATTATGTGCTTCCACCCTAACTTTTTCTTGCTAGAAAGTACATCCCAGGTATAAGCGCCCATACAAGACAAAATCGGACTTAGGTTTAAGTACCGAGGATACTACGGTATCAGCCCTTTTTGATACTCTTTTCCATTGAGAAAAAAATCCCATACTATTAATTTCTACCCTTACTTTTATCATGACCGATATTGATTGTATATTATTATCATAATAAATAATATCATTATAGCTACATTGATCCAAAAAACAGGACGCAATACCAATGAAAATCGTTGCATGGTAATAGTCTTCTGATCTATTCACATGAAGTTTGTTAATGATTTTTTTATGACGTTATACCAAGCAAATTATTGACAAAACTTGAAATTGATTAGAGAATCAGACCAGCAAAACTTGTGCCTGTCAATGCTAATTATAATTAGGGCAGGGCCCACTCTTGGCTGTAGCCACTGATTTTCTATTTGCATAACTGATACAGTGATCAGCTGACAAACATAATTAAATTTTGGTATGTACATAATATTATTGTTTTTATTGTAGCCCAGACTATCAATATTAATGAGTAAGGATTGTGCAATACAAGGAAATACCACAGATATTGATGGACTTGAAACCCCCCAAGCCATACCATAAAAGGAAATGCTTACAACAATGCCCACGCAATTCTTTAGGCGTGAATATAATAGAGAATGTTTGGGCTTTAAATAGCACTACTGGTGAGGACTTGCCCTTATGGCGTAATTTTGCACTCTGTACCTTTAACCATATTCCATACGTACAGTGTCGGCGTCATTGGTGTCCAGCTATATATATTATTATCTGACAAGATTAAGACTGTTACTGTGAATCAAATAATTTTATAGATCCACAATGATCACATAATTATATTACTTTTGATACGTATGCATGAGTGTGTTTATCAAGCTCATCAATAAACAACAATACCAAGTTAGTCTCTCTCCCTCACCCTCATAATGGTGTTAATGTCTACCTTTGAGTGCATCTTTTTACACACCAATCACTAATAACATAATTATCTAGCAAAGATAATCACATTATTATTTTTTTCCTCTCCCCTAACCCTCCTAGGGAAATCCCTTGGGAAATCCCCCTGAGGCACATAGAATGTCTGTACTATACACTGAGAACCTGCAAGATGAAAGACCCAGATCATACCAAATTAGGACATTTTGCAGGAGTTGGAATCTTAGGGGAGAGAACCAGGGATCTTTCCCTCCCAATGAAATGAGCAGAATAATGTAAATAAGTAGAAGAAGCACTCAGTGATTTTCAACCAGCCTTGAGAAGGCCCCAGTAATATGTAGCTAGAAGATCACTACAGTGGAGTAGGAATGGGGGGGGGGGGCTAATATTTCAGAAGGGAAGCCTGCCCCCCCCCCCCCCCCCCCAATAATCAGGCTTGATACATAACCCTTGTGTATGTATTCTTGCAATTTTTATCCGACTTTCTTTGTAAAATCTGGTTTAAATTACTGAATACGACCTCTACAAAAAATAATTATGGTCATAAAAATTAATTCAGAAATCAAAGTCACACCCATAACTTGTTTGATCATTAAATTTCCTGGTGTATTAAAGAACAGTTTGTCTCCCAGCTTGCTTGCCATATAGACCAGGCAAAGTCAAAGTATCTACATAAAATCTGACCCTGGAGTGAGGAGCCCCCTGCTGTATAAAATGCAAATTAATGACATTGTGCTATACTACAATATTAGGCCAGACCAATTTAATTTGTTGTTGCTCGGATTTTGTGAGGTAAAAATTGGACCGAGCGATCGAAAAAAAAAAGAAAAAAAAGCAATTAATTGGGTGTGGTTATAGACCACAATCTAATTAAGACCGACTAATGCGACTATCTAGGACCAGGAAATCAAGATAGAATACAAAAACCACTCTACTATACATAAGCTCCACCCAATTTAATTTTTTTTTTTTTCTGTTTGCCCAAAAATTGGAGCGAGCGAATCCGTGCAACAACTTATTAAATTGGTCTGGCCTTAATACGAGCTACCAGACATCCTATAAACACCTCCCCCCCCAACATAATTATTACAAACATGCACATATAGTAAAAGTAATAAATTATGTGGCCATTGTGGATCTATTTGCGATAAAAGCAATTGATAGTTACTGCTTGTCAGGTAGCTACTTCTGGACACGTCCCAATATGAAGCCTGATAATCTAGGCCCCCCCCCCCCCCCCCCCCCCCCCCCCCCCCCCAAAGTGTCTACAACCATGTTAGTGCCCAAGTATATGGATCAAATCTTTCTTTCCTGGAAAGGGAAATGTATAAAAGTTCTACAGTAATGAATAATATTATTATTAATCTGGCCAGATTCGTTTTTTCCCCATTTCAAGTTTTGTGACAGATACAATACAATCACGTTATGTTGGCCGCCTGATCGACATCCTTCACACTTACTTGGATACTTCTGTGTAGCTAGCTTCAAACTTGAATAGAACCTTTCTTTACATGTCAGTAGTGATATTCCTGAGTTTGGTTGAGTGGTGGTGATGTTGAGGTGTGTTAATTCTGCATGTGTGAGAATGAGCTAGTACAAAGCCTCGGTCATGTTCGGTGAACTGTACATACTTGGTATATACCTTTTTGGCTCTCAGCTGTGCACATCTCTTCTGTGTAGCTTCAAACTTGAATAGAATCTTTCTTTATATGTCAGTAGTGATATTCCTGAGTTTGGTTGAGTGGTGGTGATGTTGAGGTGTGTTCTGCATGTGTGAGAATGAGCTAGTACAAAGCCTCGGTCATGTTCGGTGAACTGTACATACTTGGTATATACCTTTTTGGCTCTCAGCTGTGCATATCTCTTCTGTGTAGCTTCAAACTTGAATAGAACCTTTCTTTACATGTCAGTAGTGATATTCCTGAGTTTGGTTGAGTGGTGGTGATGTTGAGGTGTGTTCTGCATATGTGAGAATGAACTATAGCATAAAGCCTCGGGCATGTTCGGTGAATTGTACATACTTGGCATATACCTTTTTGGATCTCAGTTGTGCACATCTCTTCTGTGTAGCTTCAAACTTGAATAGGACCTTTCTTTACATGTCGGTAGTGATATTCCTGAGTTTGGTTGAGTGGTGGTGTGTGAGAATGAGCAAGTACAAATTAAGCTTTGATCTGTATAATTTATTATTAATTTTTTGTATATGTATACCTTTTTGGCTCTCAGCTGTGCACATCTATATAAAGTTTCAAACATGAACAGGACCTCTATTTCCATGATATTCGTTGGATTTAAATTTCCATGATTAAATTTGACATGGCTTAGTATGTTATAATTACACTGTAGTATCCCAACCCATGTGTTAAACTGTAGTACATGAGCTATATTATTATCACGTAGACATGTGCTAATGTGTTAATTTAACATAATATACTCATGCAATCAGCATACATGCAACACACTACTCACATGCAAGAATGACACACTTGTTTTTACAGTGTATGATTGAATTTGATGACCACTCTGCCCAGAATATACTTTCTAGAGCATGAATTTGCAAGCCTAGTAGACCGTTTGTAGTGTTGCTACTCCAAAAACCTAAGTTTGTAAGGCACCACCACAAGCACGTTGTTCAGTTTACCACCAATAAGTGGTTAGTTGTACTACTACTACAGTGTTTATGCTAGTGTCTGGACCTCTTCCGGGACCAATAATACAATTATAGAAGAGCCTTCCCGGACGCGGGACAATTGCTAAAAATCCGGGACTGTCCAGGAGATTCAGGGACAGTTGGAGCCTATGAGCTGTTATGTACACTGTACTTAATTTCTTTAGATATTACCTAGGTAACTACTGACAGAATATTATTATTCTCTAATACAGTATAACATCAATATTCTAATTTCAAACAGATTCGTGTTATTTAATGTATACTGTAACAGTGATAGTGTGGTCAACATGCTCAAAAGAATAGGTACTAGTTAGGTAATTAAATTCCTATGTCAACATCTGTCAAATCAGCTATAACATAATAGAGTACGATGGATAACCTTCCCTGTGATTGTATACGATTGCTCAATACAAAACTCAGCGAATAATGCACAATGCACACATATGCATACATCCTAGATTCACAAAGTACTACGCTGTAAAAATAAAGGAGGGTAGTGTCCACCATTATGTCTTCCCTATCACACCAATTGCCCATTTGAGAGACAAAGTTGTGGACATTACCCATCTTTATTTTTACAGTGATAAATGATTTAGAAAAGGATCAGGCATTCCTTTTCCTTTTATGGCAATAATATTGGTTAGCTAGCTTCTATCTAAACTCTAGTGCTGGCATTGCTCAACACTCATGATTATTTTATTATAATTATGCAAAATTGTTTTGGATATTCACGACTTGTGTTCAAAATTAATGATTATAATCAGCTTATGTGGGTGTACATCGGCTGTTCATATAATGGGTAGCTAATCTTTGAATGAATAGTGGCAGCATGTTAATACATGTATGTTCAGCAGCATGTGATGCATTGACAACTTGGCGCCTCTGGGGAAGTAGCTATGTTATAGTTAATACACCCCTACTAGTGCTGTATGGAATATAATGCACGAGTGTAGTAACCACATACAGCAGGAGGGTGTGTTAACTGGTTTGTATCCCCACTGTTGTAATAGCACTACAAGTGTGGTGTCTGAGTCTGACCACTGGGCCAGGTACCAGTAGTATATATAGCTATAGTCAGCTGTACCACAGGGCAATATCATTGATATTGTGCTGGTTTACATAATAATACACAACCATAATAATTATTATTATCATAATGATTGCTATAAAGAAAGGTCCTCCAGATGATTTAAGATAGATAGTGATTTCGTGACTCAATCATTATAGTTTCAAAAGTGTGTGAGCAGAATTTTATGCAATGATTATTATTTTGTGCAACGTTAACATGACATTGTGTTCATTCATAATGTGTCTTTCTTGCTAATTGGCATTATTATGTTGTTTATTGGATCAATGTAGCTATAATTATGATACATATAATACGATGAATCATAGGCATAGGAAGATACTGAAGGTTGGGGGGGCTGAATAAATAATTGCGCGTGAAGCGCGCGCAAATTTTTGTGACCACACCTACTTTGTGTTAAACCACGCCCATTTTTACACGATCGAGGCTGCTATCCATGCTATCTCAATGAAAAAACGAACTGTAGATCAAGTAGAATATATTTGGCAGCTATATTGAGGCACATTTTACTCATATTATCAGGCCAGGTAAGAAATATGTGTTGTAATAATACTGGGCTGAGAGAACTTCCCAAGTTTTGCTAATCTGAGAACATGGACTGACACTACCAACAAGGGGGGGCGCCAGCCCCTGGAGCCTCCTCGTTTCCTACGCCACTGTGAATACTATTGATCATGATGAAAGTATATAAGGGTAGAACTAAATTAATGTGTGGATTTTTTTTCCTTAAATTTATAGCATGGCCATCTATACTATAATATAGTTGCGTGTTTGTGGTTATTTATCACACAAGTATGTACATCTGCCAACCACTGAAGGACGTCGATCAGGTTTCTATGGAAGCCGAGAAGGGCAATTTCCTTCGATTCCGCAACCCGCAACCCGCATCCCGCACCGATGCGGGATGCTATGGAAGCCGAGAAGTGCACTTTTTTGGACCTTACCCGCACGATCTTGGACCCGTCTCCGCTAGCGGAAGGTCCCTCTTCGCTAGCGGAATGTCATTCTCCGCTAGCGGAAAAATAAACTTCCGCTAGCGGAGAATGTCTCAACTTTTCACTTGCCGAGAGCGAGTTGTGCGAGGAGAC
Organism: Cliona cf. orientalis; assembly: GCA_963930775.1. Lineage (NCBI taxonomy): Eukaryota > Metazoa > Porifera > Demospongiae > Clionaida > Clionaidae > Cliona > Cliona cf. orientalis. The sequence continues at coordinate 16,017,316 of OZ005689.1, forward strand.
AACCTATCTACACGGCATATAGACGTACCTACATTCAGCTGAGAGGCCCATGACGATGCAGACATCGCATCGAGGACTTCTTTGGTTCGTGGAGTGAGCACAGCGACGGGCCCCGTGTTATTCTAATTGAAGCACACCGTGCAACTTCGTGACCTTAGGGGTGCCTAGGTTCTGAGAGGTTTCCTATTTAGCTATGATAATAATGCACGGATGATTGGATTGCTGTAGACGTTTACTAAGCAGGCATTTAGACATCACATCGATCGATGACTAGTTTGGCAGTGCCACTGCCAAACTAGTCATCGATCATATCAAAACATGCCTATGGCAGTTGTCAAATCTTACCTTAGCCTTATCTTATAAAAATCTATGGATGATAATTGGCTGTAATTGGCTGTGGCGTCATCCGCCCGCAAAATTTTTTCATAGAAGACTGTACAAACATATGGTAGGTAAGCGTTTTCCAAAAAAACACCCGTAACTTCCGATTCAAAGCACTTATGGTGGGTATCAAATGAAAGCTGAACTTCCCATGATGTCATTGGCATGCGTATTGGTGGGGTATCCCCTTGCCCAAAAAAGTAATATTGATATTTAGAAGTATCCTACCACAGGCTAATACAAAAGTATAGGAGAAAAGTCCGGATCGCATGCACTTCGCGGCGAATTAACACTGTGTTGCAGGCTATGGAGCCCTTCATGTGAGGTATCAGAAGAAAGAGGAAGGATCAGAGAATGTGATTCTGACCATACTAAAGAGATTTCCGGGTAAAATAAAATTTATGTGCAAGATATGTCGAAAAATGAAGCTCTATTGCCATAGACGCTAATACAAGCCATACTGTAGTAGCGGTTAGTACTTGTAATTATCAGTTGTATGGGCAAATTTGACAAAATGTTTTGATATGCGATGTGATGGATTAATAATTATTGGTACGTACTGAGATTAACAAAATTTAATGCATCGATCATTGTCAAACATAGCTATATTATAGCATCCTTTTCACAATCATGAACACAATCTTAATTAACTTGGCAAAAGCATACACAATTATACTACCATTGATTATAATATTATGTATTGACAAAAATTAAACATATCAGTGAGCAGAACAGTTGTAACATTCTCTCCATTATTACTTTACAGCTTGAAGAAGTCGTAGTCTCTTGATTTGATATTATGGTTGCACGTTGTTCAGTACCTGGATTGCAATCACATTTAGCTTGAGCAGTTTTGTTGTACATCAATGGTTTAGGGTGACAGTCACTCGTGTCATTTAAGGTTGAGATAACGATAACACCTTTTAAATGATCATCCAGATCTTTAGTCATTTGGATACTTATGAGATAAGCACATAATATATTGTTTTGAGACTCATTTAATTTAGTGTATGAGATATTCTGATCTGCAGCAGACTGAAATCTATTAAGTGGTCGGTGGACTTTCTCTTTGAAGGAATAGTAACTGAATTCATCATGAGAACAATCAGTCTCCAGTGTCAGATTAATAGAATAATTGTAGTCATTAACCTCTAGATCTAATGTGGTTTCGTTAAGAAAGCCGCATGAAGTTTCTGCATAATTATCAAGATAACAACATTCAAAAAATAATACCTATTGCCATGCACCACTTCTAATACTTAGAACTACCCCAATGTCAGTGGCGGATCCAGGGGTAGTTCGTTTGGTTCGTTCGAATCCCCCTGACCCCAAGCCTACCTCGAGTAAAAATACCTTCCAATGAAAAAAATTGAGTGTAACAGTGATTCTTGATGTGAAATTACACTACTTTGGGAGTCTTGTCCTTGTTTATTACAGCTACAATCAGGAAACTTACAGGTTCTTTCGTCGTCTTTCTAGCGGCTGCGCGGTTCAGCGGCAAGCGCGATCGAAAAAAAGTGGGCGTGATCGACGAAAATAAGAAGAATCCCCCTTCACAATATCCTGCATCCGCCCCTGAATGTCATAGTAATATCTATGGTTATAGCAGAGCTAACCTGCCAATGATGTGATAGAGATAATCAGTAGTAGCCACAGCAGGGTGTTGGCACTCGAGTCCCTCATAGTGCTCAGTTTTTATCACGTCTAAATGTGCAGTATTGATCGGAATATCCACTTACGTAATAGCAATAGCGCCAGGTATCGTTTTTTTTATAGGACTCACCACTGGAAATGGGTAATACCATGACATCATTTCCTGGCAATAATTATCCCACGCGCATGCTGAATGGTAGAGCATTGTCCGTCTGTCGTCGGCACGAAAATTCCCAGATCTCGAGTTCTAGGCACCAGTGCATGCTATAAGCATAAGGCCAAACAAACTTAATTACTAGTTTCTCAGGCTTTCAAATTTCAAAACCCATGCGGGAGGCGGCTTTTTATTTTATTTTTTAATGAAAAATAGGCGTGGCGATAGTGACCACGCCCATTTTCGCTAGTGCTGCACGTGGTTGATACACAAGCTAGTGCTGAAATACAAGTATTGAAGTCCAACCAGAGAGAATATCTAGCCTAACAATCAAGTTTAGCTTTCTATTTAGTAGAGAAAAGTTTCATCAGTCGTACTAACCTTGTAAGATGACAAGATTTAGCCTGCACCAGATGACGTCATCATCTTTGAAGAAAATAGCTAGCTAGCTGCTGGCTTGTTTCACGGAGACTTCAGTCGTGAGATGTCAACCAAACTGTCTCGAGATGCCAGAAAACAGTTAGTTTTGTGAACTCTTTACTGCAATTTTGTCTGTTAATTAAATTAATTAGCACGTGACTACTCACGTGAGAAATAAATAAAAAAGTCTTGCTTTCTCAAAATTTGATGCGGGCGGGCCTGAGAAACTATTAATTAACTTTGCTTGGCCTAACCAATCAGTAGATATTGGTGAAGAATTATTGGTTTTTACTCACTTCTATATATTTGCTGGAAATGGCTTATCAGCGCTAGCTACAGCTGCTGCCTGTGGTTTGTCGACCACACCCACTCAATTAGCAAGTGCTAATGCGACTGCGCATGCTCGAGCTCAGTGTTGGAAAGGGTCATCAAGTCATAAACGGTCACGAGCTTGCATAATGATCGCGCGTAAGCCAGGAAATGATAATTGGAAGTGGTCGTCAACAGAAATGATCGTATAATTATAAAATCTACATTTCCTGATAGTTAAAATCATAGTCTTCTGATCAGCTATGTCGCACCACATATTCTTCACAGTTTTCTTACTTTCTGCTGTCTACTTTACTAACATATTCTCAATTTGTGAGTACTGCAAAAAGTAGAATCATAATTATTATAGTGGCTATGATTAACTAGTCTTGTTTGATTTATAGAGAACTAATTTCATAATACTATTATTATCTTTTTTTCAGTTGTTGGTAATGCTTGCAAAATTTAATGGATATTTTTGTTGCAGTTCTTCAGCATCCTGAGTCACAACATGTGCTTGTTGGAGGCAATGCAACCTTTTCGTGCAGAATTCGTCATGCTCAATCAAGCATACGTTGGGAAGAGCTCTTCTCCGATGGAACAATAAAAACACTCTCCCAGGATGAAGGGAATGGTGTTTATGTTCGCGAAGATCGGACATCAAGTGATGAATACAATTCAGCATTGACTATTGTAATCACCTGCTCTAATATACAAAGATGGAATGGGACAAGTCTTCGGTGCTCTGCTCATACTGGCAGTGGGCGACCTCGAAGCAAAACAGCCACTTTGGCAATCCATAAATCTCTCAGTAAAACTTACGGTGTATTATATTTATCATCTATACACATACATCTATAATATTATAATATGCTAATATACACATTGGTCTGGTATGTGAGTAAAATATGCAACAGGGCATGATCCGGGAAGGAGGTGGGTTCTTGGATAGCCATGTTGACCTGCACTGTGATTTTTTCATGTAATGACATTGTACTATTATTAATCAATCAACCCCCTTGTTTACTATAATATTTTCTACATACTAGCCGAAGTATACCTTCTGGATCACCACCTCAGAGTCTGTGGATTATTTATTATAATTGAAGGGTCGAGAACCAGAGTGGCCTAACCCCAAATTGAATATGGGAAGTTGTCTAAAAAGCTAAAAAATGGACTAAAAACCAAACACCCTACTCTACGGTGGCCGAGAAGGGCCATTCCAAACTTTCAATTTCTCGATTTGCATTTCTGAATTGGTCATTTCCAAATTCGCATTTCTAAAGTTGTCATTTCAAAATCTTTGCTTAAACCTTTATTTTAGCCAGCAATCAGACTACTGTGCTTAATGGCTTCTGCGAACTGTGCGTACTCGTCTTTGAGCATAGATACAGCGAGCACTCAAACCAGATAGCACACCACGTCATACTCTAATGCTGACGCGCAGGCTAGGGGTCAAAGGTCAACAGTAACGTCTTCTCGTCGAGTCGATATCTGTTTCTGAAGTGACGATTTCCAAATCCTCACTCTGCTGCATTTCTAAAATCTTCATTTTCAAAGTTGTGGTACATCGTAGCCTCGTTCTCAGGCCACTCCCAGTCAGCGTGTAACTGGGTGTGGCCTGGGAACGAGGCTTGATACATCCCCGATAAAATCCTAGCTCTAGCCAGCCCCCCTCCACATTAATTTTTTTTATATTAAAGACTATCTGTTTGCGTTCTAATTTTCATATTAAGTTCTTTTTTACCATTATTGTATTTGTAAGCTTAAGGCTCTGCTGTGACCATCATCGATATTAAATAATACTACCACGCGCTTCCCAGATAGGGGTGGGGCTTGGACACGCAAAGGTTCACATTCCTGTGCGCATGCGCCCTATGTAACTCCGTGAGAGTTCGTATAGGTAATGGAAGGAAGGATGCAAACACTATGTAGCTAGAATGAAATAGGAAATCTACCAAATTAGAAATGCCCAGGATTGGAAATCGTCAATTCAGAAATAGAAATCGAGAACCACCTAGTGTTGACCTTTGACCCCCTAGTCCGCGCGCCGATACAATTTTAGAGTATGAGTACTAGCTACTATGACGCGGTGTGCTATCTGGTTTGAGTGCTCGCTCTATCTATGCTCAAAGATAGGTACGCACAATTCGCAGAAGCCATTAAGCACAGTAGTCTAATTGCTGGCTAAAATAAAGGTTTAAGTAAAGATTTTGAAATGACAACTTTAGAAATGCGAATTTGGAAATGACCAATTCAGAAATGCAAATCGAGAAATTGGAGGTTTGGAATGGCCCTTCTCGGCCACCGTACTACTCTGCCATATCACTCAAAATTAATTTTCAAAAATGTGAATTTTCTGTTGCTCATGAAATGTATTTTGTTGAACATGTTTTCAAGATTAGGGGGGCTAACTCAACATTTGTGGGTTAGGCCACTCTGGTTCTGAGCCCTTCAATTAGGTATTTCTCATTATAGGTGTTATAATTATGTGATAGCAAAGTGGTTATGGGAAGTAAAGTGAGGGGTTGCTATTATGGTAAAATTTTGGTCCATGACAATTTCAAGTAGCGTTAGTCACGTACACCTTCAATTTTGAGATCTTGTTAGCACACGCACATGACAAACATGTATAATTATTATTATAACATGTATTACATGTACATCAATGTCATGCCACTGAACTGCAATAAATGCAAGATCGCATACATGATATATAAACTGCAGGAGATTTCACAGTATACATAATATTATATAATATATCTTGTTTAGATTGTCACTGTTTTTGTCATCTGAAATGTATTATACCTACCAAAGGCAAAGTTTGATCTTTGTATGAAAAGATCAGAAATCTCCAGGCTAGGACATGTATGTGCACGGTCTTGTATTTTGTTGCAGTTTAGCGGCATATATGCATTGCATGAAATAACTATACATGCATGTTTGTCAATGCTTCCCAAACCAATCTTGCATGAGCTAAAAGTGTTCATGTCAACACTGTCTAGTGTCTTATCTGCCACTAATTTGCTAATGGTCAATTCTTGGCTGTATAGATACATAATTATATTACATTGCAATGATTTAGAAATCACTAAGTCGTTATTATCATAGGACCTCTCCCACCATTGAACTTGCTGATAACTCCCATTAACACAAGTGTCCTGCGCTTAAGCTGGAACAGTACTTCTACATTTCGCTGGCCCAATTATCAAATTGATAGCTTCAGTGTGAATAGCACTAACATCAACAGCTCACAAAGACTCTTAGAGGTTTCAACGGGATTTCAGAATTCAATTGAAATTGGGAGATTTAATCTCAGTTTCGATGTTCTGCAACCTTGTACTAAATTGGAGTTCAGTGTCTCATCTATCAGTGCCACATACGGAGAGAGTGATCCTAGTTTCATCATTGGAGGATTTTCTGAAGGTCTCTATATTATTATCTACTGTAATAATATCTAGAAATCAATGCATGTATCATGCATAATTATATGATATTAGACTGTAATATTATGTGACCTGCTCTGAGAAAAGGGACCACTTGGGATAAAATTTCATTTTACAATAATAGCTAAAATGTGGGGAAAATAAATATTTATCATTTTTCTGTATTTTAGAAAATGTAGAATTGTAGTTTCATATTGATATGCTATGTTTATGTAGTTACTGTAAACTATCGTAATGCTTGGGTGCAAACAATTGCTCGGACACATACAACTTAATACAAAATTTGATTAAATACAATCATGCATTTTCCGAAAAATGAATATATCTACCTGTGTGTATAAAAATGGTCATAATTCCACTTGTGATTGGTATTTTTTTCATGAAACTTGCGCCATTGAATTTAGCACACATAAAACTATAAATCCATGCTAAAAATTCAATTTTATGAAATATCCCGAGTGGTCCCTTTTCTCAGAGCAGGTCATATATGATCTTTTTTTTAAACATATCAAGAAATTTGGGGCTGTATTGGACATTGGCCTAGAGAGTGTGAATGACACTTGCCTTTGATACCCGAGGTGTAAAATACCAGGAATGTGTCTTCTCCTTGAGCTTCTGTACTAGCTACTATGGCCATACTCTCTCAAACTAGTGGCCGACTTTGAAACAAATCGGCCCAAACAGTGAACGTCCAGGCAACATGATAAACACTCACAAGCATGCATAGTTCCATCCTCCCAAATACTGGCTGTGACCTCTAATTTTTAATTTTTTTCGTGTATTTGGAGTATCAACCTCTCAAAGTGCATGATCTTTGCTATTCCCATATATGCGTAGTACAAAGAGTGGCCAGCACAACTTTGGAATCAGCCCAAAACCTACTGGTGTTTCCAGCATAATTTTGGTACTGCTGAGATGGGAAAGACATGGAGAATACAGTGGTGACCTCTAATTGTGCTTAAATGATAATATCAGAGAGATATAGTCCAAAATATAACTTTCTAATACAAATCTCTATAGACATGAAAGGTGCAAGGTTACCGTAGTGACAAAAACATTCTATGTCCTCAAACGTCTTGATATGCCTGGTAAAGGGATGTATCAGCGTAAGACTGCCAAAAAGTGCATGTTAGCTTTCATGATAGGAATTACCATTGTAGCTAATTAATACTAATAATAACATTCTCACATGATTATCAATAATATATATATATATATATATATATATATATATTATATATTATTTATCTTTAAGTTATTGCTATTATTATTATGTTGCTCTTTCATGCAGCCCTCAATGAAACTAACATCATCAGCACTGAGGTGTACTTCCATGCCAATGGTAGTCCACTTGTTCATCTGGAAATACAAGTTTGTAGACATCATTATTAAATTATTTTGAAAGTGTATTTTAATCGTATCATGTATCATAGCTGCCTTCTACTGTGTGTGCTTATCAAGATATAGATTATTCAATTGTGATCAAAGAAGGGTGGCCCTCAGACGTGATTCAAAATTCAACATTTCATCATCGAGGATCTGGCAGCGTTCAACACTGGTTTGGGCTTAGCAACAATAATAATTATTCAGCATGGGTGATGGTAGGAAAATCTGAAGCAAGTACTAGTTTTGGTAAGCCATCCAATTGCATTGTAAGTAGCTGAGGACTCAATGTCAGTTAAATGCATGTCAAGTAAATGATAACTGTATATTGATGAGCTTGCAATTGAATACTATAGCTGCTCCCTCATCCATTCTCTGTTGTCAGTGCATGTATATTTAATACATACACAATAGATATAAAAGTGCTGTTAAAGTTTGTCTGGTATACTGGCAAGTAAAAAAATTAATTATGCTGATCGCTACCTACTCCCTCTGTTGTCAATAACAAATATTATAGAATATAAAAGTTGTTGACACTGAATTATAATTTTTATTTCCTACATGGTATTTATTACACAAGTGTCTTCCTAACAGTTTTGTTTTTTACAAATTTAGGAAAGCTATTTTCACCTACTACTATAACAAAGTGTTACATGCATGGTACAATGCCAGGTAGTTGCTTATGTTTAATAGGGAAACTTTCAAAGTTGTGAGCACAGTTGTAGAAGTTAGTTATAATAATTGTTGCTGTTTACAGATACAAACCCTCGGCTTGCATTTTCAGATGACATCGTTACGTGTGACTTGTCAAATAAACGTAAGCCTTAGGCTAAGTGTACTACAAGATGCATAATAATTATATTATATTACTATGCTGTAATAATATTATGTATTTTTGAATTATAATTTTATAGTGATAAATGCATCACAATTCGACTGCAGCCAGTGTTTATCAGTTACTATGGTAGATTATGCACAACTCACTAAAGGTACCTATATACCAATTTTCTAACGTGTACCCAAATGGCATCTCTTCTTCACTAATATCTGCAGCTAAATGTGAAGATGCTGTATCGGATAGACGCAACCTTATTCTCTATATTATACTATTGAGTGTTCTGCTAGCAGTGATCATACTGATATTTATCATCGTCATTATTGTATTTGCACGTGTTAAAGGAAAGAGGAAGTACAGTGAGGATATTATTATGGCATCTACCTCCCCCCCCCCCCCATGCACCCCAACCTGAAATTAATATAATAACTTTTCTTTTAATCTGGTAGAGTGCATGCACACCATGTAGCTACATTTGTATACGGTTAATTCTTCTATCAATGGAGATTTTTGGAAAATTTCCTCAACAATTATTTTGGGCTAGCCTACTACAGCTACACTGTTTCTTGAGTTTTCCAAATCTTGTATAAAATTAACGCATACTAGAGTAATTAATAAGCGATTTCTTACATAACAGATTTGTACTCCCACATAAAAAATTACCATTAAATTTCTTTAGGTGGCCAGAGAACCCAAAGGAAGGTGATGGTGGATAACCCCATCTATAATCAAGGATCCGTACTTCTGTACGACACCATACCAGCAGAAACCCTGAGGGAATCAGAAATGAATGATACATCAACCTTTTCAGCCTTCCAGACCTCACCTCCAACTGTCAAAGCTGCTAATGATTATCATGATATGGATGAATCCCCCCATTCACCTTCACTAACAAATTCCTTAGGCAATAATGTTCATGCACCTAATGTGAGCTTCAAGCATGAAGATGATGTTGCTAATGATAGTGGTACTGTCTCATCTCTTGAGTGTGTCAAAAAATTCATAGCCGATGATAACTGCAAAGAAGAAACTTACACAGTAATGCTCCCTGGCGGTACAGTTGCATACAGCAAGTCATAACTTTACTGGCATAACATCACATCAATAATCACTAGTATTACAAAGACAAACAACTCCTGTTTTAATTAGAAGTCGTTGTAGTCAAAATTGGCTGCATTCTGTGATTTTTAGGAGTGTTATGTATAATCAAAATTTTGTGTAAAATTTGAAATGCTAGCAAAGTAATTCTCCAGATAGTTGCTTGTGTATCACATATTACTGTGATGAATGATAGATTAGCTTAGCTTTAACTATACTAGAGCACCATAAAATTGGTTATACTGCACATGGAGCACCATACATAGAATTAATCCAGTATTGAAGCACCTTTAAAAAGATGATTATATATGCAGCACATTTTAGATCGAGTCATCAACTGCAAAGTTAATATCATAATATTATCACACAGTTAATAGTTGTTATTCTTTGTACATGCATATTATGTTACAGTATTGTATATATTATGCTGCCGGCAATAATTGTAAGCAAGCAAGCTAGCTGGCAGGCAAACCATTCTTTAATACAAAAACCAGGAAATTTAATATCATTGCGAATGCACTGAGTGGAAGGCCTAGAAATTGTATTCTATAATAAATTTTATAGTGGCGCTATTTTTTCCATAGGCTGTGATACACATTACTCAGAAACCATAGCAATAATTATGTTCATTAATTGATCATTCCTCTCAAATAGCATGATAATACTATAGTCTAGATGATGCTCATGATTGACATCATGCATTTAATAGTGCTGTCATTATTATTTGTTTATTTTTTTTAGTGTTTGCTGTTATCAATATTTCGTGACTCTTATATGAAATAACAACTAGAATATCTGACTCTGTGGCAATGTAAATGCACTCTAACACAAATGCGAGCTGCCAGATATCCTACAAACACAGGGCCTCCCCAACTGATAAACACACTCATGCATATCAAAAGTAATATAATAAAATTAATTATGTGATCATTGTGGATCTACAAAATTATTTGTGATTCATAGTAACAGTCTTAGTCTTGTCAGATAATATAGCTAGCTGGACACCAATGACGCCGTCACTATACGTATGGAATATGGTTAAAGGTACAGAGTGCAAAATTACGCCATAAGGGCAAGTCCTCACCAGTAGTGCTATTTAGAGCCCATGCAAGCATTCTATATTATATTCACGCCTAAAGAATTGCGTGGGCATTGTTGTAAGCATTTCCTTTTATGGTGTGGCTTGGGGGGTTTCCATCAATATCTGTGGTATTTCCTTGTATTGCACAATCCTTACTCTTTAATATTGCCCAATAGTCTGGGCTACAATAAAAACAATAATATTATGTGCATACCAAAATTTAATTATGTTTGTCAGCTGATCACTGTATCAGTTATGCAAATAGAAAATCAGTGGTTACAGCCAAGAGTGGGCCCTGCCCTAATTAGCATTGACAGGCACAAGTTTTGCTGATCTGATTCTCTAACCATTTCAAGTTTTGTGAGGATGCATCAATAATTTGCTTGGTATAACGTCATAAATAATAAACTTCATGTGAATAGATCTGAAGATTATTACCATGCAGTGATTTTCATTGGTATTGCGTCCTGTTTTTGGATCAATGTAACTATGATAATGATAATATTTATTATATGATAATAATATGCAATCAATATTGATCATGATAAAAGTAAGGGTAGAAATTAATAGTATGGGATTTTTTCTTATAGCAGAGCTAAATTATGCATGACGGTATACTACCAAAATTATTATAGTACAATCGTATTTATGGTTGGTTGTCATACATGTACGTACAGCTGCCAACCACTGAAGGACGTTGATCAGCTTACTGACATTGCATTGATGCGTATGTCACAAAACTTTTGAAATGTGGGATAAGAGAATCTGGACAGACTATTTTTATAGCTCATGATCATACTCATTAACACACTATTTTAGTACACTGCATATATTCGATCACTGCATATAATGCTAGCATTTTGTATATACAACTTTAAGATAATTTTGACAATGTAATCATTACATACTTTCCCTGAGGCATAAAGTTATGGGTGACAGTGATTTAGCTACTGCTACTATTACTCAATACAAGACTCAGTGCACAATGCACACATGCATGCATGCATGCTTGATCTATAAAGTAATGCCTAAGCATAAAGTAAACTGGTTATTCTAGGCAAAAGAGGATCAGACACTCCTTTCCTATTTATAGCAATGCTGAGTAGCTAACTGCCAGTCAAAACTCTAGTGCTGCATTGCTCAATACTCACATTTTAATTTTGCAATTGTTATACTTAGGGTATTCACAACTTGCGATATAAAAAGATAATGTACAATCAACTTACGAAATCGTGGGCATACATCTGTTAATTATAATAATATTCAATTATGTATGAATTTATCATATATAATAATAATAATGATCGTTCTTCATAAATGACAAATATCAAAGGGAAGAACAGTGGTAATGATAATGGTAATGGTAACGTACTCGAAATTATTACTTTAAAACTTAAAGATGTCAAAATTAATGACCAGATAGCTATAATATTATATAGGCACATGCAATGATTATTAATTATAATAATTATGCTGTAGCTGTATCTTATATTATCTCAGAGTATCAAAAAGGGCTGATACCGTAGTATCCTTGGTACTTAAACCTAAATCCGATTTTGTCTTGTATGGGCGCTGGCCCGGATGTACTTTCTAGCAAGAAAAAGTTAGGGTGGAAGCACATATTATAGGACGTATAATAATAATATACTGATATTTTAGAAGAATTTATGTTTTCGGAGACTCTCTTACTCCTTGTTGCTTATTATGTACGTATACTAATGCCATTGCTGCTTGCCAGATCCTCGATACTACGTATTCAAACTGCATTGCAATTAACATAAACTCTTACAATAATATTTATATCACAGATTAAAGGCAAGACCTACCTATAGAAACGCTATTATAATGTGTGTGTGTGTTTGTATTCATGCAGGTATAAGGAACGTACTGCCCAGCCGTGCATGGCCTTCACAACTACAATCATAATGAACTGCAGTTTTGTATTGTGCAATTCATTAATTAATTTTTATCAACATTGCCCAAGAATCTGTGCTACAATACTGTGCATACCAGAAAATTATTGTGGTCTCCAGCAGTATGTGGTAATAGCTTCTCAATTGCGCAATGCTCAGCTATTCAAGTCATGAATAATAATAGTAATGCCTACTTGACAGCATGACTCCTTACAGTGGGTGGTAGTGGTACACTAGGGTATTTTCCCACAATTGCACCATTTTATAGCTCATTAACTTCTACATAGCTAGCTACTATTAAATTTATATCATAGTCATTATTATTCATCACTAATTAATGTGTTTATTAGGCCACTCCAAGTCAATCATTAGTTTCTGGTCACACCAGTTGTCTAAAGTACATGGCAGTGGGGCGGTGGTTAGGACTATGGGACTATGGCTAATTGAATTAAGACAGGAAGAGGAAGTACTTAAACCATACCACAGATGCATAGTCAGCAAACCTCGAGTGCAAACAACTGCCTGTCAGATCCATAATATCATCATCATATATACACAGCTAATGTTATGAGCTATACAAGTACACAGTCAGTTTAACAGTAAAATTTAATGACATTGTGGAATGACAAACCACAGTGCATTAATATTAATTTTGATCACCATCGATATCATGGAATGTGCAGCAGGCAATGAGCTCGAGATCAAGCTATATGAGTATCAATATGTCATTTTACATCATTTTTACTATGAATATTATTATAGTTCTCATAAATTGGCTTTTCAAAATATCATGCGGGCGGGTGATCAGAAACTAATGACTAATTTGGAGTGGCCTTATATTATGTGTGCATGTTGGGAGCACGTACTCCATTGAGATTTCCCATACTACAATAAAATTATTATCACACTCAATCCCATAGTTGTATTTGTGAGCTAGTGACGGATTCACAAAATTTATTTAATGTCACCAGGAGTAGATATAATATAAGAGATAGGGTGGGTGTCCGTGTGTGTGTGTGTGTGTGTGTTCTCTAGCTGATCATCATGGTAAACAACAGTTACTACTTTCGGCTTTAATAATAATAAAGATTAATATTACATTACATTTGACTGTATGGCTGCACATTTATATTCATTATAATAAACCAGCAGTAATGCTATGCACAAACGGTTAGCATCATCAAGATTATAACAGTAGTACTTGGTAAAGAGTATTAATTTTTGAGCTGCCAGCGAAGTATATGTAGTTATGCCTGTAGTGTATAGAAAACTGTGAAAAAAATAGAGGTGTTGGCAATCTCTCTCTTTATTATTATCATACTGATACTCTTGATATTAAAATTTTCATTGTAAATCCTTTGATGAGGTAATCATTACATGTAAAGCTACTTCCCAGAGGCGTAAATTAAGTGTCCTCGCTATATATTTAGTGGTTATTCTAAGAAAAGGATCATGCATTCTTTTTGTATTTATAGAACTTCTGAGTAGCCACTTATCAAAACTAGAATGAATTAACTTATTGTGCTATTGTATTTTAGACAATTATTTCCCGCATTCAATTTGGTATAATATCGGAACAAGCATGTACTTTGCCTCTGTCATCATAGAAGAAGAAAACAATAGCTATCAGTCAATCTGGAAAATATGGTGTGGCCCCTTAATTCCCCTTTTTAGAATTTTTAGCTAATCTATTTTAACCAGGGATGAGTTATCACTCATTGAATGTTTATCGTTCAGCTATTTTGTCCACTTATCCACAGATTAATGGTGTATCGGTTGGTCAGCATCCTCTGATAGTGAGGTTAATGAAAGGGGCTTTCCACTTGAGGTCTTCAGCTCCCAGATATGAGGCTATAAGGGTTACACGTTTCCAAGACAGCCATTTCAATGATAGATCAGTAAATGATCCCAAATTCTTTAAAGATGACGCAACCTTGTGTACTGGCCATGTATACATGGCCAGTACACAAGGTTGGCTCTGGCTCTGATCTTAGCCTGTAGGTACTGCTCAGAACTATAGCTGATGGAAGTTCCAGGAATCTTTTTTGATGATAGTTTGTGATATAGGGCCTCACTAAAACTTATAATGCCACTATGACTAATCCATCGAAGCAGTTCACAATTGAATGACTGAAAGAGGAACCGCCTCTCTGTCTGCCCAGTTGCTACTTTGTGACAGTATCTGGCATCCACGAAGAGTCTACGGGACACACCGCTCAAGGGAAAGGGGCTTTTTCTAAGTTATGTGGAGCCTCACAAGCCAGTAGCAACATCAACCATTGGCCATTGGATTGTATATATCAGTGCTCGCTTCCCTGCAGTGGTGTAGATGGAAAGTTTAGAGCACATATACTAGCACAAGAAGTGCATCAATCAGTATCTCAGGCCATCAGAGTAAGATTTTGCAGCAGCATCCAAATTAAAGAACCTTACGAAAGCTCTAAATATACATCCTAGTGTGACTGGAGACTTGTTGCATAATATAGCCAGAATGGCCGCGGCTGCTCAGCAGCCGAAGGCTATTTTAGATTATGTAATGCTGTAAGGAACATTAGGATATCTAATTATCCCACCCAAGAGTTTAATTGTTTTTCTCTGATTAAATTAACTTTCCAACCCTTCTTTCTGGTTATTATACTATAAATTTGTATGAATTTTGCAAATTAAAGAAAGATTGGATCTATGAGGCCAGGGCTGGTGGCAGTCTTTTATATCTTCATTTTGTTGACTGTTGAGCTGTTAATTTGTCTTGCTGTCTATTTCGTGCAATTAATGAGGCAATACATCCTAATGTTCCTTACAACATTTACATAACAAGAATAGCCTTTGATTGCTGTGAAGTCTCGGCTATTCTGGCTATTAGTTTGCAAGTCATATTGTGTACACACTGCCAGAAAACAATTACTTGCATGCTTGTCTGATACCCAACACCATAAAACTGGCAAGGCTCAAACTCTATATTAGCACTGTACTAATTAGGCCACTGTATAACAAATACTTGTTTCCTGTCCTTTTCCATGCCTGGAGAGCATACCACCGGGCGGTCATTAATAAATTTTATTCATTATTCATTATGTATGAATATCGTTATGTAACTACTAAACATTGCCCACTTCCTGTGGTTTACAAGAAAAATGACTATAGCTGGCTTACTATTTTGAGGCAGCTACAAATAAACATGTGGGCGGGTGATGGAAAACAATGAATCAACTTATAGTGGCTTTATTGCTGTGTGTACCTACCAAAAAAATCTTGTTATGATCTCCAGCAGCATGTGAATAGCTACTAGTAACTATGAATAACTAATCATGAATATATTATACGTGAGTGTGAATGAGTAGCTACTAGTATGAACAGCTGAGCATCATGTAGCTATAGTTACACAGCAACATTCGGCTGTGTCAGAATAATGGGTAGGTAATCTTTGAATGAATAGTGGCAGATAGCTTGAAGCATAATATTTACACAGGTCATGAATAGTTAGGCAGCATGTGGTGCGTTGACAACTAGACACCTCTGGGGAAGTAGCTATATGTAATGATTATGATTACATAATGCCAAGATTATAATAATAGTAAAGAGAGAGGGAAAGTGTCCTTTATTCTCTAGTCAAAAAGGATCATACGCATTCTTTCAGTTCGTAGCTGAGTAGCTACTTATCATTTATAATTCAGAAGAGAATGGATACACACTTTTACTTTTTTTTATGTTTAATTTTATTGTGGCACTACTTAGATATTCATGACTTATATAAAGGGAGGATCATCCTCAATGACTATAAGCAAATTATGTGGGTGTCCATGTACGTAACATTGTGTATGTGTTCCTCAACTCACCATCAGCAACTTTCTAAGATGATATGCATGGATCAGGAAAAAGAATTCTAATGCCGTAATTTGTGAAAATTTTGTTATTTTGTTTCGTGCACGGTGACAAAAATTGTTTACGCGAAAATAGTTTACCTGTACCAACTTATATTGTACAGCGAATATATTATGGTGCACATTGAAATGGACAAAAATTCTATTATTGTTATATTACATGAACATTTCGAACAGAAAACGTGAATTTGATTGTGTATTCGATCATCAGGGTACACCAGTCTACAAAACATAGTAAAAAAGTCCAAGCTAAAAACAATGCTACTGACTCTTACAAATTCCACACAAAACATGGACTAATAATAATATTGTGACATCATCCTACATAATATTTGACATTCAATTCTATGTATCTATATATTATTATTATCATTATGGTTATTATTATAATTGCTCTACAGAATGCATAAGAAACTTGACGAAAAAAATAGTAGAAAGGAGGCCGGCAGTGATAAGTAGTGTTGACGGTAAGTGCAAACTGAAGATCAGCCAGATCAAACTGGTAGCCTGGACATAAATAAACACAAACTATAGCTATATTATGGCAATTAAGATAGCATTTAACTCATGAGTAATACAGAATAAGAAATGACTTCACTCAAGGATTGTAATGACAGTCTCTCTCTCAACTGATTTGAAAGGATGCTTTGACACTTGAGACAGGGACAGCAAAAGTGATATCAGATACATGGGTTTGATTGGTCAAACACTGTAACGAAATGATCCCATAATATTATAGACTTAATGCTAGCCACAATACTGCTGTAGCTACTAGAATGAACGTTAATTGGAGGTAAGAGTTCCATAGATGAACAATCTGTCTGGCTAAAAAGAAGTGCTTGAGGTGATTTAGTATCAAGGGTTGCACTAGAGTTTTAAGGAGCCAGATTTGGCGTTATTACTGCTAAGAACACATAATTTAGGATATTGAAGGAGAAGAATGGCTCAGGGTAGCTAATACATACTGTTCAGTTCATAAATCATGGAGAGAGGTAAAAGGCTGAGTTGCAATAGATGCGACTTATAGTCAGACATAATAATATTATTATAGTCACCTAAAAGGAATTTAGATGCCCAACATTGGAGCTTAATGTCCTTGACAAGATGCAGATGCCAAACTTGGGAGCAGTAGACAAGTTAAGACCGGACTAATGATAAGTGTAGAAAGTTTTATGCACTTGCACTGGCAGTTGCGGAGAAGGACCAACATAGTAGTATTAATGTAGCTAGTCCTAGGCTACCGCGGTCCTCATACGATAAGAATACAATAAATGCATCATTATCAAACATGCAACATCGATATCGATCCCTAGCTTTCACAATCATGAACACAATCTTAACTAATTTTGGGCAAAAAGGATACATAGTTATTCTATCATTGAGTATTGACAAAATTAAGCAAATAAGTGTGCAGAAGTTGTAGTGATTCGAATACCGTATAAGTTATAGTTAGAGCCAAGTGGTTTAAATGCAAGCCTCGAGCGTACAATTCAAATAAAGCACGACAAGGCTATAGTCTAAGTGGCTTGTACTATGACCGCCAACCGTGGTATATGGAAGATATACCACGGCTCTATGCCCATAGTAAATACACACGTTATCTGCCAGCTGTAGTATATTGCAGTTATACCATGGCTGTGGATACTCCACAGTTTGCACAGTGGGCAGACAGTGGTTTACATTGCATATACTACAGGCGGTGCCTTTGATCTTTACTCTAGTCGTAGTACAATACTAAGGTGTGCCATGTGCCAATATAAAGTGGTGATAGGGAGATTATTTGAATAGCTTACAGAAAATGTGGGATGTGTCTAACAAGTGTTGATTGTACCCAAGCATCCATGAACTTGACTTTCCCCAAAGGCAGAGCATGGTTAACCATCTGAAACATCTGTGCACACATACCTCTTGACTATTATTATATAGGTAGAGAGTAGGCTTTGACCAGTATATATTGTATACGTATCTCAGTAGGTAACATGTATAGGGACGTTCATTATTCAAGGTAAAGATAAAGATGACACCTTTTTAATGTTCATGCATTGCTTCAGTCATTTAGATGCTTATAAGATATATATAAGCACATTTTTTTGTGGTAGGTATCGTAGCATTTCAGAAATTTATTGTTATTGCATGGTGTATGGGATATCCAGATCTGCAGCAGAGTTAAATTCCTCGAGCGCTCGCCATCCTTTTCAGAAGAATAGTAAAATCGGTATGAGAACAATCAGTCTTCAATGTGAGATTTGATGAATCATTGTAATTATTAAACTCTGCATGCATGAGTTGGTGTTCCAGGCAAGAGAGCATATATTATTATCAAAACAACATTCAACATTCAAAATAAGGGTATTGAGCTTGGATTAAAATTTAACACACACTATGGCAGTGCAATTCCCATCTCCAAACGTACAGCATTGATATCACTTTAACATGTACAATCATGAAAGCAATCTTAATTCGAACAACAAGGGTACACAATAATCCTAACATCAATTATTATATTATGCTATCACAAAAATTAAGCAAATCAGTGAGCAGAACAGTGGTAACATTCTCTCAACTATTACTTCACAGCTAGAAGAAGTCGTGTGATATGTGGACTCTGTGGCTAAAGTTTGTCCAGGAGTATCTTGATTGCAATTGCATTTGGATTGAGGTCCTGGAGTACTTAATATGTTGTATCTTAGCAGAGGAGAGTAACAGTAACCTGCGTCATAAGGATCAGCACGGCTCCTAATATAGACAACACCTTGTAAATGTTCATGCATTTCTTCAGTCATTTGAATGTGTTTGTTGTAAACACATTTATTCGTGTCGATATCAACGTCCTCACGATTAGTGCTATCATTGGTGTATGAGATACTCTGATCTGTAGCAGGCTCAAATTCATTGAGGCGTCGCCATCCTTCCTGTTTGAAGGAATAGTAAGTGAATTCAGCATGAGAACAGTTAGTCTTTAATGTGAGATTTGATGAATCATTGTATTGATGAAGTTCTGAGTTGGTCGTCCAGACAAGAGTGCATGAGGTTTCTGCATATCAAGATACATAAAAACATTCAATTTAAGTATAAGTGGAATAAAATTAATACATTGCCACCACATCCTAACACTTAGCACTAGTACTACCATGTATGTTATTAATATTTGTGGAGCTAACCTGCCATTGATGCTATAGAGACAATCATTAGCAACCACAGCAGGGTGTTGGCACATGAGTCCCGCATATTGCTCAGTTTTACCACGTCTAAACGCGTGTAGTATCGATCAGAATATCCACTTGTTTAGCTGTAGGCGCCTTTCTTTTATAGGCCAACCCACCGCTATATTATTGGGAAATACAATGACATCATTTCCTCGCAATTGGTCACGTCCTTGCGCAATATTTCACCAATCGCGCGCGCATGCGCAATCGCTTCCGCCTGACGTGTTGGTATACAGCGTACAACATGGCAACCTTGTTGTGGTGTGATTTCTGAAGGTGTTGATTTCATGTAGCAGTAGCCTAGCTATATCGAATCGCATAATTATTCTTTACTCTTTGCATGCACAGTATGCAGTGCTCCCCATCTGAGAGTATGTTTGTGAAGTAAAGAGCAGGGAGCAAGAAAGCTGTAGAGTCTTGCTTTGCTGATTAAACTTACATAACTTTTCATTACTCATTTTGGGCAATTCTTGAGAAAATTAACGCATATAACATTGTATTTATTGCAGTTCTTCATAATATAGATCTATAAAATTAATTGCAATTGACAGTTACTACTTGTCAGGTATAGCTGGACACCAATGTCGCCGTCACTGTACCTATTGGATGTGGTTATAGGTACAGAGTGATAAACTACATCACAAGGGAAAGTCCATACCAGTAGTGCTATTTAGAGCCCAAGCTATTCACGCCTAAAGAATTGCATGGGGATTGTTGTAAGCATTTCCTTTTATGGTATGGCTTGGGGGGGTTCCATTAATAAGCTGTGGTATTGCCTTGCATTGCACAATCCTTACTATTACCCAATAGTCTGTGCATACCAAAATTTAATTATGTTTGTCAGCTGATCACTGTATGTAGCTAGCAATATTTTTTTTTGTCTATAATAATTCTTGCATAAGCAATGGACATACAGATAGCAAAATAATGCTAATATAATATGTATGCCCTAAGTAATATTAATAGCTTCCGTTGTGCAAATGGAAAATCAGTGGTTACAGCCAAGGGTGGGCCCTGCCCTAATTACCATTGACAGGTACAAGTCTTGCTGGCCAGATTCTGTAATCTATTTCAAGTTTTGTGAGGATGCATCAATAATTTGCATGGCATAAAGTCACAACAAATCATTATGTGAATAGCTAGATCTGAAGATTATTAGCTACTGTGCAACTATTTTCATTGGTATATTGCGTCTTGTTTTTTTTATTAATGTAGCTATAATAATATACAACGAATACTAATGATAATAAGGGTAGAGATTAATAATACAATCATGTTTATGATTGTTTATCACACATACAAGTATGTACAGCTGCCAACCAGTGGAGGACATTGATTAGTCCTGCCAACATTGTGTTGATGCATCTATCATAAAACTTAATATGGGGGATAAGAGAATCTACATGGACAGATTATAATTTTATGGCTCATGCTCATTAATGCACTGTTTTAGTACATTGCATATTCATTGCATAAACACACTATAATAACTATAATGTACAACTGATAATTTTGACGATGTAATCATAATTACATACCTTACCTGAGGCATAAAGTTTTATGGGTGACAGTGATTGGCTATATAATACTGCTACTCTTACTCAACACAAGACTCAGTGCACAACGCACAATGCATGCATGCATGCTTGAACCATACAGTAATGACTGAGCATAAAGTAAACAGTTACTGTTTATTCTACGCAAAAGAGGATCAGGCATTCCTTTCCCATCTATAGCAATGCTGAGTAGCTAACTACCAGTCAAAGCTCTAAGCTTGTGCTGCATTGCTCAATACTCACATATTATTTTGCAATTGTTTTAATGTTATGCAAAAATGTTTAGGGTATTCACGACTTGTGATCGAAAGATAATGATTACATTCAGCTTACGACATTGTGGGTATACATCTGTTAATTATAAAAATATTCAATATCCATGAATTTGTCATGAACACATTGTTCTTCAGAAAATTAATGACAAATATCAAGGGGAAGAATAGTGGTAGTGGTAATGGTAACATACTCTCAATTGTTATTTTATAACTTAAAGACGTCAAAATTAATCAGTAGATAAGTGGATGCAATATTAATTATGCTGTGGTTGTATACCTTGTTCAGATTGACAAGTATTTATAAATATTTTATATCTGATTAACAAAAAGGGCTGATACCGTAGTGTCCTCGGCACTTGATCCTATGGTTAAGTCAAGACAAAAAATCCACTATGAAGGACAGTTTGGATCTACAATGATTTAATTGACTACGGCAATGCCCAGCTGCTATCTGCTTCACAGAGGTACCGCTGGTAAGAATTCTGATCAGAGCAGTTATTTGGTGGAAGTCCCATGGAGGTTTGGGAGAATCCTAGGATCCACCAGCTATAGCCTCCTCCTGGTAGCTAACAGGCATGCAGCTAGCCGGTTACCAGAGTGAGATACGGCTTGGGGCCCATAGTAATATACGTCAGAGGTGGGCCTACCACGACCTCTGATGCCGTTTCCCCAACTATAGTACTAATCATGTCAAAGCAAGCTTGATGGAGAAAAAAATATACAAAACAAAACAATATAAAAATGTGGTTGGTGACGGGGGTGAAAATTCTACCCAATGGCGAACTCAGATACCCTTATCCATCACCATCCCTTATCTATACCACTCTGGTCTGACCGCATCTGGAATACGCTTGCCCAGTATGGGCACCGTACACCCGCAAAGACACTTCTTGAGAGCGTGTAAAGGTTTGCATGTAAGATGGTCACACACTGCTGGAGTTCAAGCTATGAGGAACTAGCTACTAGCATTGATAAACTTACCAAACCTAGAAAAGAGGAGACTGCACCTGAAACTTAATCACTTGTACAAAATAGTCCACCACCAGCCCTTTTTTCCTGATGGAATTGTGTTACTTAGAGAGCACTCGCAGTTCAATTCTCGTTCTGTTCATGCTTTAACTCTACAGCAACCTTTCGCACATACCCAATCATATTATTACTCATTTGTACCCCATACCATTTCAGTTTGGAATACACTGCCTTATGAAGTTACATCATCATCTTCTTGTGCTGTTTTAAGCGTTTTTTGTGTTGTAACAATGTATAAGATATTATATTTTTTCCTTATACACAGTATCATTTAATTATTTAATTATTGTATTATTACTTAACTTTTTAGGGTCCACATATATTAGCTATATATGCTAACTGTGTATCCAATGCTATTGCATAAACTTTTATAGAGAAATTACACACTAAATAGAAAAAAAGAAAAGATTTTAATTATCGGGACTCTGGGGAGCGGTTGGGACCATAAATTTTGTATGCGCACGTAGAATGGCTCAAATCACGAACTTTGATTGAGAGACTTTTTTGATTCACGCCCTAAAATTAAAGTTATGGCTCTTTGAAGTTTGTATAGGAAGCCATTCACTTGTAATGTTTGCTAAAAAAATTTTACGGGCACACGGGAAAAATTTTATGGGCGCGCGGGGTACGTTGACGACCCTTTACCAAACATTGTTAATAATAATTTGGGTGCCTGCTTGCATTGTATGGCTACTATGCATTCAGATCGACTATGTGGGGGTTTAGGACCATTTTTCTGCTTAGCGTGTGGTCTCCTTGAAAAAAAAATAAAAACACTAAAACACTAAGTAGAAAAAAAAAGATTTAAATAATTAATTAATGTTTGGGGGATTGGGAGCACTTGGGGAGATAACTTTACATTGGCATGCAGAATGGGTTGAAACTAGAGATTTGACTCTGGGAAATTTTGATTCACGCCTTATAGAATTAAAGTTACGGCCCTTTGAAGAGTTACCCCCATATGTTTGTATAGGAAGCCATGCATTTGCAATGTTTTCCGCCCACGCGCTACGTGAGGGACGGGGCCACAAGTGCACATAAACGTGACGACCATTACCCACTTTGGTCAAAATTGTTGTATTATATATAGGCTGCCTGCTTGCATTGTATGGCTCTACTATGCATCCAGCTCGATTATGTGATGGTTTTCGGACAATTTTTTTTTTTTCTGCTTAGTGTTCTGGTCTCCTTGTTACACACTAAGTAGTTACAACCTAAGATAAAAGAATATGTGAGCGTGTAATGTAATGTAATTAATGTAATGTAATGTAATGTAATGTAATGTAATGTAATGTAAATAATTCATTCGAAAGACAGGAAAAGGTATTGTGCGATAATTTTTATATCAGCATGTAGAGTGGATCAAAAATAATAATTGAATCGTCTCAGATTTTTGATTTTCACTTTCAGTTTTGAAATACGAGTCGTAGTAGTTTCTGACCACTAAAGTATGCAGGAAATGACTACTGTCCAGATGGTGCAATGGTTAAGCTCAGTGTCTGCCAACCAGTGTCAAATGCGTGCACTGGTTCGAATCCCACCCGGGGCCAATTTTTTTCCATCCTTTTTTTCACTCCAGTGATGCTGGGAAGGCAGTCTACATACACTAATAATATTCCATGGGTGACGCTCCTTACGTTGGATCTAGACTGGGGGATGATTATACATATACAAGCCCCAAGTCACTCGCAAATACACAGATCTCAGATGTACGTTGTGCATTAGTATTATGACATTATTATAGTGGGTATAGTAATCAATGTTTGCAAGTTGAGATTTTCTGCCTTACCACATACCTAACCTATTATACCAGACATATATGATAGGAACTAGTGACATACCGTTAACTAATTACTAGTTGATAAAATTCTTTTATCTTAGGTTGTGGTTTAGCTTGAAAAAAATAATAATTAATGTAATTCACTGAGGACTTGGGAGCACTTGTGGAGATAATTTTTACATGGGCACGCAGAATGGGTCAACACTAGAATTTTGATGGCAGGGAATTTTGTTTCACACATTAGAATTAAAGTCATGGCACTCTGAAGTATTCCCATATGTTTATATAGGAAGCCATTCACTTGCAATGTAGGCCCATAAAAAATTACAGGCGCGTGGGGTACGTTGACGACCCTTTACCAAACATTGTATTACTGGATGCCTGCTTGGCTCTACTATACATCCAGCTCGACTGGGTGGTGGTTTTCGGACCATTTTTTTCTGCTTAGTGTGTGGTCCCCTCAATTGATTACACACTAAGTAGAAAAAAAGAAAGAAAATAATGTAATGTAATTAATTAAATAATGTTTGAGACTCTGGGAAGCCATTCATGACAAACTACTCATATGAGTGGTGTGCGTTATTTAGAAACTTTCTCAAAATTGGAGTATAGGTAGTTTGCTTGCTTTGTATGGCTCGAGGGGTCCGCAACGACCTAATTTTATGTACGAGATTTCAGGAATGGATTTCCAGATTTCTGGTATGACTTCCTATGTTTCCTGATTTCCAATTGATTTCTACATAATTTCTTTCTGATAGCTGATTTCTTGATTTCTATTGTGATTTCTTGATTTCAAATTTATTTCTCTCTGATTTCATGTATTTCCTTCAGATTTCTGTTAGATGTTTACTAGTATCATGTAATAGTGATGATCATGTTTATCACCATAGCATTTTAAAATCATTACTACAATGAATGCACAGGAGTGCAGAACCCTCACCGCTACACGCATGCATGACTCATGCACATGTAGATCTATAGCATATCTCATGTGTATGCCTGCTCATATTGAACTAGATACATAGCTACTACCATATACAAACCCTGCACCTGAGGTAGCTACTCCAGTTTTCTTCAGAGTCAGTGCATGATAGCTATAGGCTAGGGGGGAGGCACCTGCCTATATCACTATATTGACTGTGACTACTTAAGGTACCATTAAATTGCGTGGGCGTGAGGTGGGGATATGACACCTAAACCACATCAAAGTCATTAGTGACGTGCATGTTGTGTAACCACGCCCTTTTAATTGCACAGGTCTCAGGGGTGTGGCTGCTAGAGCCGGAAGTGTTCATTTAATATCCTCCATGGACCGGAAGCCGAGCCGGAAGGGAGGGGCCAGGCCACGCCCAAAACAGCCCCACCCTGTTCCCCAAGGACCATCATTCTCACTCAAGTGCCTACTAACCACCGGATGTCCACCGGAAGCCCACAATCAATCCCAATTAAAACACACAGCTTCCTCAAGGCCAAAACACACACAAACACTTGGAGGCCGTTCTGCCACACCACCCACACAAGAGCTCACCTCATTTCCTGTGTGGGCGGAGTAACAACACGTCATCGCAACCACATCCGCTTCAAACCATCGTCAGCTTCCGTCCAGCCGTACAGGCCCCTCGATCGCACCGCCGTACAGTGCCTCATTAACTGACATGGCCTCACCTTTGACCTCCTGCCACGCCCCCAAAGCCTCCTGGCCGGGTTCAAAGGTCACCACCGCATCCGGGACACGCCCACCTATCGCCGCGGCCAAGTCCCCGGCCCCGATGTCCAAGCACTGGCCCGTGAAGCCACGCCCAATCGGAAGCAATAAAACCTGCATTAACGCACACGCACACACTCCACACAGTGCCAGGAACACGCCCACATGCTTAATTAGGCCTAATTAGGCTTTTTTTTTTTTTTAAGTCGTTGCGGTTAATAGTTAAGAAAGAATGCTTTGATCTTGCTTTGAAGTGGGCAATTACCGGCCTTTTCTTCAGGGGCCACTTCCGGTCGCTAATTACACGCGCATAATCATCCCTGGCCGATTCTGGACACGCCCACCTTCGACCAAAAGCACTCGTATGGCCTCTTCGGCCACGCCCCTTCACGATTCGCTAATTGAATTAGCCATTCCTGACGCTCACGCCCACGCAATTAAATGGTACGTACCTTAACTGAATTATGCACTTGAGAGCCACTGCACTGTCACTGCATTGACAACTGACCAGCAAGGCACAGAATGGCAACCACAGCTGCACACTACTATACTATTGGGCAGGACTTAACGTGACCACTCTTCCTTGATGCTGAGATGCGTACTTTCTCTCAGACGACCCTTACCATACGGACGGACGGACGGACGGACGGACGGACGGATAAACGGACAAAAATCGCCAAACGATTGCAGTAACCCTCCGCCTACAGCATTAAAAGTCAATGCTATTTCACAATTTAGCTAGAGCGAGAGCCTCGAGCATGGCAGCATAGACCACACCTCTTAAAGTGAGGGGGAGTGGTAAAATCAATTAAAAGTGGGTGGACCAAGGGGCGTGTCTACATTATACGTCGGATTTCTGGTCGACTTCTAGTGATTTCTTGATTGATTTCATGTGATTTCTATTGATTTCTCTATTGATTTCCAGTGATTTCACTTGATTTTTGGGGAAGGTGTACGAGATTTCTTCCGTTGCGGACCCCTCGGTATGGCTCTAATGTGCATCCTAGATGTATTATGTGGTTTTCAATTTTTTTTTCTGCTTAGTGTGCACGCTAGCTTGAAAAAAGCAAACTTAAGGTACCATTAAATTGCGTGGGCGTGAGGTGGGGGATATGACACCTAAACCACATCAAAGTCATTAGTGAGATGCATGTTGTGTAACCACACCCTTTTAATTTCACAGTTCTCAGGGGTGTGGCTGCTAGAGCCGGAAGTGTTCATTCAATATCCTCCATGGACCGGAAGCCAAGCCGGAAGGGAGGGGCCAGGCCACGCCCAAAACAGCACCACACTGTGCCTCAAGGACCACCATTCTCAATCAAGTGCCTACTGGCCACCGGATGTCCACCGGAAGCCCACAATCCATCCCAATTAAAACACACAGCTTCCTCAAGGCCAAAACACACACAAACACTTGGAGGCCGTTCTGCCACACCGCCCACACAAAAGCTCACCTCATTTCCTGTGTGGGCGGGGCAACAACACGTCATCGCAACCACATCCACCTCAAACCATCGTCAGCTTCCGTCCAGGCGTACGGTCCCCTCGATCGCACCGGCGTACGGTGCCTCATTAACTGACATGGCCTCACCTTTGACCTCCTGCCACGCCCCCAAAGCCTCCTCGCGGGGTTCAAAGGTCACCACCGCATCCGGGACACGCCCACCTATCGCTGCGGACAAGTCCCAGGCCCCGATGTCCAAATACTGGCCCGTGAAGCCACGCCCAATCGGAAGCAATAAAACCTGTATTAACGCACACGCACACACTCCACACAGTGCCAGGAACACGCCCACATGCTTAATTAGGCCTAATTAGCTTTTTTTTTTTTTCAAGGAGACCAGAACACTAAACAGAAAAAAATAATTGTCTGAAAACCACCACATAGTTGAGCCGTATGCAAAGTAGAGCCATACAATGCAAGCAGGCAGCCTATACATCAATTTTGACCGAAGTGGGTAATGGTCGTCACGTTGATGTGCGCGCGTGGCACCGCCCCTCACGTAGTGCGTGGGCGGAAAACATTGCAAATGCATGGCTTCCTATACAAACATATTCATTCTACTTAGTGTGTCGTTGCGGATAATAGTTAAGAAAGAATGCTTTGATCTGTGGGCAATTACCGGCCTTTTCTTCAAGGGCCACTTCCGGTCGCTAATTACAAGCGCATAATCATCCCTGGCCGATTCTGGACACGCCCACCTTCGACCAAAATCACTCGTATGGCCTCTTCGGCCACGCCCCTTCACGATTCGCTAATTGAATTAGCCATTCCTGACGCTCACGCCCACGCAATTGAATGGTACCTTAAATAATTAAATAATTTGGGGGTTTGGGAGCACTTGGGGGGACAATTTTTTACATGGGCACGCAGAATGGGTCGAAACTAGAGATTTGACCTGAAAGATTTTTGATTCACACATGACAATTAAAGTTATGGCCCTTTGAAGTTTCCCCATATGTTTATATTGGAAGCCATGCATTTGCAATGTTTCCGCCCACGCGCCGCGTGAGGGGCGGGGCTACGCGCGCACATAAGCTTATATTAGACTTGACGATCTTTAACCTATTTGGCCAAAATTAAAGTATAGACAGCCTGCTTGCATTGTATGGCTCTACTAAGCATCCAGCTGAACTACGTCGTGGTTTCAGGACAATTTTTTTGCTTGTTGTGTGGTCTCCTTGAAAAAAAAACCTGGGTTACGGCTTCTAATTAAGACAACACCTTGTAAATGTTCATGCTTTTCTTCAGTCATTTGAATATTTATGTGATAAACACATTTATTATTGTTGATATCAACTATCTTACGATTAGTGCTTTGATTAGTGTATGAGATACTCTGATCTGCAGCAGGCTCAAATTCGTTGAAGGGTCGCCATCCTTATGGTTTGAAGGAATAGTAAGACTAGTGAGTTCAGTATGAGAATAATCAGTCTTTAATGTGAAATTTGATGAATCATTGTATTGATGAAGTTCTCAATTGGTTGTCCAGACAAGAGAGCATGAAGTTTCCGCAAAAATTAAATTATCCATTCAAATTAATATTCAAGAGGTTTAAACCTTAATATATTTCCACCACATCTTCACTACCATGTAAGTTATCAATAATAAAATTATTTCAGTATGGAGCTAACCTGCCAATGTTGCTATAGCTAGAGACAATCGTTAGCAACCACAGCAGGGTTTGGCACTCATTGCAAGTTCCACATACCGGTAATTTTGCTCAATTTTATCACCTCCAAATGTGCAGTAGCTATCACACTATAGTTTAATAGCAATAGCTGCAGGCTCCATTCCTTTATACTTCTCTATTGGGAAATACCATGACATCATTTCGGGTCACGTTCTTGCGCAATAATTTCGTCAATCGCGCGCGCATGCACATTCGCTTCCACCTACACAGGAAGAGGAATGATGAGCGGGAAGTGTTTGTCAATCATGAAAACAATTTTTGAGCGTTGATGCCATCATAATAGTAGCCTAGCTATGTCGCACCACATATTCATTACAGCTTTCTTGCTACCTGCTCTCTGCTTCACTAACATACTCTCAGATGGTGAGTACTGACATGCAACTGTGCATGCTATATAGTAGAGTGTTGCTTTGCTAATTTAATTTTCGTAATTTTTCACTGATTCACTACTCATTTCGTGCAATTCTTAATATATATGACTTGTGTTTATTGCAGTTCTTCAGGATCCTGAGCCACAAAATGTACTTATTGGAAGCAATGCAACTTTTTTGTGCAGAATTCGTTTTAATCAATCAAGAATAATCTGGGAGCAGATCTCTCCTGGGTCAAATAAAGTAATACAGCTCTCTCAAGATGAAGGGAATGGTATTTATATTTATGAAATCCGGACATCAGTAGAAGAACACTACTATAATTCAACACTCACTATTATAATCACCTGCTCTAATGCAGAAAGTTGGAATGGGGCAATACTTCGGTGCTCGGCTGATAGTGGCAGTGGGCGACTTTCAAGCAATAGAGCCACTTTGGCAATCCATGAATCTCTCAGTAAGACTTAGTGTCATTACTCATCTGCATAATTATACATCATTCTATGCTATTAATGTTAATATGCATATCGGTCTGGTATGTGAGTAAAAAAATAAGGCTGATCCGGGGAAGGTTCGAGGTGGGTTCTTGGTACGTGGCCTTTATAATATATTAGGTATTTCTCATTATAGGTGTTATAATAATAATATTATGATTATAAAGTGGTTGTGTGCATGTGTGTGTGGGGGGGGGGGTATGGATAGAGAGAGGGGTTGCCATAATATTGGTAAAATTTTGGTCCATGCCAATTTAAAGTAGCTATATAATAGCAGTCACATGCACCTTCAATTTTGAGACCTTGTTTGCACACACATTGACAAACATGCATGATTATTATTCTAATATGCAATGTGTATACAAAAATACTGGTACAGAGATTTCACAGCATCTTGTTTAGATTGTCGCTGTTTTCAATATCTGAAATTTACTGAGAAACTTGCACCTCCCAAAGGCAATCTCATGCAAAGATCATGCAGATATCTCCAGTATGGTTGTACATGTACGTGGTCTTGCATTAATTTTGTTGCTGCTTATATAGCGGCATGTATGCATTGCATAAAATAATTATGCATGTTTGTCAATATATTATGATTCCCAATCCAATTTTGTGCTGTAAGTGTTCCTGTCAACAATGTCTGCATGGCGTCCGATCTGCAGATGACACTTATCTGCTAATGGTCAATTTTTTTTACTGTAGATACATAATAAGTATTATTATTACACTGCCATGAGTATCACTAAGTTGGGTATTTTCTTGGATAAGTCTTCGGTACTCTGCTCATACTGGCAGTGGGCGGCCATCAAGCAAGCTTAAGAGTGCCACTTTGGCAATCCGTAAATCTCTCAGTAAAACTTTAAGTTAGTGTATTAATTATACCATCTGCACATAGTACATCTATGCTAATACGTATACATGTCGGTCTGCAGGGTATATATGTGAGTACAATAATATGTAACGGGACCTGATCTGGGGGAAGAAGGTGGGTTGATCTGGATATAGTCAGGGTGGCCTTCACAGTTACTGTAGTTCCTTCATGATATTGTAATATAGTACAAAAGAGGCCCACTATTATTAATCATGCACCCACCCCCCCCCTTGTTTACTATGTGCAACCATCCGATCAGCCAGGTATTATAGTACCTTCTGGATCAGCACCTCAGAGTCTGCAGACTATTATGTTATTATGATTATATAGCTACATATCAATTTAGTTAAAGGTGTATAATAGTATGTATTACTCAATGTCATAATAATAATAATATTATTATAGAACTCTCTTAATCATCATGGCAAAATTGAGGGAGGAGGACATTTAGAGCCCCTCCCCATTGTTTACACCAATAATATATTATCAATGTATAATTAATATACACTACCATGAGTGCTACGTTACGTTTAGAAATCACTAAAATTAATCGTGTATTATCATCATAGGATCTCTCCCACCATTGAACTTGCTGATAACTCCCATTAACACAAGTATCCTGCGCTTGAGCTGGAACAGTACTTCTACATTTCGCTGGCCCAATTATCAAATTGATAGCTTCAGTGTGAATGTCACTAACATCAACAGCTCACAGAAACTCTTAGAAGCTTCAATGGGATTTCAGAATTCAATTGAAATTGGGAGATTTAATCTCAGTATCGATGTTTTGCGACCTTGTACTAAGTTGAACTTCAATGTCTCTTCAATCAGTGCCACATACGGAGAGAGTGATCCTAGTTTCATTATCGGAGGATTTCCTGAAGGTTTCTATACAGTATTCACTATTATAATAATTATACTAAAATTAGCAACATTCCCATAATGATTATCAATAATAATCATTATTTTGTTTCTCTTTCAGCCCCCAATGAAATTAACATCATCAGCACTGAAGTGTACTTCAATACCAATGGTAATCCACTTGTTCACCTGGAAATACAAGTTTGTAGGCATCATTTTATTTGAAAGTGTAATAATTGTATTACATATCATAGCTGCCTTCAACTGTGTGTCCTTATCAAGACATAGATTATTCAATCGTGATCAAAGAAGGGTGGCCCTCAAACATGATTCAAAATTCAACATTCCATCATCGAGGATCTGGCAGCGTTCAACACTGGATTACATCTGGGCTTAGCAACAATATAAATTATTCAGTGAGCGTGATGGTAGGAAAATCTGAAGCAAGTACTAATTTTGGTAAGTTATCCAATTAAAATAGAGCATTGGAAGTACATGCACTCTCATTATATTAATGTCAGTTATAACTATTAAAGCTACATGTCATTGACAAAATTAATGAATGATAATTATGTAGTGATGATTGTGATTACTAGCTGCTCCTTCAACATCCATTCTCTGTTGTCAGTATATAAGTAATATAATATTATTATACAATGGATGGTAACCATAAGTGCTGTTAAAGTTTGTCAGGTATACGAGTAAAAAAATAAGTTATTCATTGAGCTTATTCACTGCCTACTACCTCCCTCTGTTGTCAATAACAAGTATAATAGATGGTTAAAAGTTATTGACAATAATTATTATTTCCTACATGATATTTACTACACAAGTGTCTTCCTAATAACTCTGTTTTTATAAGTTAGGAGAGAAAAATTAGGAAGCTATTTTCACATAATACTGTAACAAAACGTTATGATACAATGTCAGACAGATGCTTTTGTTTATTCTCAAAGTTATAAGCACAGTTGTAGAAGTTATATATAGTTATAATAATAATTGTTGCTGATTACAGATACAAATCCTTGGCTTGTGTTTTCAGATGACATCATTATGTGTGACTTGATAAATGAAAGTAAGATTAGGCGTATACTACAAGATGCAATGTTATTTGCTGCTAAATTATAATTTATAGTGATAAATACATCAAAATTCAACTGCAGCCAGTATTCATCAGCTACTATGGAAGATTATCCACAATTCACTAAAGGTATAATAATAATATTGTTTATATTATTATACCTATTATTATACCTGTTTTCTAACATGTACCCAAATGGCATCTCTTTTTCACTTCTTCTGCAGCTAACCATGAAGATACTGTATCTGATACACGCAACCTTATTCTCTACATTATACTATTGAGTGTTCTGCTAGCAGTGGTCACACTGATACTTGTCATTGTTATTACTGTATCCTTTTTTGTATACGTTAAAGGAAACAGGAGGTTTGGTGAGGACACTATATATATATCACGGCATCTAAAATCCTCCCCCCCCTCCCCCAACTCTAATTTGTATTCCATAATCTGTAACAATTTGGTAGAGAGCATCCCATGTATGGTTAATTCTAGATCTGTCAGTAGCAAAATTTCCTTAATACAATGTTTCTTGAACTTTCCAAATCTTGTATAAATTAACACATACTAGAGTAATAGCTCAGAGTTTTCACACACCGGACTTGCACTCCCACATCAAAAATTACCATCTCTTAACATTTCTTTAGGTGGCCAGAGTTCTCAAAGGAGGGTGATGGTGGATAACCCTATTTATAGTCAAGAATCCGTACCTGTATACGATACCATACCAGCAGAATCCCTGAAGGATTCAGAAAGGAATGATACATCAACATTTTCAGCCTTCAAGATCTCACCTTCAAACTTTAAAGCTGCTAATGATTATCATAATATGGATGAATCCCCCCATTCACCTTCACTAACAAATTCCTCAGGCAATAATATTCATGCACCTAATGTGAGCTTCAATCATGAAGATGATGCTGCTAATGATAGTGGTACCGTCTCATCTCTTGAGTGTGTCAAAAAATTACGCCCCGATGATAATCATGGAGAGGAAAATTACACAGTAATGCTCTCTGGCGTTATAGTTGCATACAGCAAATCATAAGTTTAATTACATTTTACTGTGTTACAAAGACAGACAAGTCCTTGTAATTAGTAATAAAATTTTGTGTGGAACTTGAAAATCCTAGCAGCATAATTCTCATGCAGACAATTGCTATATAGACTAAGTGTTTTGTTGTGGTGATTACTGTGATGAATTTTACGAATACTATGATAAATAATATTTATCATAGTATAGCTTAATGATTAACTATACCCGAACACCATAGTTATACTGCAAATGGAGTATTGAAGAACTGGATCTAGTGGTGGCCTGCATGCATGAGGTAGCTATGTATATATATATGTATACATCTGGTACCTCAATCCCATATTAATACTGGTAATGATACACTTAAATTCTCATGATAATATAAAAATACATGCAGCACATGTTTAAAGTCATCTGTGAATTGAAAAAAATCACACAATTAATATATATTCCGTTTATGAATGGTAACGATTAAACTAACACGTACTCACGACCTATATAATATGGGAAAGTCCTCTCTCCCAAGAACACCAAAGGCACCGTTGCTGTGCCTATTATGGGATGTCGCTTAAGGCGCTGAGTGCAAACCTAGCTACATCACAAGGGTAGGCCCAAGCATTCTATTCATGCCTGTTGTAAGCTGGGACAGCAGAACGCCTTGCTCCCAGGCTAACAAACACACATAAAGACCGCGGCCAGGGAACATAGGCATGCATATATTGCCTCGGACTTAATACATGACAACCCGTGTCCCTATATCACATCAAACATCTGGTGTCAGGTGGTATAGGGGAATACCCATCAGGATGTAATCGGCCCTACTGTCTATGATTCTCACGATGGCCGTCTGTTTGACTCTGGATCTTGTAAGTGTAGTATTGTAGCAACCCTGTATGATTAGCTAACATTATTTAGGTCTATTAAATTATGTTCAGAATGGCGTGATGAAAGCCAATAGTAGTAGCCGCGGGCATGAGCTCCAAGCCGTTATGGCCATGCTGACGCTCTGGTCATTATCGGCCACACCCAACTGGTGGGATGCAGATGACTTCGACTGCCTTCGTGAAGTCTGCACTGACACCAGCGGCAAGGATTGTGATCTAGACATCCTCCAAGCTGCTATCAATCTGGGTCATTGTGGTGATAAGTTCCTTCGTGATCGAGCCAGTCATAGAGTTGCCATGAAGAGGCTGTATCAGCGCCACCCTGTCAACACACTGAGCCAGGAGGGAGTGGGCAAATGCAGTCCAGTGATAGGGGCCTTGTTTATTTTTCTCTTCATCCTGTATCGAATTTTCTCCAAGCGTCAACCTCGAGTTAATGCTGCCAGGATGAAGAGTCATAACCAAGCGGCTGTGGTGCGTACGATAAGAGCTGATCATTTTGCTAGGCTCTGTCGTATGTGTCCATCATGTCATAAGGCTGATAATGGAATAAGCACCACCTTATCCCACTGTGAAGACGGCTATAGTGCTGGATCAACGACAGTTGCTAATCCAGCTGTTAGTCGTGAGAAGGGTATGAATAAACTGGATACAAAACCTAGTCGTTCATATCTTCTTGTAGTCATCCGACAACTCCTACTCTTGTCTGGAGATGTAGAGCTGAACCCTGGACCTCTGGA
The DNA here is from genome assembly GCA_963930775.1 of Cliona cf. orientalis. Taxonomy (NCBI): domain Eukaryota; kingdom Metazoa; phylum Porifera; class Demospongiae; order Clionaida; family Clionaidae; genus Cliona; species Cliona cf. orientalis. The sequence continues at coordinate 16,052,950 of OZ005689.1, forward strand.
TGGTGAGTGTAGAGTATTAAGGATGTAATTATATCAATAATTGATACATGTACATGTATATCAGATAATTGTTCTCTGTCAATCATTAATTGGCACTTTATGCTATACCTACAATGTTAATTGATACTTACTGTTACTATTGGAACTATTATAATTGAATTCAGGGTTATTGATACTGCTATGACTACTTATACAAGTAGCTATAAAAATAATTACCATATTTCTTCTAAAAATTCGGCATGAAAATAACATTATTGCTTTAGCTTCGCTGAATTTTTAGAGGTTAATATTCAACATTCTGTCTGCGTGCGCATTCCATTCCCGTTTATAGTATATACACATGACGACCTTTGCCGAAAAATTAGAGACTAGATTCAATCATTCGGTAAGGGTGCCGAATAATTAGAAGGGCCGAATTTTTAGAAGATATACAGTAAATCAATTGAAGGATGAAGTAGGGATGGCAGGGTCAAAAAGGATAGTATCCATGATTTGAGAATGCAAAAATATGCACGTTGTTTTTGTGAACGAGAACAAATCACAATAATAATAGTATTATAGTATAGTATGATCTAGCTAGTGGTATGTACACACTATATAGTACGTAGCAGAGGTACATAAATTAGCATAGTGCTTGAACAAGAAATATAGAAGTATAAAAATATTACAAGATAATAAGGATTGATATAATGTTCACAATAATAATATTATTATGAAGATCATCAAGTTGATGCCACTATATATTAATTAATTTTGGTTAACAATGTTCACATATATTAGAAGTATTATAATTTTTGTGACTATGGATGCCACTGTGTTCACAATGTTCACACATTATAAGTAGATTATAATGTTTGTGAAGGATGGATGCCACTGTGTTCACAATGTTCACACATTATAAGTATTATAATTTTTGTGAAGGATGGATGCCACTGAGTTCACAATGTTCACATATATTAGAAGTATTATAATTTTTGTGAAGGATGGATGCCACTGTGTTCACAATGTTCACACATTATAAGTATTATAATTTTTGTGAAGGATGGATGCCACTGAGTTCACAACGTTCACATATATTAGAAGTATTATAATTTTTGTGAAGGATGGATGTCACTGTGTTCACGATATTCACACATTATAAGTATTATTTTTGTGACTATGGATGCCACTGTGTTCACAATGTTCACATATATTAGAAGTATTATAGCTGGCTCCGTGACAAAATTAAAAGAAGGCTGTTTTGGGCCACGTAGCGATGAATACCTTCTGTTTATGAAGCGAACTTTAGTGTTGGCAGCTACCATTCAATTATCACCGAGCACTCGAGCTAGCTAATTTATCGTTCAGCAGCGTGGTCGATCACTAGCGCTAGCTAGCTATAGCACTCGAGCCGGTGCACGCCAAGAGCTAGCAATGACATTATTTGTCACATGACTTCACCATGGCAACGCTATACGAGCATGTACATTATATCACAAAATGGCGTATCGGACGTGATCAATTATGTGAAATGTGCTGCATATGCCCACGATTTACCAACTGTCATGACAACACAAAAGTAGTGTACTATAGACGTACGCTTAATAAAATGGTGTGGATTTATACTTGAACTGAGCTAAGAGAGAGAAGCAGTCTTGAGTTAACCCTGGATAACATTGACGATTTGCACTCAAGTTTTTAACAATTTTAAAATTAGCTAATTCAGGCATACCTGATTGTTTCCATGGGCTTGATAGATAGCTATCCTGGTGTAGATCATGAATATATAAGTTAAAAACCTTAAAATTTTATATGCTCTGAGTTATTAACTTCTTGTAAGATAGCTATTCTGGTGTAGATCATGAATATATAAGTTAAAACCCTTGCTCTGAGTTATTAATTTTTTGTAATGTATTACATATATGGCATATCCGGACCATCCCTACAAATAGAATCTACAGATACACATACATATATACAGACCCTCAAGGGTCTGAAAACAGCCTACTACTATAATTCAAAGTTTCGATTTACATGAAGTTACGAAAATGTATTTACATGAAAATTGTTTACATGTACCTGTACTAACTTGTACAGCAAATTCATGGCATGCTTGAAGTTGATAATACTGTTACACGAATATTTCTAACTCAAAAATTTTCTTGTGATAACTTTGATTAATAAAATTAATTCTCTTGCACCATGCAGCATTGGATTTAAGAAGCATCACAAATGAATTTGGTTCTGTGATTGACAAGTGGTTCCAGATTGGAGTTCAACTGGGAATTAATGAATCCAAGCTTCGTCAAATTGAGAGTGACTATCACACTCTTGACAGGCGCTTCTCAGAAATGATCAGTTTCTGGCTCAATGGAAACACACAAGTTCCTGTGACTTGGATGTCATTGGTACAAGTTTTAGAATCACGTTTTGTCAGTGAAAAAGGCCTAGCCAACCAGCTAAGGGAGAAAGCAGGGCTGAAACTTGATAATAAAGAAGAAACTCCATTATCACTAGGTATTACCGTATTCTTCCGAAAATAAGCACCCCCCTTGGCCAATATCCAGAGTTTGATGTTTTTTTCTCCAAAAGAGCGGCAGCGAGATGATCTAGCTATCAAGTAGACAATAACAGACGACAATCGGCGGTGGGGGAAAGGCCTTGTTGTTCCGTACGTGTACGTCTTCAGAGGAAAGCAAGAGCATCTTGACCACCTCATAAGACGTAGTGTCTTGACCAAGCTAGAAGTGCCATCATAACAGAATGATGTCAAAACAGGCTTTTCTAAAGGAATCCTCTTTGTACTCGTAGTCAATTGAAGGGCGGAGTTACGTATGTACGTACGTGCTCGCGTGCGTACGTGTGCAGTCTACTTGGTGGGAGGGGGGCTTATAATTCGAGGCAAACATACCTGTGCAAGAACTTGAGGGTCAAAGTGGGGAGGGGGCTTATTTTCGGGAGGATACGGTATTAATTAGTATACCATACTGGGTCTCTCTGCTAACTTTGATAGACACAATAACATTTTTTATTAGCGTACTGTTGTATGAGTACCATAATAATGTGGAAATTTTCACCACCAACTCTCATTGGTGAAAGGGAGTGTCTACTTTTATCTCCTCTTTCAAAGTGCCGTATCCTCCTGAAAATAAGCCCCCCCCCCCCCCCCCACCCTTTTTCAGCAATAGATATTACCTAGACTGGACAGGGGGCTTATTTTCGAATATGCACTTTCCCTTGAATATAAGCCCCCCTGGCCAGTGGTCTACTAGCTGTTGTGGAAGGACGACACCATCATTGGTCACGCACTGCGGGAAATATCCAGAGTTTGCTGGTTTTTCTACAAAAGCGGCAGCGAGATGACCTGTCAAGTAGACGGCAACAGACGACGATCAGCGGTGGGGAAAGGACTTATTCCGTGTGTATCTTCAGAGGAAAGCAAGAGCATCTTGACCAGCTCATAAATGTCTTCGCCAAGCTAAAAGTGCCATCATAACAGAATGACTTCAAAATAGGCTTTTCTAAAAGCCACCACCATAATATACAAAAGATTCCTCTTTGTATTCATAGTCATTTAAAGGGCAGAGTTACATACGTACGTACGCGCTTGTGCGCACGTGTATGTGTGCAGTCCACTTGGTGGGAGGGGGGCTTATAATCGAGGTAAACATACATATGTGCAAGAACTTGAGGGTCAAAGAGGGGGGAGCTTATTTTCAGGAGGATATGGTACATGTATTCAAGAAAGTGTTTCATACAATTCCTACTTTTGAGTAATTTTCTAGTAACAGTGAACTCAAATGTGCATTTTAGTTCAATTGTGATACATATTTCTTATTCTTTGCGGATAACTTAACTATTCGGTAAAATTTGCCGACGTTTTGATTAGATGCTTTAGTCATCCTCAGGACAAAAGTGAAGCAAGGTGCGAAATAGCCTCATACCCAGGCCCTTTGAGGAGGAGGAGAAAGGGCCTGGTACACACCGTATGCGCATGCATGAAGTAAGTTTACGGAGCATTTTGTAGTATCGTATAGCAGGAAATTTTCGCATGGTGCTATTTTTTGTATATTTCGTATGCTGCATCCTTTATACGAAAATAAAAACTGTAAAAAATTGAACGTGTGAAAGTTTTTCCTTTCGCGTATGACCTTTGATCTATACGTGTCACACGCGGTCGCTAGCAGCAGGTGCTAAATGCAAGCTCTTTGCCTAGACGTCGAAATGGAGTGACCTTTCTGATCCCAGTGGACCACTATCAACATCGATTAGCCCCGCTACGATCAAGGAAGCCAGTGATGTTAGCGTTACTGCATACCGCACATACTACCAACTGTGCATGCACGCAATCTCCTGCAGCAAGCATACGAAATTAAAAAATTATTCTAAGGGTGCTTTGGTCAATCATACGAAAATTAGCACCAACGAAAATTTCCCGCTATACAGTATAATTCACCGGATATTGTCACAACCACACGGTCGGACGAGTAGGACAACGTATACTATAAGCATCCCATGGTATCCGAAGTCAGTGAAGCCTACAGATTGGATATTTCTAAAGAATATCGTACGGAAGACTTTCTTCGCTCTCATTTGAACCTTCTTGAGTTTCAGAGATCTGACAAAATCCCTTTGCTCCCATTGGACAACTGCCTCGGTGTCGATACTTCCATTTTTTTCATAAAAAAGTCGACTTAACGTGAGTCGATGTCCTTCTCATAGCTTCTTTATTATTCTTCTGTTGATATTACTCGCCTGTGATAGCTAAATTGGTCATAGCAGGCATCTTGAGCCCAAAACGCTGCCAGCAAAAATGATTTTTAGGCATATACCTGGGGTCAAGGTTCACGTTTACGGATAGATAAGCGGACAAGAATACGAATTCCCAGCTTTTACTGGGAAAAAAAAGCATGCACACACAGTGTGTACCAGGCCCTTTCTCCTCCTCAAAGGGCCTGGGTACAAGGCTAGGTGCGAAAATGCTGGTGTTCTTAAAGGCATGGCTACTGCGCTCACACACCCATGCGGTTTGGTGCGGAGGTTGAAGTGCCGGTGCAATTAGTGCTAGCGCAGTTTCCCCCACCCCTTATTTTCTCCATAGTCGCGATCCAACAGCCTGGCAGCTCATAGCCCCCATCTCGATTGAGCCTGTTGTCTGCAGGGATCCTCTAGGCTTCCTTTGCCTTTAGCTGGACAGGTCTGGCGACTCTATCCTGCACCCTGGTTCTGTCCCAGTCCATTTGGTGTTGCTGGTCCCACTGATGCTCAGCTATGGCAGACTTGTTGCATGCATCCCTGTGCTCTTTAAACTGCGTCTCTAGGTGTCTATGTTTCCCCAACGTACACCTTACCACACTGATAGGGGATCTGGTAGATCATACCTGCTAGTTTCTCCTTGGGGAGAGGTCCTTCACTTTGGAGAGCAGCGAGCGGAGAGTGGGGCCTAATTTGAAGACAATTAACCCGTAGGTCGAACTTCTCACAGGCCTTCCTGGTCCGCTCACATACGAGTTGACTGTCAGTGGGGCATGCAACCGCGCTAGCGCTAATTATGCCGGCACTTCAACCTCCACACCGAACTGCATGGGGGCGCGAGCATAGTAGCCACACCTATAAGAACACCAACATTTTCGAAACGAAACGTCGGCAAGTTTTACCGAACAGTCAAGTTGTCTTTGTTTCATGCAGATAGCAACTAAAAACTATGTCACTTCATATTTCTTGTTAATGCACATTCTCATGCACCATAATTAATCCAGGTGGACATAGTGCATGGGAGAAGAAAGCAGGTGGGGAACAGGAGATGAAAAAGGGTGATGATAAGGAAATATTGGAAGGGCAAACGATAGAGCGAAAAAGGAAATGGAGCGATGGTATGAACATAGATATGCATATGCACTCCGAGTCCTAATAGCTACTCCATATTTTTTAATACTGCATGGTCTAACAAGTATCCTAAGCATGCATGCCCAATGGCAGATTTAGTGTGTTGCCAACTATCCACCAAATTAAAATCTGCCAATATTTTTCTCACTAATTGAACCCAATCCGCCAAATTTAATTCCCCACAAATCTTCTGGCTATAATATGGTATAGCTAACCGTTACTAACTCTATTATTGCAGAGCACGAGTTACAGCCTCAACCAAGGAAGATGAAGGTCGGAGATAAGACTGAACACTTTGAAGGTAATAAAACTTGATTCCGAAATTGATGTCCAGTAAATTTTTATGATAATAATATATGCATGCAGAAATGAAAAAGATACATTGCATAAATAGTGCAGAAAAACACTAGTACACAAAGCATGTATACCGACAGAAAACCCTCTGTGCATGTGCCACAGGAGAGTTATTGTATTTGGTTTTGTGTTTGTGTGTTACCACTATATCCACTAGCTAAGACCATTTCCAAACAGAAAACAACATTTCTTTGTGTTGAATTTAATAACACAATTTTTGCCAAAAGGGGTTCTTTCAGGTGTTATGATTTTCTTGACAACCATGGCCAGCTTCTCTCGACAGAATACACAACATGCAGTAGTTCTTGTATCACACATGAAGTGCTGGCTATAGCTGTGTAATACTATAGTAGAATGATTCTTTACTCCCTTGGCAGCCAAGACGAACTAATAGCTGCATGGTTTTGTTGCCTGAAAGCCTAGGTAGCATTCTCAGATCTGGAAACTATACTGTAGCTACCCTTATCTTTTCCCAATTCCCATTCGAGGGCCTAGTCTTGTGAGAAGAGTGTGACATGAAAGCCGAACTTGATTATGACCCCAGATTGTACTTAAATCATGCAACTGTAGATTTGCTTTGGATGCCTCTGGAGAGACGCTAGTTAATTAAGACTAGGACTAGAATTTTGAAAGTGTAGTACTGGCCAGTAAACTGCGTCTCTTGTGTTTGTGAAGGAACTGACAAAAGGGACTACAGGAGATGTAAGAGTAAACCATAGATGCAATGTTGTGCCCAGATAGTAACTCCAGTTATAGATAGATGACATGTCCAGAGATTTGGCCGACTGTTAAGCATTGTTTATGTGGGGGTCACAACAGTAACTGGGGAGTGCGAGATATAAAGGAGACGCATAATGGGGTAGGTGTAGTATTTTATCCTACCCTGCATAGTGATTGCATACTACAGTTGCTACACAAACAAAACTCTATTGCTGCTATAAAATTTTTATATAGCACGGTGAAGTATCAAAGTAAATCTAACATGTACCATAAAAACAGCTATCACAGCAAGCAGAGGGAATTACTAGTCCGTAGAATCCCACGATTACCCTCCCCCCCCCCCCCCCCCCCCCCCCCCCCCCCCATTTGTGCATACTAGCATTGGGCAAAAGTGGGGAGGGGGCTTATTCTCGGGATCCTTACATTTCCATGTGATGACCATTATCGACCATCGAATGCCACGTGGGCACACGATCTGTGTATTTTCTCTGGCTGTTTGATGGGCAAAACTCAAGAAAATGACAAAGTAAGGCATAATATTATGACACAAATACCTAATTTACTAGCTGTAGCTACCTTTTTGTTGGACTGTTGAGTCTAAATATCTGCATTTTACTGTTAGGGAGGGGGCTTATATGCGAGACAAAATTACCTACGTATGCAGGAACTTGAGCTAAAGAGCAGGGGGTGCTTATACGCGAGGGGGGCGTAATTGCGGGATTCTACGGTAATACACATAGACAGCAGTGTTTACGTTGCTACATACTTGTGGTTGTATGCAAAGGCTCCAGGCCAGTGTGGTGTGTACTTGTAATAAAAACTGGCTGATTGGAAATAATCAGTAAGTGTATACAATGTAGTAGCTGTAGGCATGCCCAGTTACAGATATGGCCCAGCCCATTTCTCGGCAGGATAGAGCGGCGTAGTGCCGCTCTGCAGTGCTATAAATTATAATGATAGCAACATCACTGGATTGACAACCCTTCCCAGAAATGAGCATTTTTCAAATTTTTCCATATGTTCTATTGGATTAAGTACAGTATGTATCACAGTCATTCATTTTCTATCAGTTTGTACAGGGAGTGCTGAATGTTCCAACAGTCTTCCTCGACCGAAACCAAAGTTTGCCTTCCCCAGTCTTGACCTCAAGAAGATAAGCAAGGAAGAGAAGGAGAAACTTCACCAGAGACTCTACGCTGAATCTGTGGACATAATGTTTAAATTTCAAGACTTATTCTCGTCCACCATTCTGTCTCTCAAGAAGCGCAATACTTCTCCACAAGCTCTTTACTCTCATTTAGTATGCTTAGGGTCGCTAAAACCAACTTCAAGTTATGATGATCCCAAACAGCCAGTGTTAAAGCACTATTTCCCTCAACTGAGAACAGCTGAGCGCATTGAAGAAGCAATGGGAATAGTTGGTGACTACTGCTCGTTCTTTAACTTCCGAATCATGGAAATGATTATTGACAAACTTGGAACAACAGAAGACAAGGCTAACCTCACCAAGTATAAGAAAGAGTTCAGTGACTACGCCAGACGACATGTGTATGAATGTCCATCCGAACTGGGAGCAATGTCCGACGGAAATGCTGAGCTATTCATGACCCTCGATGAAACATACGACAATTACACTGTCAGCTCATTGCAACTGTTTGTAAGAAAGCTAGCTGAGATTTTGAAGCTTTCTTCAGATGCTGCACTAAAGCTGTGTAAAATTGAGCTTGGAAGTTTGATGTTGACGTTTCAAATCCCCGACTTTTTAAAGGAAGACATCTTCCCCCTTTCTGTTGATCAGAAAAGAGCTTTAGCTGGTCTGGGTGTTGTCGGCCTGTCCTGTGGAGATTATCACTTCACAAACAAGGTAGCTACATACCTTCATCTTGTAACAATATTCTTATTGATTAATATTTGATGTTGCCTTATATAGGATGAAGAAGTGATTCAGAAATTGAGTGGTACAGTGGGTGAAATTCATAGTTTGATAGCTGACCTGTTTGTGGATGATGATGTTGACTCTACCACTGAATTGGTGACTGAAGCACATGATGCTGTTGGTAAATGCTAATATCACCTTTCAGTGTGGGAGCCTGAGATATCTCCCCCACCACCCCCACCCCATCTGATGTTCCTTCTCTTGAACTTGCTCACTATCACAATACTCCACTTGTAATAATTTACGGAAGCATGCCTCCTCAAGCCCCCTTATATTTGAGGAGTCCAATACTATTTAGATAAGAATAATTCTTCACAGATACCACATTCTTGTCTTTCTCATCAGAATCAGATGTTGATTCGGTTTCTGTGATGAATACTTCCTCCATTACTACTGATTCAGGATTTGGAACATTAACAGCTGGTACTGCTACTAGATCCCAAGTTACTATAGGAGCAACTTCTCAATTCAGTGAGGTAAGCTCTAGACTACTGTGACCTAGTATTAATATGCATGTACAAAATCAATGCAATGGAATCCCTCTTATTGGACACCCAACCTTACTCTGTACAGTTAAGGACTGGGTCCACAATGTCCAGACAGGTACACACATTTCAGGCTATAGAAGCTACAGTGAACAAGCTACGGGCTTCAAACTTCTCACAGACATTCTTGACATATAGGGGATACCAACTAGCTATTCAATAACCACGCCCACTTAATAACCTAATTAAATTAATGCATGCATGCACCAACGCGGGGCACTTACACAATAGCTAGGCTTTATTTGATAAATTCATCATAAATAGTAAGTTTAGCTTAGCCTATTTCCAGATTAGCATCTTATATGCATGTACATTCGGCAAGATATAACACCTTCTAATAAGAAATTTTAGCTACCAAGCGATTAATTAAATATTCATAGGCTTATAAAATTTATATATGTAGTACTATCTTACGTTCTGCTAACAGCAGATATAGAAGAACGACGTCCGCTCTGTCCATTTGTCACACTTAGAGTGTCCTCTGTAGCCACTAAGGTCGTCACGTTTTTCGATATAGTCAATCGTCTTTATCATCTTGCAGCTGCTTGCTGTAACTTTTAGGCTTGACGATCGACTAGTACAAGAGACTGACACAGAGCAGCCACAGTCTGACTTCTAACAGCTATCTACGACTTGGCGCTAACTAACGATAGCCTAACTAGCTTTTCTGACCTCCAGGCTACTCTTCAGTCAACTGGTAGCCATTGGTCACGCCTCCATAATCTTTAATGATTTCCGTGTACTCTTGTACACGCGTGCCCCAGGCCTTGACATGCCAGAGTAGGTGTCCTTACAGTTCTGGGGTTACTAGTATTTAAATGATAGGTTTAGACCATGGGCGATATAAAGGATTTCAAAATCTATCCAAGATAACTTTGGTCGCTGATACTTAACCCTTATCTACTTTTATACACTATTAAAAATAGTGTGTTGTGGTAACACACTTTTGGTGTTGCAGTACACCAATTTTAATGGTAGGTATGGCAAACTGTATACTGTTATACAGAATAGTGGGGTATACTGACGTGGATTTGAATGTTTTGTAGTCTAGAGATACCATCTGGACATTCCGTTATATCATTATGCTTATGTATGTCTATATGTGATATATCATACACATATGCAATGTAGTCCACTGACCTAACAGCATGTGGCTGCATGCATGTGCCTGTGATGCAACCGGAGAGCGTAGTTTAAGATTTTTCTTTACAAACATATTCTTGATTTGAATTGAAAAGAGTAGATAATATACAGAGCTAAAATGCTAGTATCGTGTTTATGCTAATAGAACGCATGATCCAATTACCGCAAGAAAATTCAATACCAGGAATTGTTTGTATTCTATTAGAACAGAAGCGACTGTCTGTAATTATTTTCTATGAATCCAATTAGAGCAATAGTGCTAAGGTGAGGCTATTGTGTGTGCTCAGACCGCTTGCTGCACGATTAAACCACACCTGCTTAGTAATGAACCGTTCTATATATCTCGCTCTGTCTCTCGGACTCATTGCTAGCTATAGTTAACCAAATCGCAAGTGTCGTTCGTCACTCATGAGGGTACTGAACTACACTCGGGACTGACCTTAGTTGGAACTGCACTAAATCCAGCAGCCAGGGCCTCAGGCTGCGATCAGCACGATTCACTCAGTGTACTTAAGGCCAGGTTCTGAACGCTTAGCGCGCACCCGACTAACGGCCTCTTATCGCGTATATCGCTCATGGACCCATGGTTGCGGTCAATTAGAGCTTATACTGTGACATCATATCGTATCGAGCACGTACAAGCCACGGCGTTGGGGCCGCATAGCTACAGATTGGAGCTCAATATCTTGAGCAAAGCCATCCATGGTTGTTCTACCAAACATTTCGCAGGTCTGACAGGAAGAAGGTAATCGTTGGGATGGATTTCGAGGATCTGTTGGAGGGATTACGAATAAGTTTGTTCGTTTTGAACTTACATGCGGAAGATTAGGCCGTCAGGACTCCAAAACAGTGTTTACGTGGAATAAAATTTGACCAGAACACTATTTTTACAATTCCTCCGATGAAAGTTTAGATCACTATCTTAGGCTTCTTACTTCAAAGTTAAGGTCAGCTGAAAGTTGCTGCTTTAAGGCTGGAACTCGCGATTTACCAATCTAGAGGGCGTGGCTAAGCGTCGTGCATAGCGCTTAATTAGTTAATTGGTTGCGGTTGATTAATTATTAATATTCAAGTATTTGAGTTAGTCTTTCATTTAAACACCATGATGAGGCCTCTATCCTTCTATTTAGAGGCAGCACCAGCCTTTGAAGTATGCCTATTTCAGCTGTAGTTTCCAGTTGGTACCTGGCCTTAAGTACACTGAGCAGTGGCATCGCTAACCATGTGGCGCGGCTGTCAGAAGGCCTATTTGTTTTGCTTGCATTCTATTAGCATAAACACGGTATATAATAAAATAATTTAATTACAAACGAAAAAACTACGGACAAAAATCAGACTACATTGAAATAGAACACAAAAGTGAGGCTAACTAAAGAGAGGCTCTGAGGCCCTCCTTACAACTATAAAGCCTGCTACATAAATTTGAACATAAATCATTAAATATTTAGTCCCATATACACAAAACATTAATCTTCCCAGCCATCTGTCCTATTACATAACTGAAACGTAATATTGCACAACCCAACTAAATAATAACAGTATACTATACTACACTACAAAGTCTATCATTGTTTACCACAGTGCATCAAGGTGATATTGCAGGTATACGCAATGTATTTTTCTTCAAAAGATTTACTAATTAAGTATAATTATTTCCCTCAAGTTAACCCAATTACATTCTTAGTAGACAAAGCACCCCCCCCCCCCAAACGGGTCATACATGTACAAGATTAGTGCCGTGAACGATGGTTCACCCCTCGATAGTTACCCATGCACATGCACATAGTGTATAGTAATCAGTCATGTCGTCATCATTGTCGTCGTTGGTACGATCATATTATAATATCAAGGTCTAGGCACCTGAGGAACTTGTAAGCACTATGAATCAGTTGAATTTGGTGAAAAACTTTACATCAAGGGACACGATCCACACACATCACAAATAGTGCCTTTTTGTTGGCCACCTTATAGCCATGCAACCTATCGACAGTGCCCACACTATACATAATGCACAATGCACCATGCATAATGCATACGGCCATGTGCTTTCTGCTCATGCACACAACCATAGATTATATATTCCCCTCCCCGGGATTAGAAATGGGGGTCGTTAACGCCGTTTAGCGTGGGCACATATATAAATAGGACAAGCTCATATACAAACATGCACACACACACCTATACACTGACACACCAGAACGTACTGGAAAAGGACCTTAGAGACGAACCTTATCTGAGAATGGAACATGAAGCTACTATACTACGACCGCCTGATGACTCCAGTGGACTAGAACTACACCAGGCTTCACGCAGGGGAGAAACAGACACTGTAAAACAGTTAGTAGAAACTGAAAATGTCAATCCTTTACTAAAGGACAAAAGTGGAGACACTGCCCTACACTGGGCTGCAATGGGAGGTGGTCTGAGCATGATGAAGTTCTTCATAGAAGAAAAGAGTCTTTCTCCAGCATGTCAGGGACAATATGGATATACACCTCTTCATATATCAGCAAAGTTCAAACATCTTGAACTGGTCCAATATCACGTTGATGAACAACAGGTGGACCCAATGTCTAAGGATGAACACTGGGGCTACACACCTCTTCATACATCTTGCATAGGTGGTGATGTGGATGTAATAAAATATCTCATCAACAAAATGCAAAACTACTTATCACTTGAAGATGTGCTTAATGAGAGAAGTAAAAATGGACACACTCCATTTCATGAAGCAGCATTCCATGGACACTTACCAGTCATCAAATTCTTCATCTCTGAGCTAAACTTTGACCCCAACACTCCTGGATTCAAGGATAGGCCTGCTCTACACTATGCTGCACAAGAAGGTCACTTAGAAGTTGTTAGCTACCTTATTGAAGAAGCCAAGTGTGATCCATCATGTTGTCCAGGTGAGGACAAGGAGACACCACTACATCTCGCAGCACATTACGGACATCTCAATGTAGTGAGATATCTAACTCTGAAGCATGACAGCAATCCACTCAGCAGGAACTCTCATGGCAACACTCCTCTCCACAATGCTGCACTCAATGGTCATTTTAAACTTGTAGTCTTCTTCATCTCTGAGTTGAACTGTGACCCTACTACTCCAGGTTGGCGGGATGTGAGTCTTCTTCACTGTGCATGTCAAGGAGGCAGCATAGACATCGTGAAGTACCTCATCGAACAAATGAACTGTAACGCATCACAAGTGGACGAGCCAAAAGTAACACCACTTCATATGGCCGCCGCACATGGACACCTACACATAGTTAAGTATCTAATTGAAGATAAATTCTGTAACCCACTCTGCCGCAGCAAAGCTCGAGAAACACCTCTTCATGCTGCTGCACGGGAGGGCCACCTTGAAGTGGTTCAACACTACATCCAGACCATCCAATGCTCACCAAACATCAGAGGATGGCGTAACATGACACCACTGGAGCAAGCACGTATCAACGGTCATAGCCATGTGGTTAGCTATTTGGAGTCATTGTCAACAAAGTAATTGTTATGGTTGTTGAGTTCGCCCCGTGTTATTATTCATCCATCACTGATTAATTTTTTGCTTCACATAGTTTGTAATATTAACTTTTGTATCAATTTTTATGGTTGACTATTTTCATAGTCGCTCAGCTTATTTTGTGTGAACCTGTATCACTTGTATTATGTGATTGTGCTGTGACATTGTCTCCATGCGTAATTATGATAGTTTCAATTGACTTGTGTGAATTTCTCTGGAGCTATAATAATATTATAACATGTTCTGGCCGGCTTGCATGCTAAGAGCGTGCACCTGAATGAACTTTGTACTACGATGGGATGAGCGTAGCAGAAGTCACTTCCACCTCCTGGCCCGCCCCTAGCTTATGATAACGGTCGGACAAGCTCTGGGGTTACTAGTATTTAAATAATAAAGTTAGACCATGAGCGATAATAAAGGATTTCCAACTCTAAGCAAGATAACTTCTGGTCGCTGATACTGAACCCTCATCTATTCTTGTCTCCAAACCCCAGAACAGTTTAGCAGTCCATTGGCTTAGCCTTGTAGAGTATAGAATTATAGTTCCTTTTATGAGATGTCAAAGCTGATTCTAACCAAGACTAGCCAACACCTGGTTTATTTAATAATATTATGCGTAATCGAGCCGCCGTAGGCGGCGAGAGGGCATGTAACGTACGTAGACGGCGAAATCCTACATGTTACTAAAAATAGATTTATTGGACTAGCTATGAAATTTTGTTTGATGGCTTATCAGCCCGTTCTTTTCGAGATTTGACAAAGAAGAGAGGCTATCATGGTCCTTTCAGGTGGTTCTCAACGCTGCCAAGTGTCAGAAACAAAATCGAGCTGAGTCTGAGCCTCCAGCAGTGTAAAGCTCCCGTTCACTTTACCGCCCAACGACAGAGACAGAAGCGATGGGGTAAGCTTCTGGTTTTGTTGTATTGAAGACTAGCTTAGAATGAAGGCCTTCGACGTCTCATGACCCCAGCTTAGTCTGATAGAGCGTTTTGTCAGCTCAGAGCTGTTTTTCACCGCCACCGTCTCTGATCAACTCGAGTATAGCTTCATTTTCACTTGTCTCGACGATTGGTGTTGCCTTCTGGATCTTCGGTGCTGCCAACAAAGGCTTAGCGTGGAAGTAGGTCGCTGTAAAACCAGGTACAAACGTTGCCCATGCTAGTTTGTTCATTGAACGTTTTGCTATTTTTAGTAACAATTAGGATTTCGCCGTCTACGCGCGGGTTACATGCCCTCTCGCCGCCTACGGCGGCTCGATAAGCCCTTGGCGTAACCATACACACACAGGACAGGCTCCTATGCACACCACATGGGTCTTCATCGATCTGTTGTTTATATGACGTTACCTAGGCTGCGATCAAAGTTAATTGATTATTATCCACTAATCTAAACCATGTATATAGTAATGAATCTATGTGTTATAGGATGGGCTATGCACACATTCACACACATGTACACACCAATACACTCACATACCAGAACATACTGGAAAGGGACCTTAGAGACGAGCCTTATCTGAGAATGGAACGTGAAGCTGCTAAACTACGACTGCCTAATGAATCCAGTGGACTGGAACTACACCGGGCTTCACTCAGGGGAGAAATAGACACTGTAAAACTGTTAGTAGAAACTGATAACGTCAATCCTTTACTAAAGGACGAGCGTGGAGACACTGCCCTACACTGGGCTGCAATGGGAGGTGGTCTGAGTGTGATAAAGTTCTTTATAGAAGAAAAAGGTCTTTCTCCAGCATGTCAGAAGAAGTATGGACAGACAGCTCTTCATACAGCAGCGAAGTTCAAACATCTTGAACTGGTCAAATATCTGGTTGGTGAGCAACACATGGACCCACTCTGTAAGGATAAAGACTGGGGCCATACATCTCTTCATACATCTTGCGTGGGTGGTGATATGGATGTAATAAAATTTCTCATCAACGAAATGCAAAACTACATGTCACTTGAAGACGTGCTTAATGAGAAAAGTAAAGATGGAAGCACTCCATTTCACTTAGCAGCACTCAATGGACTCTTACCAGTCATCAAATTCTTCATCTCTGAGCTAAATTTTGACCCCAACACACCTGGATTCAAGGCCCGGGTAGGCCTGGCCTACACGATGCTGCACAAGAAGGTCACTTAGAAATTGTGAGCTACCTTATTGAAGAAGCCAAGTGTGATCCATCATGTTGTCCAGGTGAGGACATGCAAGGTGACACCACTACATCTCGCAGCACAGTATGGACGTCTAGATGTAGTGAGATATCTAACTCTGAAGCATCACAGCAATCCACTCAGCAGGAACTCTCGTGGCAGCACTCCTCTCCACAATGCTGCACTCTATGGTCACTTTAAAGTAGTGGCCTTTTTCATCTCTGAGTTGAACTGTGACCCCAACGCTCCAGGTTGGCAGGGTAGGAGACCTCTTCACAGTGCATGTCAAGGAGGTAGAATCGGCATTGTGAAGTACCTCATCGAACAAATGAACTGCAGTGCATCACAAGTGGACAAGCGACAAGTAACACCACTTCATATGGCCGCCTTGAGTGGACACCTACACGTAGTGAAGTATCTAATTGAAGATAAACTCTGTAATCCACTCTGCCGTGCCAGTAATCAAGACACACCTCTTCATGATGCCGCATATAAGGGCCACCTTGAAGTGGTTCAGTACTACATCCAGACCATCCAATGCTCACCGAACATCAGAGGATGGCGTAACATGACACCACTGGAGGACACGCGTAGCAATGGTCATAGCAATGTGGTCAGCTACTTGGAGTCATTATCAACAAAGTGATTATTGTGGTTGTTGAGTTGTGTTCTCATTATTCATCTATCACAGATTAAATTTTGTAATTTTTTTGGTCGACATAGTTTAATTGTGACACTGTGTAGCTATGTTTTATGGATGATCAATAAGTCACTTATTTTGTGTGAACTTGTATCACTCATATTATTGTGTGACCATGCCGTGACATTGTCTTCATGCATAATATTGATTATTTGAATCAATCCAAAGATTTGTATGAATTTCTTGATGAAAAGCTAGCTACTTGCATGTTCTGAACAAAATTAATCTCGAGCAGGATATGATTTGGCCGGCTTGCATTCCATATCCCATTTTGCACATCAATTCATGCCACGCTAAGAGGCGCGCACATGCACCTAACTGAACTTTGTACCACGCTGGGTTGATCGAATCATAGATAGTAGAGTGGTAAACGTTCTGCTCATGTATTATAGCAGAAGTCACACCCATCTCTCTGCCCCTAGGTAGCTGTAGCTGACCTGAGAGAATGTCTCTGATTTGAGCAGTTTATCAGAGAACTGGAAGCTCACAGCTGCTATATAGTAGGTACAGCTGCGCATGCATGGCCACCAACTTAAGCTAAGCTGTCCTCATGGAATATTATACATGTATCACATGCAGGTGGGTTGTGTTGTCACTGTTTTGAAAATCTTCATTCAATGAGCAGTTTGAGCTTGTCAGCAAGCATCAGGAAAAGATCAAACAACTCTTCCTCAAGGAAGGGTGACTCGGCTGATAGATACTCAGCTGTTGCTCGTCTTGTATGATTTTGTACTCTAAACAAGAAACTGGCATAGTCTGAGGCCACCCCTAGCTTGTGATATTAGCTATAAGGTCAGTGAGGAGGTGCCTGGACAAGGTAGCTGAGAACATGGCAAACGAAGTAACATCGTTCTCAGTTGCTATCTGCATGAATAAAATGTAGAATCTGATTCTTTGCGGACAACTTAACTGTTCGGTACAACTTATCGACATTTGGACTAGATGCTCTAGTCATCCTCAGGGCATCTAGTCGAAACGTCGGCATATTTCTCTT
Organism: Cliona cf. orientalis; assembly: GCA_963930775.1. NCBI lineage: Eukaryota > Metazoa > Porifera > Demospongiae > Clionaida > Clionaidae > Cliona > Cliona cf. orientalis. The sequence goes on from OZ005689.1 coordinate 16,070,883, forward strand.
TCAGTGTAGTATGCTTGTCTAGTGGAAGACACTGGTGGTGTATACTTTGTACCTGCATTCTCTGGTCTCCTAGCACCACACTAGCAGTCAGACGCCAGGTGGTGAGATATAATCATAATGATTGAGAGAGAGAGAGAGGGGGGAGACAGTTGTCTGTGATAGCTACTAGACAAAGATCATCGAGGGAGTGTGTTTAAGCAGAGATGTACACTCCAACCCCCAGGTTGATGATAGGTTTGACTAACTTCATAACCAAAGCTCATAGGTATCTGCAGAGCAGCTTTCGAGGTAGTCTGCTTCCAATCAAGAGAGGTACAATGTAATATGTACTTACATAAACTAGTATGTCACATCAGTGAGCTCCTAAATGATCATGTTTTGCTCGTGGGCCAAAGCACATACATACTTACCAACCCCTCTGCTGTAGATATCTGGATTTCATACCAGATTTCTCTGGATTTTTAGGGATTTCTCGGGATCATCAGTACTAAGCATATATTTATTATCAAAATTAATATTTTACTGAAATAGCTACCATTCGAAAAACAGTGCTATGAAGCTCTGTGTTGCTGCTGAGTACTAGGCATCATGATGGTCACATGACTGATGACATAATTTGTTTATAGTGTGCTACTCTAGTACTGAAAAGCTCACCTACAAAGTGCACAGTGTCTACTTAGCTATATATATATATGCCATAGTCCAAGATGAGGTGGATTTCTCGGGATTTTTAGTGCTGAAATCGGGAGCTCGGGATTGAAAACCAAAATTCGGGATAATCCCGGGAAATCGGGAGGGTTGGTAAGTATGCACATAATCGATGGCCATTTTGAGGTCATTACTGTGGATTCACATGTGCTTACTTGCCAACAATAGTTTCTTCCTCGAAAATTTCCCGCTATACAGTGTTCTCCTCCATGTATGCAGATTTTGGATGCAATGAACAAGGACTCCGACCTTCCTCTCAACTCAGTTCGAGTGGACGGAGGAATGACAGAGAACAAATTAATGCTGCAGCTGCAAGCTGACATCCTTGGAATTATAATGGTCATGCACGAAAAGATTTGTATCGTCCATACATACATAGTTGGGTCGTACATGTATTATTTCAGGAATGAAGTTAAGCAATATGCTGGCTCTTTGGGGTTTGGGAGGGAAATTCTAATTGTTTGGGAGTAAAAAATCATCACTGCATGTAGCTATGTATGTTTCTATACTTTAGTACTATACACTCTAGGGAGGGATATCTGCAGTCTGCTCTAGAGTCTGCTCCCTCATCTAATGCCATACGCATGCACTATACCCCCCAGCTGCTGCATGCATTTGCAATCATCTATCTGTTCATGATCAGCGCCTGCTCCAGTGTCTATAATGTATATGATTTCAGCTCATTCACACACTCGTCCCCCTCCAGATAATACAAATCAAAGTCAGACTGCATGCTGAACAAAGCAAACTACCTTTGTGACAAAAGTTAGTCCCATACTCTTCTCCAGCTGCTGTATCTTCTCATCCTTGCCATGAGAGTCACTCTAAGCAATATCATATGCAGAATGGAACGATCATCCTGTATCTGTGAATTATATTACTCGATAGTGATACAGTTTGCTCCTCAATCATTAAGTGTCACACTTACTTGTTCCTTTGTCAGCTTTCTCCTAACTTCTTCCAAAGAGGCTTTAGCACCTGCAGACTCCACCTGAGTCAAATTCAATGCAAGCTATGGGAGAGTGAATCTATTTTTGTGGCTAATTGAAGCTAAACGACTAAAGGTGGTAAGGGCCCAATTTTTGTGATAATAATATTGCTAAATTATAAAATAGGTTGGTAATTCATGGTAATTATATATATTATGGTGAGCACACGTACAGCTGTGTAGTGAGCTTCCCTTGCTAAATTTGCAGTTATCATAACAGGACCTCCTTCTGTTGCAGTTCAGAGCCATCTGGGCTCTACCACCTCTGCCTATCTTAGCTCCCAACAGTTAGTACATCACACTTCTTAAATCTCCTCCCTCCTGACCTTCTGCCATCATCATCATTGCCATCTCTCCGCTACCTTTCTCCTTCACTGCCTTTTTTAAGTACTGATTTTTTCCAGCTTAAATGGGGCAAGCTTTGCCTCAAGCCCTTCTATATATCTTGCACACCTCTCTTACAGAGCTTAGGCCTTGTGACTCAAGAGGTCCACATTATCTTGCTGTCCATTCAGGTTGGCGTTCTCCTCAGTAAGGTGCTGAAGCTGCCTCTCTAGTTCGTCATACTTGAGCAATTTTTGCTGCTGTGACTGGAGAAATATATGTTCATTGTGTTGATAAGTTCTGAGCTTTCTCTCTAGCTCCTTCACTTGTGCCTCACTGCACAGCAGATCACTCTCTACTGTCTCCAGCTCTTCATTGTGGCTCCTTAACATCTCCAATGACTGCATGGTACCTGTCATCAATGAGTTTTGATTTCAAAAAAAATTAAATTTTGTCTCAGGCTTGATGCATGGATCCCGTCCGCCATCAAGCTGCAAGAAGAGGAAGAGATCAGAGTACAACACTACATCTACCAGGTATGTACTAGCTATAGTCTCACAATAGGGCCCACTGTGGATTGTCCACATGTATTATGGCATATACTGTACTACTGCACTGTATGTACGGTCTCGACTGTATGGTATAATATACTAGTACTTGACCTCGTGTTTCATGACTGCTGATTCAGTCAAGTGCATGTGCAGCTAAATTTACATTAGAATATTATATTCATGTTACATGTTGTTTGTTATTGAATGTGCAATAGTGAATAATAACCACCCTCCCTCATCCTTTTTTGAAACAAGCTGGACGAGAAACTAATATACTAATTTGCATGGCCTAACTTCACTCAGGAACAAGATATGAAGATTAAACTTTCACCAACTGATCAACAGAAATTTCAGTTCTGTGAGATGTAAGAATGAAGTACCGTTGTAAGATTTCAATTTTGTTTTGATATCGCCCTTGACAGCCATCCCAAACTGTCAAGGGATCATTGCTATGTACATGAGCATTACTAATTAATGTCAAATGGCTAATAATGCTTATAATCTAGAGCTATACTACATTACCTGTTATTGTAGTCATGCATATAGTGCAAACAACTGAGATAAAATCCACACATGCATTTTGAAATTATTATTAAAAGTGATGCATGAATGTGTGTGTGAGCGTGTGTGACATTATTGAATGATCAATGTTCATTCAGTTAGTCAAGCGATGATCACTACTATAGCGATATGCATACATATCCACACTCTGGCAGTCTAAACAAATCAGTTTATAAAACATAAATCAATGATCCTATCCTTCCTGTAAGCAATGGTATGGAAAGAAACCACTGATTACAATACCTGTTATTGCGGTCATGGACAGGCAGTTGAGTGGAAACCAGACGTTTTTTTTTCTTTGTTTCAATGAAACAAAAAAAACATCTGGTTTGACAAACAGTCATGCATATTATCAATATCGAGGGTACCGTATCAGGCATTGTTTCAAATATTGTACATGTAGCTACGTGATGTGCTCTGAGAAAGGGGACCACTTAGGACTTTATTTATGAAACTAAAATGGATCGGATCTGTAGATCTCAGAGCTCTGATCTGTGTTTGTCGACTACAAAGGTGAATGCAATAATATCATTGATTAGGAGCTAGAGAAATGATCATTATAATTCTTATGCACTTAGGTCCCTCTTTAATACTTAATCCTCCCTAAAATAAGACCCACATGCACCATTTTTCAATGGTCCATGCAGATTAGGGATGGCTTCTTCTTACAATTGTAGTTATTACTATACCAGTATTATTATGTCAAATTAACATATCAATTTGTTGTAAAATTTAATAGTTAATTGGCATAACTGCTGCAGCACATCTGTCCCATGAGAATTCTCATGATTACAGTGACGCCATAAGTCATGCACGTAATTTCTACTTCTTCCTGGAATTAATCACAAGAAAGCATTCTTATGTCTTCCGGGGAAACAGGTTCATTTATATATTAAAAATGTGCTACATAACAATGCATTATGTAAACTGGCCAAACAATCGATTATAAAAGTGAGTAGCTGCTAGGCTAAGATTTAGAGCAACAAAAATCATCCAACCACTGAGTAGCCAATCACCACGCTAAATCTTTTCTAATACACTGATAGCATACCGCAAAACAACGGGCATCGATCCAAAACCTGTCTCAAGTAAGATAGCATGCATATGAGTCTCTTGACTCTATCACTACTTGTCCTCTGCTCTCTAAACCAAGCAGCCAGTGAGGTCTATTACATCTCAGCCAACCCGTTGGCAACTGACCAGTGCACTGTGCAGCCATGTCTAACCCTCTCCCAGTTTGCTGCTAACTCGAGCCATTATCTCCACTCCAACACCACACTTGTCTTCCTCCCTGGAACACACCACCTCAGCAATGTCAACCTAACATTGTCAAGTATGGACAAATTTGTACTAAAGTCTGGGAACTCAACAGCACAAATCAAATGTACAAGCAACTCAACTATGCATTTCTATCAATCACAGAGCATTCACGTCACTAACCTGGAGTTCATTGGATGTGGAGGAAATCAAGTGATACATGTTAAGAAATTTATGGTTGAAGATGCAAAGTTTCAAGGTCAAGAAAACAGTTCAACTGCACTAAAACTAATTGAAACAACAGTACAGATTGTCAATAGCACTTTCCTATCCAATACAAAAGGATTATATTCGGAGAATTTGCGATATTATTTGGTGGTGCAATCATTGCTACCAACAGTACAGTTTATATCAGCCAAAGCAAATTTGAACATAATGGAGCAAACACTGGTGGAGCTATATTTGCAGAACAGGACAGCATCATTAACATGAGTGGTAATGTGTTTGTTGGTAACAAAGCCAGCAATGGAGGAGTACTGTATTCTGACAAAAGTACTATCATAATAGAAGCAAGTGAATTTCACAATAACAGTGCCAGATATGGAGGAGTACTGGCTTTTGGCAGCAGTACTGTCACAATAGAAGCAAGTGAATTTCATGACAACAGTGCCGGGATATCAGGAGGAGTACTGGATTCCTACAACACTCCTATCATAATAGAAGCGAGTGAATTTTATGACAATAGTGCCACCAATTTGGGAGGAGTACTGGTTTCCATTCGCAGTAAAATCACAATAGAAGCTTGTGAATTTCACGACAACAGTGTCAGTTCACTGGGAGGAGTATTGTATTCCAACAGCGATACTATCACAATAAAAGCAAGTGAATATCATGGTAACAATGCCAGCATTGGAGGAGGAGTACTTAGATCTGACTCCAGCAATATCACAATAGCTACCAGTAACTTTACTAATAATATTTCACCAATTGGAGCAATTATTCATGCAGCATCCGGATCTATAATTCAGTTTAACAGCTTTCTTCTTATCGATAGCAACAAGGCTGATAAATATGCTGTGATATATTTATTACATTCAGAATTCATTGGAAATGACTCTGGAAATGCTATATTTTCCAGAAATTTGGGATCATTAGTGGCTTTTAACAGCAACGTCACTTTCATTGGTAATGTTACATTTGTGAATAACATACCACCACAAACTGCTTCAGGTGACTTTCAAGAAGGAGGTGCAATAACTCTAATTCAAAGCAACATATTTTTTGATGGAGAATGCAATCTTGAACACAACCATGCTGAAAATGGTGGAGCAATACATTCCACTGACAGCAAACTCTATGTGAATGGTGATGTATCTATAGCACACAACACAGCCACTGGAAATGGAGGAGGTGTCTACCTCTCAACTAGCGAACTAAACTGCCAACAGAAGAGTATCTTTGTTCTTTGGAATAATACTGCATCATATTATAAGGGAGGAGGACTCCATGCCATTAGCTCATCTATCAAGGCAATTTCATCCAATATTAATCAACGTCAATACATATACACTGGTGCGAGAATAAATATCACAGGAAATGCAGCAGAGAGGGGAGGTGGATTATCAATGGAAGCCAATGCAAAACTTTACATCCTGAAATATGTTGATGATATCGATGATGGCACTAATACAATATCATTCACTGCCAACAGTGCAGACTATGGTGGAGCAATACATATCGATGACGCTACCAACTCTGGTATATGTGCTAGCAGGACGGAGACAGAATGCTTCTTTCAAGTACTTTCTTTCCATAGTCAAGACTTTCCATATCTCAGGATACAGAGTATGAACTTCTCACAAAACCACGCTAGCATTTCTGGCTCCACTGTCTATGGAGGACTACTAGACAGGTGTTCTGTGAGTCCATTTGCTGAAGTTCACATTAAGTACCGAGATGCCTTCAAAAACAGAGGTGATGGGATTGCTTACTTTAAGAATGTGTCCACTACTACATATTTCAGTTATGAACATTTTATGGATATTGTGATTGACGCAAATCTCTCAGTGTCATCTGGTCCTGTTCGAGTGTGCCTTTGTTTCAATGCTTATCAAAACAATGACTGCCGCTACCAACATTACACTGAGGTTAAAAAGGGGCAAACATTCACACTTCCAATTGTTGCTGTTGATCAGGTTGGTCAACCAGTTAGTGCAATCATCCAAACCTCCCTCCGCTACACTGAGAGTGGTCTAGCTGAAGGACAGCTGGCTAGAAGAATACCTGCTGAGTGTACTAATTTGACATTCAACATTGTTTCACCTCATGAATCAGAAAATTTGTCCCTCTATGCCTCAGATGGTCCATGCAAGGATGTTGAATTTTCCAGTGCAGTAGAAGAAATCCATTTTCTTCCTTGCAGCTGTCCAATTGGATTACAAGTCACAGGAATGAACAGTACAAACTGTACATGTGACTGCCACAGCAATATCAGCCAATATATGGATCACTGTGACAGCCACACTGGATTATTAACCAAACAGCCTCAAACCAGAGCCTGGATTTCCTACATCAATGAAACAGAATTAACTGGTTATTTAGTCTACTCCAACTGTCCTTTTGACTACTGCTTATCAGCCAGTCCACCATTTTACCTCAACCAGCCAAATAGAGGTGATGCTCAGTGTGCCTTCAGCCGGACAACTCTGTTGTGTGGATCTTGCCAACCTGGTCTCAGCCTCTCTCTTGGTAGTTCACGCTGTCTCCCATGTCCTAGCTACTGGCCTGCAGTACTCATAGCCGTCACCATAACTGCAATCCTTGCTGGTATAGCACTGGTGGCTTTATTGTTAATACTCAACATGACTGTTGCAGTTGGAACTTTAAATGGGCTGATATTTTATGCCAATGTTGTACATGCAAATGAGAGCATTCTACTTCCATTTCAAGCAAGAAACTTCATTACCGTGTTCATATCATGGCTAAACTTAGAACTAGGAATTGACACATGCTACTTTCCAGAAATGGACACTTACATCAATACGTGGTTACAGTTAGCCTTTCCCGCCTACATCATTCTTCTCGTGATTTTAGTCATCATTATCAGCTCCTACTATACTAAATTTTCAAACCTAATTGGAAAAAAGGATCCAGTGGCAACGCTGGCTACACTTATTCTGCTTTCCTATGCTAGGCTTCTTGAAGTCTGCTTTAAATCTCTATCTGTTGGCATTCTTGAGTATCCTGATGGCTCCAGTGAAATGCTGTGGCTCCCTGATGCAACTGTCAAATATCTCTCTGGAAAGCATATTCCTCTATTCATTGCAGCTGTTCTCATTCTCCTGGTTGGTCTGGTCTACACTGCTCTTCTCTTCTCCTGGCAGTGGCTCCTCTACCTTCCAAGGTGGAGAATTTTCAAGTGGTTAACGAATCCAAAGATACAAACATTCATTGAAACCTGCCATAAGCCTTACACTCCCAAGCATCGCTACTGGACTGGACTGCTGCTGATTATTCGTGTCATATTGTATCTTGTAGTTGCCACAAATGTTTCCAATGACCCTACTATTGCTCTTACAGCTATCAGTTTTACATTGTGTTGCATTTTTGCTCTCAGTAAACTCTTAGGCAGCAGACTGTACAGGAAACGGCCAGTAGATGTACTTGAGACATTTTTCCACTTAAACATCCTCTCCTTTGTAATTTTCACCTGGTATTCTCTTGATAGCCCAGCCAGCAGTCGGCAAGCAGCTGCCTACACTTCAGTCATCATCACATTCATTGTACTGCTGCTCATCATCCTCTACCATGTCTACACATACACCTCAGTCTTCCAAAAGATTTATAAGACAAGGCTCGGAGAAATGATCAATAGACAGTTCACTGATGCTGATCCAAACCCAGAATTGGAACTTTACTGTAACCCACCACTTGATGATGATATTCACCGATTTAACGAGCTCTTAGATGTGATAGACCGCCCTGTTAACACTCAGGACTATAATGTGCCAGACGAGCCAGTGAAGCCCACCCAGTCTGTGGTGGAGGTGCACCAACCCCGTAACCTTGCAGCACCAGATCCTGAAGAAGTCGCTAACTCACTACACATACCTGGTGCTGCAGAGGCAGCCCAAGTCAAAGAGAAGAAAGCAGTTAGACAAGTCTAATGAAAGCCTCAAGTGAAACCTTTGAATTTATACAGAACTAGCTAAGTAGAAAAAGTACAAAATAGCTATGTCAATAGAATCTGATTGCTTAATTATTTATACTGTATGCATTCTCCATCATAATATTAAAATATAATGATAGCTAGCTAGTTTGTATGACTATTATACTATTTAATTTTATCAACTAATATAATTATTGTTGATATTAATTTATTAGCCACTCAAGATCTGGCAGTAGCTAGTAATAAAATTAGTGGATTTATCGTTTCAGTGCGAGGTCAGGTAGGGTGCAGAGCCAGTTTCAACTGTGCTGGTGAGCCAGGTGATGATATAGGAGTGGCAGATGATGGGGCAGGCTGCTGTCTGGACAACCCAAGTGCTATGGCCTATCCTCCCAAGCCCAAGGGCAGTGAGGACTGCTTTGCTTGTGTTGGCACTGGCGTAGGAAGCATGGGTGCACAGGGTGCTGGTGCACCCATGAAATTTCTGAGTGGAACACACACAAAGTCACACACTTTGCTCTAAAGTGTTTTTTATGTTCTCGATTTAGTGTGACACATAGGTATCAGAGCACCCATTTATCAAATCATCTTCCTACGCCTATGTTTGGTGTGTGAGGCCAGACCTTCTCTGAGACAGTGGGTGAAAATTTTCATTCTCGCATCAGTTGTTGGGTTCATTAATCCTGCATTCTCTGGCCTGAATCAGGGACCCGGTCACTCTGTGCATGCCAGTGGGCTTCCTGAAAGGTGGCACGATAGGTGGACAAAACATGGTGTTTGATGTCAGAAATACACCAGGCACCGCAAGTGAGTTCATAATCTATAGCAAAAATTCTGAGACCCAAAAGTAATGTATCTCTGAGATACCGACCAATACAAATTTAATGGTCATTGACTAGAAGTTGTTTAAATTTTGCTAAAGGTTTACACAACCAAAATGACGCCGGGCTGGCCGTGGTGGTGGCCGGTGGTGGTGGTGGTGTGGGGGGGGGGGGGGGGGGGGGGGAGTATTGGAGACTCTGGAGGCCATACCTCCCCTAATGTTTTCAGAACTAGTTTTGCTCTAATGCATCCAAGTCAAGAGTTTCTCTCCTTTTCAATGATTATATTTCTGTAGCTATCACCGTTCCTTCAAGTCCATCATGTTTCACAATCACGTTTGCTACTGACTGACTAGCGGATGTAGCTAAACCATTCTTTTGCCTATGGACACCGCCAGTCTCCACATACATGCACAGATCGACCTTTTCCTTGAACTGATCTTGCCATGGACTTATGGCTATAGTATCAGACTTCCACGTGCAGATAATATAGCTAAAGCACTTTAATAATTGATGGGCTATCTAAGAGTGTTGTTGTTCCATAACTGCATGGGCTACATAAACTTCATTAATCATAGAATTTGTTGTCAATTATATACAGAAGAGGGTTCCCAGCTTGACTATACAGTGAATACTTTGAGAGCAAGAGCTTTAGCTAATGGCCAAATTTCAAACGTGGAGATGACCTTCCGTGTGGATTATATTGCTCAATGAACCCAACGATACATTCACTCTTACACTGGATCCACATACATAATAATAATATTATTGTACATAATATTATTATTGTAATATAATTTTCTTTTAATAGCTGGGGTAAAATATGGAGAACTGACTAACAGTTACTGATTTTTGAATCTGAAACAGAGAGAGAGCACACAGTGAATATTTCGATGAATAGCTACCACCGATGAAACTAACCTTGAAGTGGATGAAGAGGTCATACTGAGCCTTTCTTTTCCAGAATCTGAAGAACCCATTCCACGAGTGACATTGGAACCAGAAAATGCAGCAGCTATCATTGCCATACATGAAATCAATAATACTTTCTTGATGGATCAGTTAGATTCATACCTGATGCTGAAACTGATATTATGACTGGACCTCCTGCAAGCATCAAGTTATGAAGGTGTTGGATGAGGATGTTGGAAGAGTGAATCTGACTGTTGGATTGGAGGGAAACATTTGTGGCCAAATAGAAATTAAGTTTCAAGTTTCTAACAGCAACTGCTCATTTACTGCAACGGACGGTACAATGCTCAAACAATATGACTAGTAATTAGAATACAGTAGAACCTGGACCCCACCTGAGGCAGCTTCAATGAATGTTTGGACAAACTTGGTGTCCACATTTCATGGAGCATTGTCCTTATGGAGGGGGTTCCACTGTAAAAATTACTTACATTCTGAATTTGTGTGTTTGTATCACAGGAAAAGACTACACTATAGCGATGGAGTGCCATCTGATACTAAGCACTGAATCTCCAAATGCTACAATCACAGTTGACATCATCAATGATAACCAGCCTGAGCCCAGTGATTCAGAATCCTTTCTGGTATCTCTATTTTTCAAGGAGCAGATCCCCAGGGTGACTCTGAATCCAAGATTTGCTAACATAACAATTCAAGGTAGCTATGAAGTTGAAGGGCTATTATACGATACATAATAAAATTGAATCATATAACTGTTTTTTGTCAATATTTAGCTTCAGATCCAGAGACACCCCCAGTACAATCAACAGATGCAGCAGCGATCATCGGTGGTACTCTGAGACCTATTGCTGTTTTTATTATCTCTGGTATCGTACTGCTTATCATTTTCCTCTTGTGGTTTAACAGGCAAACAGCCTTAAAGAAACTGTGAGGATATTAACCATATGCTGCCCACAGCATTAAAAAATATCCTCCTTCTCCCAAGACTTCCTCAGCTTACATAAAATGTCAGGCGTAACTGGTAGGAGCTTCTTTTTTAAGGCTTGGATCTATGCTTAGCCTGCTGAAGTTCAACCCCCTCAAGGTGTACTCCTGCACCAGCGGCCAAGAAGCTGCAAATAGGTCTCCCAAACCCTTAACTATCTGGAGCCGGCAAATAGCCAAGAAATAGCCTTTTATTGAAGAGTGCTGGAGTTCTTTATCCGCATGAGATGGGCTGTAAAAGTACAGAGCTGGTCCTCCACCAAGGGGAACGGCTTCAAGTTTCCTTCCCTACAGAATTCAAGGTACCTCCTCTGGCCTGCCACATACACACGCTTGGTATATGGGGCTAATGAATCATTGACAAGGTCTCTATCTAAGCCTTACAGACGCTGGAGGTCCAGGGGGTGTCTATCACAAGACGACTGATCAGTCATGGTTCCCTCGGCACCGAGCAGGGCTCCTGATTGGCCTGTGGGATGAGATCAATTAAAGAATACGTTTAGTTAATTCCTGGAGATGCTATCAGCTGCCCCATTTTCAATTCCCGGCACATGCACTGCTGATAATGGCAGATCATACTTGGCTTCCAAGAAAAACAGATACCTAAGCATATTATGTGCTAAGGTCGGGTCCTTAAAGTATCCACGCTTCAACGTTGCCACCACCCCCTCATCATCACAGTGACACAATACAACGGACCCCTCCAATAGGGGCCCCAAATTGCCACTGCCACAGTAATCGGCAGTAACCCTTTTGCTGCTATAGATGCATGCTTGTATGCTATAGCTATAATAATTATTATATTTATGTAAAATTAATAATAATACTGTTTAGCGGTTCATGCCAGAGGTAGAATTCAAGGGCTAATATTAACATATTAAAATGTCACTGCTATGCCAATATTAGCCATAATATAAATTTAAAAAATAGTTATTTCTATTCCATGCATTTTGCTCCAGCCTTAATTTGGTGGTATATATATAGAGCTATAATTTTGATAATGACTTTAATTAAAGATCGTATAATATACTACAGTAACAAAGCTAAAATAACATAATTATATTATTATGATACTTAGTGATTATTCACATAATGCTCAAGCTATATAAGCATTGATATGTGGTATATAGCTATATAATCGTACTATGCAGCTAAAAGCTACAAAACAAAATAAAGACGTAGTATAACAGTACTTATCCAGTCTATTTTATAGTAAGCATGACTAAAATGCTTTGTTTTATACGACCAAATTTCATTCTGTCAACGTGAACTCTCCGGTTATGCTTGATGTTTGCAAGGATATATTTAGTTGTAATGTTTCAATAAGGATTTCAAATGCATTTTCATCACAAAAGATGAGTCAAACCTCAATGAAGGTATTCAAGAAAAGGATGAATCTTCAGCATTTTACTCAATTATTGATCAATAATTTTGCAGTCAAAATGATGGACTTTGTACAGCATAGCTTCATTAGACGCGCATCTCCATTTATTCAGTCTCAATGTTGCTCCATGTGTACTAGACATTCACTGTTTGCCAGCATTATACACTACCCACCATGGAATCCCCTACTGAATTAAGACCAATTACAATGCAGACTTTCTAAGCTCAACTAGGCATCCGTATGTGAGATCGTTAAAATAACGGACCAATCAAACCAATATCAGATTGGATTCAAATTCTAATGCTAATGGATCATCCACACGTATCATTCAGAAAAGGAAATGAGAGGTGTTGGGTGGCAAGGATTGTTTAAGGAAAGGAGTGTAAGGTGGTAAGGAATGACTAATGAGATAAGAGGTGTTGGATGGCAAGGATTGGTTAAGGAATCCTGCAGGAATTTTGCCCTAGTCTAAGAACATTCTCTGATTTCCTAAACAAGGAAATATGCAAGGAACTACTAAAAGTATGTGTATATAATAGTTCCCTAAGTTTCATACAAATATCTTATAATACGTGTTATTATTAACCCTTGGTGCATGCAAGTAGCGCATGGTTACAGTGGTCATATATTTTGTGTGTGTGTGTGTGTGTGCATCTGCCTGTCACCACACTAGCAATATTACTTACCTTGTTTTTACATTTCAAGTGTGACAATAATATTATTATAGATTTTAATGGTATTATCAAGATTTAGTTGTGTGGGTTAACTTCACTACCAGCACTTCGTTCAAAAGTTAATATGGCATGTTTTTCGGATCACCCATGACTGCCTTCCTGGCTTATCGATAGGCTTTCAACACACATAAGAGATGGAGATGGTTTCCTTACAACAAGACTAGACTAGTGTGTATGGATATGATAGCTTCTACAACACAACTAACTTGTTACTTTACATACTAAAATAGCTTGAATGCTTCTCAGCCTTTTATCTGTTTGCCTGGCACTAATTTTAACACCGTGCAGTACATATACCGTACTCCTGTATGTATGTACGTACGTATGTGCGAATGCGGTTTATTTTTAGTCAGTTTTCTATAATAGTATACAAGGTTTGTAGCCTCATCCGGGGGGTGTTTAGCTAGCTACTGGCCAATGTTTGTGCCTACATAATAAGGAAAATGATAATGTTATGTTTCTGTTAGCATAATAGTGATAGTTAAACTCGTAGGGCAAACATTACCATGGTTTATAATGTGATAACAAACAGTTATTGTCACAAACGGTTTGGCACTACTAACATCAATCAAAAAGTATTATTATTATAGAGATACCGTATTGTCTCTAATTTAACGGACATCTCTAATTATCCGGACACCATTTTGAATTATTTATTTACCTCTAATTACACCGGACAGTCAACAAAGTGCGAATTTTTGTTGTTCTAATCATCCGGACATCGTTGTTCTAATGCGGACAGCTCGGCTAGCGCGCTACCTATACCCATATCAGTGTATGAAGGAGGCGAGTTGTTCTCGTTCCCACCATGAACAGGGAGCTCCAGGTACCGTCTCGTTTACTCGATCTCTGCAGCTGATCGATCGCACGCCCATTTGACCGAATGCGCATGCGTGAAAGCGTGTTCTAATTCATCGGACACTTTGAACGCCAACTATTTTCGTGTGCTCTAATTATAGCGGACATTGGCCAAAATAATTATTTTTCTGGTGTCCGTTAAATTAGAGGTAATACGGTAGTTAAATATTCTATCAATATAATCATAATATTATATTATCAGCTACCATAATATTATTATCAAGTAATTGCTAGTGTGGTGACAGGCTGATGCATGCACACACACACACACACACACATGCACAAAACGACCACTGTAACCATGTGGCATCCACGCTGAGGGTTAATAATAGACATAATATTAGCTATAAGATCTTTGAATGAAACATGTGAACACTGCTGATACAGGATGAGTGGTAGGGAGAAGGTGGTGCCATTGGGGGGAGCGGGGGAGATATTCTATCCAGGGATGGTGGGGTGGGACAGGGTACCTCGACTCATTCATTGTGGAGGGTGGGGGTAGCCGTCCTTACAGTGGCTATTGGGGAATTGCCAAGGGAGGAAGCCTTAAAGGCAAAGGAGGCTGGAGATGGAGAAAAGAAAGAACCACAAGATCCCATAGCAGTGCGTATCACTCAACAAATCAACACCTCAATATCTCTGATAAAGGCCCATGAGAACTTTGAGGGGTCAGCAAAATCCTTAAGAAACTGGTTGGGAGAAGGTCTGAGTTCTATCCGAAATCAGGCCCGTAGGCAGGCGGGGTGCAGGGGGGTGCATGTGCACCCCCCTTTTTTCAGCCTAACAATTGCATGTCATTTCACAAGTTCTTAATTTGCATGAGCAATAGACTAAGGCTGCATGCTATCCTCTCTATCAGCTTGACATAATCACACTTAGTGCAGCTAATTAACATTCACACCTCAATCAATAAGCAGTTGTGACCAGTACTTGCATAATTATTATAGTAGTCACTTCCGTGATTGTCATGTGACTGAGCAGCTGTGAGTTAACATTGCAATAGCCCAGCTAGTGTATAGCTATTATACTGAAAAGATTATGGTATGAAACGTTAATGCATTGTACATGTTACAGTAGTACATTGAAATTGTATACACAGCAAGAAATATTCCAATCCTTGTTGCGAGTACATTATAGTAATTAAACCCATACACATGTGCACCCCCCTTTTAAAAAGTCTGGCTACGGGCCTGGAAATAGATCAATTGCATGATCGCATACTCAGATGGGAGTTTATGGACATGTCCAATTTCTATTCTTGCTCAGCAATAGATGAGACCATGGTTGAAGCGAATATAGAGAAACTGGTGGTTCTAACAGGCTTCGAAGTTTCACAACCCCCAAATTTTATCACGTGGATACATAATCGTAGTGAAGGCGTTCAATGAGGTGGAACATCCAGTGTGGAGAGAGAGTATGATGCAGGCATATCGAGAAAAGATGACATCTACTGGAAATAAATCTTGATCAGGAATGAATGTTGCATGCTCACTATCAGGAATTATGCTGCTTGAGGCTGAAACAGCGGTCAAAGGAGAGGGAGACGCCCAGGGGAACGGGTGGGGGGGGGGGGGGGGGGGGGGGGGGAGCAGCCCATGTCAGAGAGGGACTACGTCTATTGGTTGTACAATGATGAGATCTGCATGCGTAACACGTTCAAGTTTCCACACCTGTGTGAGCTGTGTCGGGGGAACCATCCAAAACACTGTTGTACCAAGCGTGCAGGACCAGACACTATGAAGGGTAATACCCACTGACGGGAATCAATCATCGGGGGAGAGAGCAGACTGAGGACATAATTTAAAGTAGCTACCTGAAATTAAGAGAATATACCTGAATACTACAAGTGTATTGTTGGATACCATGTAATATTGCTGATACAAAGGGTGGGGGTTACAAAGAAAGGTGGTAGAAAGGGGATTGGGGGTGGAGCAAGTGCATGTGGGTCACTGGGAAGGGGATAGCTGGGCAGGTCCATGCTGAAGAGACTGATCTCGGATTTGCTTCGGTGCAAGTGTGACCTACAATAATTATTATTTCAAGTGGCAGGGTCAGTCTTTGAGGCCCTCCCCTCATAGTGGGCATAACCCCATTTAAGATCTCCCCCCATTTCTGTGTGTGTTTTTATCTACTTACATGTACTTGCCATCCTACCGTTTCTGCAGTAGGCCACCACATGGAGATCCCCGAGTCAGAGCCGGGTAAGTGGTGGCTAATTGTTGACTTATCATCACCATGTGGGAATAGTGTAAATGATGGCATCAATAAGTAGTGGTGCTCCCTTTCATATAATGGATGAGGTAGCAGCGAGAATTGTATAATATCTAGGAAAGGAAGCACTAATGGCTAAATTTGACCTCAAGTTGGCATACCGTCGGATACCTGTTCACCCGGATGACCGTTTGTTACTGGGGATGGAATGGAAGGGCAACTATATGTCGATACAGCTTTACCATTTCGCTTCCACTCAGTTCCTATGATATTTAATGCAGTAGCGGAAGCCTTAGCATGTTATTCGGCAGAAAGGACTGAGTTGATGGTTTGGACCACTAACTTGATGATTTTTTGATTGTTAGCAGCCCAAAGTCAGCTGAGTGTGATCATAATCTCCAGACAGCGTTGGAGACTTGTGAGGAGATGGGGTTCCCTGTAGCAGTGGAGAAGAAGAGGGTCCAGTGACACTCATCACCCTTTTGTGAATTGTATTGGATTCACAGCTAATGCTCGGGTTACCTCCAGAGAAGTTAGAAGAGCTAAGAGAGCTGGTTGCTAGGTGGAGAAAGAAAAAAAAAACAACTTGCATAAAGCGGAAATTGCAATCATTGGCGGGTCATTTAAATCATGCTTGTAACGTAATCAGGCCGGGACGTGAATTCTTGCAGGGGATATTTGGTTGAAAACTGTTTGTGACAATATTACTCTGTTGCTACCACATTAGAAACCATGATAATCTTTGCCCTACGAGTTTAACTATCAAACAGAATCATAACATTATCAATTTCCTTATTAGCTATGTAGGCACAAACATTGGCCAGTAAACACCCCAGGCCCTCCCGAGCAGGGACGTAGCATACTATAATAATTATCATTACAATCATATTAATAAATTATAACAATCATAATAATAATGTTCACCATGATACAAAAAAACACTCATTTTCATCTCTGCTTGGGGTGTTTACCATAACTTACATAATGCATGTTGTTCACGGAATCCAGGTGGTATACGTACTCTAACAAGCACACCGTGTGATACATCAACATACTAGTAAGTCACTTAGTCTAATAATAGCTTGATTGCTGTATGTGATTCATCCTAGGCACTAGGAGAGAATCGTGTGGATCTAGGCAACTTACAACTGTGCGCGCGAGACTATAATTATAGCGTCGTTTAATAAAGGGGCATGGTTCGTTACGACTGTGGCGTTTGTGATATTTTCAATCGTTGTATCACTTTGCGTTAAACGGCCCTGAATATTACGTGCATTATTACCAGCGTTTTAAGCGAAGAGCTTGTTGCTTAAAACCTCCCCTAGAGTAACTCTAGGTGTGTTTTGCTTAATTCAATCCCTAGAGTAACTCGAGGTAATGGTTGCTTAAATCCTTCCCTACAGTAACTCTAGGGATTTTTGTTAGTTTTAAGCAAATGTATATTTTTAACCGAAAGAAAGAAAGAAAGAATGACAAATGGCTATTTTTTTTAACATCTGGTTCTGGCATATACAATTGAGTTGATGGATGATCTTGGTCTTATTAGATAGATAATTTGCCGTAGATTCTGATTTTGACACTTAGAAATCTCACAAGGTTACCTATTTTGAGATATTTGGATTTTTGTAATGTATTATACATAATTATGGAGTATCCGTGCCATCCCTACTTATAGAGTCTACCGACTCTATGATACTGCTTTAAGCCAGTAATAAGGCTGCGTATACTCATGCATTGTTTCTTACAGTGTTACAGTCTATTATTACGTTCACTATTATGATTATATTCCTATAAAGTGTGGAATGTGACATGTCAGTGCATGGTCTTTTAACTATACTGTTAGCAATTTATGATTGTTGAGGGTGCAATTGTGGGTGATAATACCAATCGTGACTGTCTCTGAAACAGAGACAGTCACTCATGGTATTATCACCCAAATTGCACGCTTAGCCATGCTATTAATAATTATACAAATAATATGCATAGTAACTAATTAGCTATAATAGTATTATAATAATATGCAATACAAGCAATGCAATCTTACTAGCTATGTACAAACAAAATAATCTATGCATGAAGATTGTGGAATACAAGAAAATTGCAGAACTGATGTGGTATACAAACTGAGCACAAACTTAGTACCTATCTAGTTTCTAAAACTAAATTCGACAAAACCATATTTTGCATAAGTTACATTGTACATACTTGAACAACAACGCAATAATAAGTTAAACTATAAGCTATAGCGAAACATACATTCTAAAATCTTAGGGATATTCCATCGTACTCAATTAACTCAGTAATGGTGCTATAATAGTTACAAGGATTGTCAGCTGATGTCCCACAGTATTCAAAGGTATTTGTATACCGGCAATACTTGGAGTGAATCTGTAATCCGTGTGCTTAATGATGAATGTTAAGATACGCTTTTTCTTGTTGTCACTCTGTTCATCTTCTGATTCCAGTAACCCTTTTAGCTCTTTTTTCAACTTAAAAATGTATTTGTCATAATATTTATTCATTAAAATACCACAACCATAAGGAATAACAAACAATAAAAGACTGAGAAACAATCTGATAGAACCAAGCAAGATGCAGTACAGATGATTGTTTACAAATTCGTCCACACTTCTAATTTCAGGGTAAATCTCATCTATAATGGTTTTTAAACTTTGACATTGTTGAATTATCCCAACAAAATATGCTATCCACTGAAGAACAAACCATGGTTGGAATGCACCTTGGACTACTGATACAAACTTACCAGTGCCCTTATAGGTTTTGTACAGCACTTTTGTTTCATTGTTTTCTTGACCATCTGCTAGTTTAATGGACTCCTCTGCACAGTGCCAAGCTGCTCCAATGTATGCTGTTGCTACTACCATGAGTATATTAATTTTTAAATATACCATGAATTCCAACAATGACAAGACAGTATAAGTACAACGTTGACCAAGACTTGTATAATTAGATGAGCACAAGGGTGTAGCATCACGATGACAGCTAATATATTTTTGTTCATTGCAGTAGGTGTTTTCCTTATATTAATAATAATAACATAATCGTATAATTCCAGTTTGATCTATTATTTCTAATATGAATACAACCAAACTCAACAGAAAAGCAAGTATATTGAGACAGCAGATCAGCACTAAATATTTTTTTTTTGCCATTTTGCATCCTTTATTTTTATTTATAAATACTTGGAGTGAATCCTTATCCTTATTTTCATTTTGCGATATTTTTTTTTTCTTTAAAAGCTGTGCAAATTTCCACTCATACCAGACAATTCCAACAATTAGGGCAATTAATGCAATTATCCTGACAGTCTGGTTCAATAGTACATTTATCAATTGTCCACTTTCAAATTCGAAAAACCTTATCATAATCCAGAACACTAGTGATGCAAGGGAGATTATGACAGTGAGCATCAGTATCGGCAATATGACTATATTAATGGTCCATCGTTCTTTGAACAATTCCCTACAAATCTACAACAATATTGTGCACCATTGAAACATACATTGTAATCATTGTACTATAATGTTATAATTATCTGTTATTATAATATCACAGTAATAAGTGGGGATGGCATAGATACACCCTTCTAGTAGCTATAATACAAAATTGTGTCAAAACTACAAATTGGGGCTATTGTAGCATTGTAATCTAGTCATGCGTGCATCTGCTGTTCTCTCACCACTGTGAATGCACTTATTAATGCTCGGCGCTTGCACACGAGAGTTACGGTAGTCTTTGTTTCTCTGTCTGTCTGTCTGTTTGTTTGTTACCTCATCTCTTGAAATAAGCGAAAGAGCTTGATTCTGAGATCAAGGTTTGTCAGTGATGCTTGATGGAGCAAGGAAATACTACTGTAGCTAAGCATTCAGTGAAGTTAGCTCTTTCGAGTGAAGCTGCAAGTCGCTGTAGAAGCCCATACAGAAGCTTCTTGCAAGATCTTGTAAGAATCTTACACAATTCATGCAAGTTGTATCTTGCACCTACTTATCCTCAAGAATCTTGCAAGATTCTGCAGGATTTATATATGGGCATCAAGAATCTTGCATTCTACAGCAAAATCTTGCAGTTAGAAGACTTCAAAAATAAAGATGCAAGATTTCTTGCAAGAAAGCGCTAGGCGTCTTGCAACTTGAAATCTTATACTATTATATACGCATAGCATGATGACGATCCTTACCAAAAGATCGTACCCCGCGCCCGGGGTTCATTAGTATGGGCGATCCTTACTCATCAACGTTATAATAATTATAGTAGCAACACCATCATTTCATCATCATCATAATAATAGCAATAATTAACATTCTTGTAGTACGTGAAGTAAAGAGTATAATCTTGGTGAAGTCCACAGCAAACTTTGACATCATAGAATCCTACAATGCATGTAGTATAATGAATAAATTTGACATTGGCTATGTCTCTCTCTCTCTCTCTCTCACACACACACACACACACACACACACACACACACACACACACACACACACACACACACACACACACACACACACACACACACACACACACACACACACACACACACACACACACACACACACACACACACACACACACACACACACACACACACACACACACACACACACACACACACACACACACACACACACACACACACACACACACACACACACACACACACACACACAGTACACACACAGTACATACACATGTCATGGATTATGGATGAGCCATCCTAATTCTTAATAATTATGATACCCTGG
The DNA here is from genome assembly GCA_963930775.1 of Cliona cf. orientalis. Lineage (NCBI taxonomy): Eukaryota > Metazoa > Porifera > Demospongiae > Clionaida > Clionaidae > Cliona > Cliona cf. orientalis. Next base: position 16,092,128 of record OZ005689.1, read on the forward strand.
TCCTTTGCTTTAGCGTGGACCATTGCTCCAGGGTGCTACTTCTAGCCTTGGGCCTAGCACGAGAACAATCCCACTACAGCAGGGACAGTGACTGCAGGGGCATGGCACTAGCTGACTGAGGAAAGGCCGTGACTCCACACAGGCCACCGACAATTAGGGTCCACCCCAGCACAAGGCCAAGTCCCCTATTTACAGTTGGGTTCAGGCTTAAGCAACCTAACAACTGTACCAACACACACACACACACCAGCAGTGTTCTCCCCAGCATACCCAAGGCATGTCGGCCCGACAAGCCTTCAGTTCAGAATTCCCTTTGATGTGGGAATAGTGCTAATCCATAAGCTTTGATGTGGCCACAGTCTCCACCCAAGCTATGCCCTATTATCATGCCTTAAACTTTTTCTGGGGAGAACACTGAGCAGTCATATCCCTTACCATAACAAATTGAGAAATCAAGTGGCTGAGCCATAATCAATCTTGTCTCAGGACACCAATACCATGATCCTCACAAGCATAATACTGTTCTCTCAATCTCGTGGTACCTACAAGTAACAATATCAGATCAAAATTAATAAATCTTATCTTAAAAATAAGCATGCTGCTAAGTCGACCGACCAGTGTGTCTCTGTATGTCCGTAACTGAACAGTGTAACTGCTGATAAACAGCTAAGTCGACTGACCAGTGTGTCTCTGTATGTCCGTAACTGAACAGTGTAACTGCTGATAAACAGCTAAGTCGACTGACCAGTGTGTCTCTGTATGTACGTAACTGAACAGTGTAACTGCTGATAAACAGCTAAGTCGACTGACCAGTGTGTCATGTACGTAACTGAACAGTGTAACTGCTGATAAACAGCTAAGTCGACTGACCAGTGTGTCTCTGTATGTACGTAACTGAACAGTGTAACTGCTGATAAACAGCTAAGTCGACTGACCAGTGTGTCTCTGTATGTACGTAACTGAACAGTGTAACTGCTGATAAACAGCTAAGTCGACTGACCAGTGTGTCATGTACGTAACTGAACAGTGTAACTGCTGATAAACAGCTAAGTCGACTGACCAGTGTGTCATGTCCGTAACTGAACAGTGTAACTGCTGATAAACAGCTAAGTCGACTGACCAGTGTGTCTCTGTATGTACGTAACTGAACAGTGTAACTACTGATAAACAGCTAAGTCGACTGACCAGTGTGTCATGTCCGTAACTGAACAGTGTAACTGCTGATAAACAGCTAAGTCGACTGACCAGTGTGTCTCTGTATGTACGTAACTGAACAGTGTAACTACTGATAAACAGCTAAGTCGACTGACCAGTGTGTCATGTACGTAACTGAACAGTGTAACTGCTGATGAACAGCTAAGTCGACTGACCAGTGTGTCTCTGTATGTACGTAACTGAACAGTGTAACTGCTGATAAACAGCTAAGTCGACTGAGCAGTGTGTCATGTACGTAACTGAACAGTGTAACTGCTGATAAACAGCTAAGTCGACTGACCAGTGTGTCATGTCCGTAACTGAACAGTGTAACTGCTGATAAACAGCTAAGTCGACTGACCAGTGTGTCATGTACGTAACTGAACAGTGTAACTGCTGATAAACAGCTAAGTCGACTGACCAGTGTGTCTCTGTATGTACGTAACTGAACAGTGTAACTGCTGATAAACAGCTAAGTCGACTGACCAGTGTGTCTCTGTATGTACGTAACTGAACAGTGTAACTGCTGATAAACAGCTAAGTCGACTGACCAGTGTGTCATGTACGTAACTGAACAGTGTAACTGCTGATAAACAGCTAAGTCGACTGACCAGTGTGTCATGTCCGTAACTGAACAGTGTAACTGCTGATAAACAGCTAAGTCGACTGACCAGTGTGTCTCTGTATGTACGTAACTGAACAGTGTAACTACTGATAAACAGCTAAGTCGACTGACCAGTGTGTCATGTCCGTAACTGAACAGTGTAACTGCTGATAAACAGCTAAGTCGACTGACCAGTGTGTCTCTGTATGTACGTAACTGAACAGTGTAACTACTGATAAACAGCTAAGTCGACTGACCAGTGTGTCATGTACGTAACTGAACAGTGTAACTGCTGATGAACAGCTAAGTCGACTGACCAGTGTGTCTCTGTATGTACGTAACTGAACAGTGTAACTGCTGATAAACAGCTAAGTCGACTGAGCAGTGTGTCATGTACGTAACTGAACAGTGTAACTGCTGATAAACAGCTAAGTCGACTGACCAGTGTGTCATGTCCGTAACTGAACAGTGTAACTGCTGATAAACAGCTAAGTCGACTGACCAGTGTGTCATGTACGTAACTGAACAGTGTAACTGCTGATAAACAGCTAAGTCGACTGACCAGTGTGTCTCTGTATGTACGTAACTGAACAGTGTAACTGCTGATAAACAGCTAAGTCGACTGACCAGTGTGTCATGTACGTAACTGAACAGTGTAACTGCTGATAAACAGCTAAGTCGACTGACCAGTGTGTCTCTGTATGTACGTAACTGAACAGTGTAACTGCTGATAAACAGCTAAGTCGACTGACCAGTGTGTCTCTGTATGTACGTAACTGAACAGTGTAACTGCTGATAAACAGCTAAGTCGACTGAGCAGTGTGTCATGTACGTAACTGAACAGTGTAACTGCTGATAAACAGCTAAGTCGACTGACCAGTGTGTCATGTCCGTAACTGAACAGTGTAACTGCTGATAAACAGCTAAGTCGACTGAGCAGTGTGTCATGTACGTAACTGAACAGTGTAACTGCTGATAAACAGCTAAGTCGACTGACCAGTGTGTCTCTGTATGTCCGTAACTGAACAGTGTAACTGCTGACAAACAGCTAAGTCAACTGACCAATGTATCTCTGTATGTACGTAACTGACCAGTGTATTAAACGCTGGTCCCAGGCTGCTACGAAGTTTAGCCAGAGTGATTGTTTATTGTATTTACTCCCTGCAGTCACAACCTATCTGTCTTAAAAAGATTTCCATTCTGAAGATATAATAAAATTTCTATAGCATCTAGTTCAGATACCTGACAGAAAAGGAGAGAGAGATATAGATCTATAATATTTATATGTACGTGTATTATTATTATAGTGCCTGTATTTACCGAAAGGAGGTGTGGTCAACTCGATCTAGCTCGAAGGAGTGTATCTCTAAGAGGACACGGGCCGTTTTTCATCCTTCAGTTTGCAGGCTCTTCTCCTGGTGAGCATCAAAGACAAGAATGAACACGAAGTCAGCTCTGCTCGATCGAATGCTCGCACTAGTCAGTATCCCGCCACGACCGCGCTCTGCTTGTATTTGATTGGTCGTTTCAAGTCACATGATGCGCGGGCCGCCGTATCGCAGCTGAGTTTCAGTTGCCTGCAGCTGCAAGAGCGAGCTCTCACTGGGTGAACCAAAGAAATTTTCTACAAAAGCTCCATTGAAGAGTTACAGTTCGAGTCAGAAGAAGGTCTGGCAGAGTTTTGAACTTAATTGGTATGATATTTGATATGTATGGGGGAGCATAGCTAAAGGTGCTAGGCGCTATCTAATAGCAGGGGCAATCCACTTTAAATTGTCAACTTTCGCTCCTTTCTACCGATCCGTGAAAGTTTTTCCCTCAAAAATTTCCCGCTATATGGTACGTGGTCGGCTAGAGCTGTGGTTGATAGCAATGCTAAATGCCTTAGTGGCCAGTCAGCTTCTCCTCCCCCTCCAGATTCAATGTAAATTCATAATAATAATTATTATTATTGTGTTGCTTATAGGACCACTAATCAATTTATGCTTTGACTTTGTGCATGCACGTCACACCCCCTCCCACACCCACCCCCTCAGGCAGCCCATTGTCCCGTTCCCCCCCCCCCCTCCCCCCAGTTTCAGACTAGATAAAATCATGAGTATTTCAAGCTCAATTTTGCCATGTTTGATGATTTGGTTGCCGTTACAACTCAATATAGTAGGGGCCTACATAATATCTATTGTAGCATATTAGATAATTATACGCACAGCTAGCTTTACCCTTATACCGTACCCTCGCGAAAGAGGGCCCACTATGGAATGTCCGCCCACCCCCCACTTTGGGCTCGATTTCCTGCTAAGGTCTAGTGTTTACTCGAATATGCGCCCATGTGTAGCTGCCCTTGAAAACGCAGCTCAAATGGCTGGTTTATGACGACTGAACTTCGTAATATCGATAAGTAACGTGCTAAACAGCTGTAAAACTAAGCCTAGCTAGCTTTATTCCACGTTTCAGCAGAAATAAACTAACAGCCACGCCTACTTAATAGAGCTGCACTCAATGACACACGGTGAAGAATCGCGGCTGCCCTTGCTCTGAATTGACAACCGTGCTTGAATAAGGCTGAAATCAATAGTAGGTGCTGCTACTATTCATATTATGAAGCCTAACTTACCTGGGCGCTCTTTCGCGTATAAATGCGATACTGATACCTCGAATGTCGGTATGGAAGCCGAGAAGTGCACCTTTTTGGACCTTACCCGCACGATCTTGGACCCGTCTCCGCTAGCGGAAGGTCCCTCTTCGCTAGCGGAATGTCATTCTCCGCTAGCAGAAAAATAAACTTCCGCTAGCGGAGAATGTCTCAACTTTTCACTTGCCGAGAGCGAGTTGTGCAAGGAGACAACCTATCTACACGGCATATAGACGTACCTACATTCAGCTGAGAGGTCCATGACGATGCAGACATCGTATCGAGGACTTCTTTGGTTCATGGAGCGAGCACAGCGACCCCGTGTTATTCTAATTGAAGCACACCATGCAACTTTGCGACCTTGAGGGTGCCTAGGATCTGAGAGGTTTCCTATTTAGCTATGATGATAATGCAAGGATGATTGGATTGCTGTAGACGTTTACTAAGCAGGCATTTAGACATCACATCGATCAATGACTAGTTTGGTAGTGGGCGTACAGACGCAACCCAGGCCTCAGGCCGCGAAAGGTACGCGGTGTGCTTGAATTAGAACAACACATGGTACGTGGTTGCTTTGCTCGCTCCACGATTTAAAGTCACCGACGCAATGTCTATATTGTGGCCTCTCAGCAGCATGTAGGTAGGTCTATATATGTCGTGTAGCTAGATTGAGCGTCTCCGCGCACAACCCGCTCTCTAGTCTGGGACGGTGTCAGCCCCTGGCACTGCCGACCAGACTAGCTACTCCGGCTATCGGCAAGCGAAAAGTTTAGTTTCGCACGCGAAAGACAGGTCTCCAAACGCGGGGCTGGGACATTCTCCGCTAGCGGAGGTTCATTTTTCCGCTAGCGGAGAGGGACCTTCCGCTAGCGGAGCGTAGTGCGGGTAAGGTCCAAAAAAAGGTGCACTTCTCGGCTTCCGTATGTCGGCCCATCCCCCATTCTTGCCCCAATGTAAGGTGCACCGCCCATGGGCCCTCTTTCGCGAGGGTACGGTAATAGCTTTGGATGCCTTGTTACGACGCAAATGCGATCTATCAACACTTAGAAAAATTCGACAGGGAAAAAAAATCAAAGTGTACGGCAAGATTTGAACCCACTCTATTCCATCCCATACATTAAGAGCCCAACCACTCGGCCACCACCGTTGTTGCTGCTGGCAGCCGTTATTTCAACTATTTTATAGACAAACCCTACACAACCCAGCCCCTAGCCCTCCCACACTAACCCTGCTAACCATTCGCACAGACCTCCCAGCCCCTCCCACACTAACCCTGCTAACCATTCGCAATCCATCCCTTGACCTCCCAGCCCCTCCCATCCATAGCGTCCAGCAATCACGGTGGCGTATATTATACGTACCAGCGTATCGCGAACGGGTCGGGATCGCATTTGCATCGTTAGACTAGCCTTGAACCCAGGCCTGGCAGGAGGAAGAAAGAGGGCCTGGTACTTATTGCATGCGCATGTGCCAACTACCCCAAGAAAACTTGGGGTGCCGCAAACAACTGTATGCTTTTTCGCTCTCCTCCCATGCGTAAGGTACGAAGCGATGTCAGCCTTGAACCCTATAGGCCACAGCAAGAGGGCAATAAAGCATACAATCATTCAGGTTTTCTTGGGATAGTTGGCGCATGGGTGTGCAATAGGTACCAGGTCCTTTCTCCTCCCCCTCAAAGGGCCTGAGTTCAAGGCTAGTCATAAACCTAAGAGGTATAGGATACGACACAGCATTTCTATTCAGTTCAGCTGTTATATACAATAATTATTATTGTCAATAGGAATCAACATTTTCATAGCACAATATTATACAATAGGTGATATTTCTACTTTTCTTGAAGTGTTGTGTTATGTATCCCAGCATTCATCCCTGCACGCATGCATCTTACATAAGCATACCTCAATGAAACACAATGTCATAATAATAATAATATTGTTTTCATAATCATCAAAGAATATTATTGTAATATTAATTTTATTTTATTATTCAGGTAGCTGATCTGAAGAACAAGCACCTTGAACCCCACAAGAATTTTCTGATAAACACTAGCTACCTGATTGTCTACTATAATATAATAATTATAAACATATTATCAGTGACCACAAATGCACAATTATTTGTACTATAATAATTATTATTGTGGTGTGTATGTGATCTTATTATTGTGTAGAATCACCGTAGACTGAAAGCCTGGATGTGGGTGGAGCAACTGGTTTCCATAGCAACAGTCCATGTGCATGCAGTATAGTAGTCGTGCAAGATTCCTATAGAAATCTTGCATGACTCTTGTAAGATTCTTGCATGCAAGATTAATGTCTTGCATGGCTGCAAGGCTTGCAAGAAGTCTTGCAAGCCAGTGCTTGTAAGATTCTTGCAAGTTCTTGTAAGATTGTGGCCATTTCTCTTGCAATTTGCAAGATCTTTGAGCAAGCATACAAGATTTTCAGGCAAGATGTGTAAGATTTTGCTGCAAGACTGATATGCAAGGTTCTTGCAAGAACCTAATGTATGGGAGACAAGTTCTCAGTCAGGTCTACATCACAAATCTGAAGATGTCAAGGCCTAGTAGAATAAATATCTTCCTAGGTTTAGGCCCACTTGGCTGAGAAGATGGGGGGGGGGGGGGGGGGGGGGCTATAGCTCCCCAGCCCCCTGCTTCTTATGCCAGTGCTTAGCCGCTAGCCTAACTTGTATAAAAGTCTGTACATGATGCAAGTAGCAATTTAGCGATCTTTTATTGGTAAAGGTCGTCAGTGCTTTACGATTGCCTGCAGTCTGAAAAGCCAATCTACTCTTCAGACATTCAAGTTTATAATGTAGTGATACAGTGCTTTATGACTGTGTCAGGGTATCTCTTTATAAATCTACTCTACTCTGGCTTGTAACATAACTACTGCTTGCTCAGAGCTTGAGACAATGTTGAACATAACTACTGCTTGTTGGCAGAGTAGCTAATAGCCAGAAACAAAAAAAGGTGGAGTCCAATGATGGCCAGATACAGCATGTAACCACAACCCTAGAGCTTGCTAGTCTGGATGCCAGATCCTACAACTATAGATATATGGATCTTCATGACATTGTATTTGTATTTCATGGCCGCATGGGGATATCCTTTTAGTGACAATCTCATTACAAGGAAGACATTGATGAGTCTCAGTGGCACCCAGACTAAGAGCTTACATGATAGTATAGCTGTACTAGTGGAAGTGAACCAGTTATGAAGCGTGTACCAGTTATGAAACAAAGAGCTGTGGTAATTAGATCTAGTTTCACCTAAAAGTCAGTATATAACTCACTGTTTCATAACTGGTTCATTAATTTTACCTTACAAAATTAGCTAATGGATACCATGCGTCTAGTATGGGGTGCCAAGTCTGTCAAAAACACTTACAAATGCTGTATTTGTATATCTCCCTCTGGTATATAAATATGGCACTGATTTAGCTAAATACCTGCCCGATTTATATATATATCTACGTCACATTTATAAATGTTGATCCGATTTATATATCACAGCCGGATATATAAATATATGGGGCAGATTTATATACCTGAAATGGATTTACATATATAGGCCTGATTTATATATCTGATGCAGATATATAAACATGGGACAGATTTATAAGCCTATGAAGATTTTTGCATGGTGGGTGTGGCCTAATTAATCTGTCACACCCACCTCAACGACATACATACACACACAGTACTTATAGCTGTTGCAGTCCCCACGCAGAACTACTTGTACCACACCCACCCTGACTCCACCCTTTTGCAAACTGCCAGATTTATATATCTCACCCATATTTATAAATATGACCCATGTATATAAATCAGAGGCATGTCTATAAATATGGCACTGATATATAAATCAGGCCCATATTTATAAATCTAAGTCAGATATATTATATCAAGCCCATATATATAAATCAGGCAGATATTTAGCTAAATCAGTGCTACATTTATATATCAGAGGAAGATATACAAAATTATACAGCATTTGTAGCTAAGTGTTTTTGACACACTTGGCACCCCATAGTCTAGTCATGCAATGCACTGGGGGTCCCCATTTTTATAAGAGGGTCCCCAAAACCCTATGAAAATGGGGACCCAGGGGTCCCTAAAATACAGTGTAGTCCACCTAATTCGAATCCGCTTACCACGAATTTTCTTCTAATTCCAATTCCCCACATAGAGCTAATACATAAATTCGAAATGGCACTTTCGCTTAATTAGAACACGCACAAGGTCTAGTATACGGATATGCACATCTAGTATACGGAAAATAGATCACGTGGGCATCACATGGCTGCAGCTGAGTGCAGCTACACTATATAGCCAGAAGTAGCTATATCTAGCAGTATCAGGTTCTAAACTGTTATAAGAAAGCTAGAAATAGTAGATAGAGTGGACAGTCTGCCTCCAGACAAGAAGAAAAAGGTTGTTGCATCTGAATATGTAAAGATTATTATTATGTGTGGTAGCTATTATCCCTTTAATTCAAAATAATTATCATTCATAGTAAGCAAAATTCGAATTGAGTGGATGTTGCTATAATTCAAATTTTCGTTTAATTCAAATTATTTGGGTGGATTTATAAATTCGAATTAAGTGGACTACACTGTATTATGAAAATAATAGGGACCCGGGTCCTCATTTTTCTATGAAAACGGGGACCCAGGGTCCCCAATTTGGGGGGTCCCTATTTTCATATGACACCGGTACCCAAGATTTATAGTGCTTGGAGTACCGGCAACTATATTATATAGCTATAGCTATATTAATAACTACTATAGCTATATTAATAGCCACCATTAAATACTGAGCGCTAAACGGCTAGTGGTTTCGGTAATCGGTTAGTGACGAGGGGGGTTTGAGTTTAGGCTATGGTTGTTGACCGAGGGTTAGTATTATAGTGACAAGGTGTATAGCTAAAGGTGGCAAAAAACGGCATCCAGCAGCGGCGAGCTGGGTTGGCAGAGCGGGCTAGGGCTGAGGGGGGTGTTAAGCAGGGAGAGATAAAAAATGACAACAATTAAACATTCACTGAGCACTTTAAGAAAGTCAGGATGGTGGTTAGGGGTGACAAGCTTGCTAGCTAGCTAACTCACCTTAGCGGACTTCGAACCACATTTGCTGTGTTCCACATCAGCTTGATTCGACTGTTTATTCTCAGGATCATGATGATGAGAATCTTCAATCTTTATACATGTTTCTGCATGCGAACCATCACCCATCGACTAAAAAAAAGACAACATAATATTAAAAAGTTAGACTGTGGCTATATATAGAGAGCCGGCACCGGCATCCAAGTAAAGAGAGCCGGCATCATACAGTTGTATAGGCAGCTGTTATGCATGCGCAGCAGTATGGGTGGGCTGGGGTAGCTATAGCTATATCTCAGGACAGTACCTCCAAGCTGTTCTTCTGTCTTTCAGTATAAATATTCCCATTTTTCAGTATTTTGCAAGCATTTTCAGTATTTTTCAGTATTTTACAAAGATCTCCATATAAGATGTATGTACTGAATTCCCCCAGTTTTCAGTATTTTTGAAATTTTATCAGTATTTAGGGTCAGAATTCAGTAAAAATACTGACAAATCAGTATACTTGGAGGCACTGTCAGGAGCGGCAGCAGCTAGAGACAGACTTTTAAACCCACCGCCCATGATACGAAACTACAGTCTTCCAACCCCCCTATACCACTCTTACTCAAACCCTTGCATCCACTTGTTTTCTGATTCTCGATTGCCGGCTCTCTAGACACTGGGAAAAAAGTAACTGAGCAAGAAAATGATGAAACATAAACAAGTATGGAAGTAACCGATGTACTACTGTACATCCCACGTCTTTTTGTTGGTAGCTAACTATAATATAGAAACTAGCTAATAGTAAATTAAATATGATAATTCAAGTGGGGATATACTCAGTGCATGGTTCATCACTTTCCACACAGTGACTCTTGTTTGTGCACTTTTTGAACCTACGTAGCTAGCTACCCACTTTCTGTTCAAGTCATATATATGTATACTTGTAAGAAATAAAGTGTAGCCGCTCAAGGAGTAGCTAGCTAATTAGCTAGCTAGCTAACTCACCTTACTAGGTGAGTCACTATTGCTGTGTTCAGCTGCTGCTTGTGAAGCTGATCCCTCTTGTCCTTTAGTGTCTATAGTCTGCATAGCAAATTCTTCTGCACTCGAATTTCCTGGACCATTCATTGACTCGAAATATTGTAGACAGTGTATTTGTATCAGTGTCGTCTTACAGCTCTACGAATGATAATAATTTTACTGAGTATCTTGGCTTTTATAACCGTACTGCATCTGCTGTGTTTTTGCATTCTCTTGCCTTAAATAAAGTCATGGATCGTGGTACAGATAAATGAATGCAATCAATATTAAAATAATATTCATAGCCCACTTAGCAGGCAAGAATTAATTAATTAATTATATACTAGTTATATAATATACATATATATGCATATTTAGGTTACTACAACCCACTTGTTTTTGCAGTGTATATTCTTAGCTTTACATGCTATTAAGATAATCAATGTACCTTCTTGATATTTTGGTGATGGTGATGATCTGTAGCTACCTTGGTCTTTTGACAGCTGAGTAGAAATGACTTTTGACCACAAAATAATAGATATAAACAGCAAGGCACCAATTACGTATACATCAATGTCATGCCACTGAACTGCAATAAATGCAAGATCGCATACATGATATATACAACAATATAAACTGCAGGAGATTTCATAGTATACATATTATATAATATATGTGAATGTATCAAATAAAAAGGAAACTTAAAGCACAGTTTCAATTAGAAAATCAACAGTTATTGTTAAAGGACCATTTCTGTTTATTGCGGGCCTCAATATCCAACTTGCATGCTTTCTACAAATTTTTGTGAGTATGCATGCTTGTACCAGAGTAGCTATTACCACAAACACAGAGTAAATCCACTACACATAGAATACATTGCATGGTACATAATAATGTTTGAAGCTACACACTGCAAACTACTACTTCAGTTTAATTGTACTATAATGTAGTTGTGAGTGAACTTGTAACACACCAGTGTAGCTTTAGCCATGCATAAACACAGAGGCAGACTGCAGCTGTAATAGCACATTACATGCTACATGCACAAACAAAACAATCCCATGCAAACAATCCCTTTTCTCATAGCTGGTCAAATAATATTATAATCATGCATGCCATGCCTAAAGTTTCCTTTTTACTTGATGCATTCACACTGTATCTTGTTTAGATTGTCACTGTTTTTATCATCTGAAATGTATTAAGAAACTTATAGCTACCTCCCAAAGGCAAAGTTTGATCTTTGTATGAAAAGATCAGAAATCTCCAGGCTAGGACATGTATGTGCACGGTCTTGTATTTGTTGCAGTTTAGCGGCATGTATGCATTGCATAAAATAACTATGCATGTTTGTCAATATATTAATGCTTCCCAAACCAATATTGCATGAGCTAAAAGTGTTCCTGTCAACACCAGCTGTCTCTAGTGTCTTATCTGCCACTGATCTGCTAATGGTCAATTCTTGGCTGTATAGATACATAATTATATTACACTGCCATGAGCATTACTTTTAGAAATCACTAAGTCGTTATTATCATAGGACCTCTCCCACCATTGAACTTGCTGATAACTCCCATTAACACATTGTCAAGTGTCCTGCGCTTAAGCTGGAACAGTACTTCTACATTTCGCTGGCCCAACTATCAAATTGATAGGTTCAGTGTGAATGTCACTAACATCAACAGCTTACAAACACTCTTAGAGGTTTCAATGGGATTTCAGAATTCAATTGAAATTGGGAGATTTAATCTCAGTATCGATGTTCTGCAACCTTGTACTAAATTGGAGTTCAGTGTCTCATCTATCAGTGCCACATACGGAGAGAGTGATCCTAGTTTCATCATCGGAGGATTTCCTGAAGGTCTCTACACATTATCTACTGTAATAATATCATAATAATCTAAAAATCAATGCATGTGTCATGCATAATTACAATATGATATTAGACTGTAATATGTGACCTGCTCTGAGAAAAGGGACCACTTGGGATAAAATTTCATTTTACAATAATAGCTAAAATGTGGGGAAAATAAATATTTATCATTTTTCTGTATTTTAGTCTATCAGAAAATGTAGAATTGTAGTTTCATATTGATATGCTATGTTTATGTAGTTGCTGTAAACTATCGTAATGCTTGGGTGCAAACAATTGCTCGGACACATACAACTTAATACAATAAATACGTTCATTTTCCGAAAAACAAATATATCTACCTGTGTGTATAAAAATGGTCATAATTCCACCTGTGATTGGTATTTTTTCATGAAACTTGCGCCATTGGATTCAGCACACATAAAGCTATAAATCCATGCTAAAAATTCAATTGGGCCAGTACAGTTAATAAGAATACACCCCTGTTGAGGAACACTTTTCCAGTTCCCCTGAAGACAAGTAATCAGATAAATTTCCCCCAGAAGACATGATTAAAATGGAGGCAGTGACCTCCAAGACATCGTTAAAATGCACCATTTTACCCCCAGAACATCATTAAAAATTATGGAGCAATAAAAATACTCTCCCAAGATGAAGGGAATGGTGTTTATGTTCACGAAGATCGGATATCAACTGATGAATACAATTCAACATTGACAATTGTAATCACCTGCTCTAATATACAAAGATGGAATGGGACAAGTCTTCGGTGCTCTGCTCGTACTGGCAGTGGGCAGCATTCAAGCAACAGAGCCACTTTGGCAATCCATAAATCTCTCAGTAAAACATAGTGTATTATATCATCTACATAATGCGTCTATGCTATAAATATACACATCGGTCTGGTATGTGAGTAAAATATGTAACGGGACCTCATCCGGGGGACAGTGAGGCTGGATTGGGGGGGGGGGGGGGGGGGTGGAGGGCCTACATTAGTTTGAAGTGTGCTTTCATGCATGCAAATTTTAGCCACATCCATTTTTATACAAAATTTGCTGCCAAATTTACTGCAAATAGATGCTAGTTAGTACATGTCAGTAAGATTAATTTTTTAGACATAAACTCCCAAAATTAAAAATAATAGATTTTTCTTCAGGATCATCTGTGGGGCATACCCCCCCCCCTTCCTTCCTGGGCCCACCACTGCAGGTCTTCACATACCGTAGCTATTATTATATAGTTCTTTCATATAATAAAGTACAAAAGAGGTCCACCATTGGGCTCTTCCATTTAATAAGCTTACACCCCCTATGGATGACTGCTAACGAATGTCCAGGGGGGTAAAACACTAATTTTAATGAAGGGAAGGGGGGGTATTTTGGTCAAATTTAATTATGTCTAGGGGTGAAATGATCACTAATTGTGGTATCCAGGTAGCGATATCCAACCTCCAAATTTCACTGATTTTTCCGCGGATTGTCTTGTAGTGGAATATCAATGTTCGAGTATCAGAAGGTAGCTCTCCACAAGCTCTATCCAACGTTGCTTGTAACGTGTCCGTAGATAAAACCGTTACGTAGCCACGCCCACCTAAAATTTCCTCATAGAAACTTAATACAAACAAAAACGAAGCTAGCAGCGGTTCCGCGGAACCGATTTCCACGGTTAAGGTGTCAGTAGATAGCTCATTCAGTGAGCTATCCAGCGCATTTTTTTCCGTGAGCGTACTCCTAGTCAGAGCTGAGATATTTTCGATTTACTGGAGGCCCTTGGAGGTTGGATATCGCTAATCCAGGGGGGCACTTTGCTCCTTTAGGTGATTTCCCTTCCATAAATTAACGCTGTGTCTAGAGTCCCGGCACCGGTACTCAAGATTTAGTGCTTGGAGTACCGGCAGTGTATTATATAGCTATAGATCCCAGCCCCCGAAGGGGGCTGGGCTGGGATCTATAGCTATATTATAATACTGAGCGAAAGACGGCTAGTGAGGCTAGTAGCGGGGGTTTTGGTTCCGATAATCGGTTGGTTACGAGGGGTTTGGGTTTGGGCTACGGGTTGGTGACAAGGGTTAGTATTATAGTGGCAAGGTGTATAAATTTGGCAAAAAACGGCATTCAGCAGCGGCGAGCAGGGTGGCTGAGCGGACTAGGGCTTGGGCTGGTGGTACGGTGGTCCTGGGTTCGAATCCCGTTTGGTTTATGAATTTTTTTTTTTTTTTTTCCCTCACTTTCGGAAAATTTCTAAGTTTTTTGGCGGGCTTTGTTGCCGGTACTCGAAGCGCAAAATTTCCGGTACCGGTGCCGGGACTGTAGACACAACCATAAATTAATGCATTAATTTGTGTCCAGGGGGAACAAAACTTGATTTGATTAATAATCCACGGGGAGTAGTAATGTTCTTAATAGTATGTCTTGGGGGAACAGTGACCTAATTAATAGGTGAGGAGCAAGGGAAGAAGGCTAAAGGAGAGAGAGGGAGAGAGAGAGAGAGAGGGAGGGAGAGAGAGAGATAAGATATAATCTGATCCTTACCAATGGATTAAATAAAAGAATATAGCTATAGCATTTGAGGATGTTTACCTCCAGTGGTTCCTATTAAGTCTTTGAGGAGCAAGAGAAGAATCTGAAAGAGAGATCTAAAGGGAATGAAGGGGATAAATACAAAGCTAGCATGAGGACAACTAAAATATGTAAGAGAGATCGAGGATAAGTATTACGAAATGTATCTCTTACCTTGCTATCGTTTGAATGGGTAGTAGTCGTCAGAGGAGCTAGCTATAGTGCTAACCTATTCTCGTCCTGCGCGTGAGCGGCGAGGCTTCGCTAGCGCTAGATTGCGAGCGTACGTGCTCAAGCGAGAGTAGCGCGTACTCGTACGCGCTGCGTAGGAGAGCGCCGGCGCGCCCTCGCTTTATAACCCCGCCCACATGGCGGGCCATATGGTTCCTTAAGTGTCGGTTCCTTGTTACTTTACGCATAATATATATAATACCTGAAATATTGGGTAGAACAACCCCAGGCGGCTTTTGCTCAAGATATTGAGCTCCAATCTGCAGCTATGCCGCCCCAACGCCGTAGCTTGTACGTGCTCGATACGATATGACGTCACAGTACAAGGGGTGTCTAGATTCACTGGAACGTGGAACGGTGGAATTGAATAGTGGAACGGTGGAATACTGGAATGGCGATTAACGACCCTGTACCGTATAAGTGGACCAATTGGGCATGCGCACTATAGCTAGAAATTGACGTTGGGATGGTCTGGATGCGAGGCTATATATAATACCCTGCAAGTTGAAAGAGTGTATCAAAAGGAGCCTGTGCATGTGTTGTTATAATATTATTATTACGCATAGCTATATAGCTATCTGATCATGACTGACAAGTTATTCTCAGCAGTGGAGTAAGCCATATCAACCCCTGGCACACCTAGACTGTGATAGCTAGCTACTAAACTCATCAGCCACCATTGGACCCTGGCTGAAGGAGGAAGGAAGAGGACCACATTCAGGGAGATCAAAGTATGCTATACAGTGGAGAATTACCGTATCCTCCCGAAAATAAGCCCCCTCCCCCTCTTTGATCTTCAAGTTCTTGCACAGATATGTTTGCCTCGATTATAAGCCCCCCTCCCACCAAGTAGATAGACTGCACATAATATACACGCGCGCGAGAACGTACGTACGTACGTAACCCCGCCCTTCAATTGACTACGAGTACAAAGATGGTGCTGGCTTTTAGAAAAGCCTATTTTGAAGTCATTATTTTATGATGGCACTTCTAGCTTGGCGAAGACACTTACGAGCCGGTCAAGATGCTCCTCTAAAGACGTACACACACGGAACAAGTCCTTTTCCTACCGCCGATCCTCGTGTCACGTGCCGCTCTTTTGGAGAAAAGCAAGCAAACTCTGGATATTTCCCACGGTACGTGACCAACGATGGTGGCTAAGGGGGGCTTATATTCGAGGGAAAGTGCATATTCGAAAATAAGCCCCCTCCCCAGTCTAGGTCATATCTACTGCTGAAAAAGGGGGGGGGGGGGGGGGGGGGGGGGGGGGCTTATTTTCGGGAGGATACGGTATTAAAGGAACTATGCACACACATACACATAGTCATTGTACCGTCATACACTCACATAAATAATTATTAGGACTTGATGGTAGTGAATATCAATGTATTATATCAAATACAATACTCAAGTGGTACTATAATGAATATTTGATTGACTATGATATCCAGCCGAGTGCTACAGGTGACATGATTGTCACCCAGAGAACTAGCATTCTGATAGCTTCTATTATTTTAATAACTGGATGTAATGGGCATCGTGACCAACAGAACTACCCAGACCTTGGTCCCAGACAGTGCCAGGGATATAGCATTCAAGGCCATATGCCATGGCAACAGGCTGAGCAACAAATAGGCACTATATTACGGCACTGAGATATTAATCTATCTGTGCTGGAAGTAGGAGTAGATCTATAGCTAATTATCAGTATGTGCTCTGTGTTTTTGCCTCTCAGAATCTCTGTCTTTCTGCAAGTTTACATCCCTGACTATTCTTCTCTGTCACCTTTCTGACTCTGCTAAAGCTGAGCTGCATAGCCTGTGTGCGCGCTCGATCGAATAAGTTTGGTGTGGTACAGGGTCGTTAGTCATAGTTTCCCATTCCACTATTCCATTCCACCGTTCCACTGTTCCATTCCACCGTTCCACGTTCCAGTGAATCTAGACACCCGCGATAAGAGGCCGTTAGTCGGGAGCGCGTTGAGAGTTCAGAACCTGGCCTTAAGTACATTGAGAGGGGATCCAAAATACTAGTATGAACCGGGGGAGAATAAAAAAAGGGGATCCAAATATGGCGTGACAGGCCCCGGATGTACTTCCTGGATCTGCATCGTTTGTTAGACTGCGTGAATTGGACTACTGGCCATGCATGACTGGGTCATCAGTCCATATAGTCGTGTAATACTATGATGAGCCTACATGTATATAAATCAGTGTGCTGCTGTCTTTATCTCAGTTAAGAGATTGCTCTCTAACTAAAGGCTCGCTAAATAAACAGCTAAAGCTTATTTCAGTTCTAATAATACTAACAATTTCAAAGATTGGCACCGTTATTCAAGGCTTGAATAGGAATTTTTAGCAGTGAGCAACATAATATGTCATAATTAATATTAGTATTCTACAGCTTGTATAATCTGCAAAGGGCTGTTGAGGTCCGGTCACATTACCAACTCCAAAATGGCTACCTCAGGAGTATCATCAGCCGTCAGATTCTCTGTAGCATTTGACTCAAGGAATTGCAAAAAAATTGATGATACAGAAACTGCTCTGACAATCTTAGAGTTGCCAAAACAAGAATTAATGAAAGATAAAAATAAAAAAATTGCGAAGTATCTTATTGGAACTGACAGTATAGTTCTCAATACCACCTCAGAGGAACGAGTGCTTATGGTTGTTGGTGCTACCGGAGCTGGAAAAACAACACTGATAAATGGCATGGTAAATTTCACCCTAGGTGTGAAGTGGGAGGATGAGTTTCGATTCAAGCTAATCCATGAACAGACACGACAGTCTCAGGACAAAAGCCAAACAACCTGGATCACAGCTTACACACTTCCTGTCTATGCTGGTAGTAAGATAGGCTACAACTTGACTATCATTGATACTCCAGGATTTGGTGACACAGGCGGGATAGAAAAAGATAATCAAATAACACACCAAATCAAAGATTTCTTCTCTCTTCCTCCCCCTTTTGGAATTGATAAGATTCATGGTATTGGCTTTGTAACTCAATCTTCTTTGCCTCGACTAACCCCCACTCAAAAGTATATCTTTGATTCAATTTTAAGTATCTTTGGTCATGATATTGAAGATAATATCTTTTTAGTGACTACATTTGCTGACGGAAAGAGGCCTCAGGTTCTTGCTGCAGTACGAGCTGCTCAGATAAAATTCCATGAGCCAGGATTCAAATTTAACAATTCAGCTCTTTTTGCTGACAGTAACAATGATGATAATGAGGAAGGAGAGGATGACACTTTTGACACAATGTTCTGGGACATGGGTATGAAGAGCTTCAAACGCTTTTTTTACGCATTTTGATAAGGCAGAAACTAAGAGCTTGTCACTGACAAGGGAAGTCCTGACAGAGCGAGAACAGCTTGAGATTGTCATTCAAGGATTGCAAATTCGAATCAGAGAGGCTATGGGGAAAATAGATCAATTAAATCAGCTGAAAGAAGTTTTGAAGAAACATGAAACAGATATCAATGAAAACAAGGATTTCACTTACACGACCACAGAAATTGAAATGCAAAAGGTAGATATTAGTGGCCAAGGTCGCTATGTGACAAATTGCATTGTATGCAACTTTACTTGCCATGACAATTGCATTTATGCCAATAATGGAGACAAACGTCACTGTTCAGCTATGAAAGGAAAAGAGAACTGTGCAGTATGCCCTAAGCATTGCCATTGGTCAGAACATCGCAATAATTCTTTCTACTTTATTACAAAAGAGGTAGAGGTGGAAGGTACATACAAGGAGCTAAAGAAGAAATACTTTGAAGCAAAAGTAGGTATGTCACAAGCCGAAGTTGTAGTTGCTGGTGTAGAAAAAGAGCTTAAAGATCTTCGTCACGCTACCATGAAGATGGTATTGCAAGCTCATAATTCGTTGCTTCGTTTGGAAGAAATTGCTTTGAAGCCGAATCCCCTTTCTCAAGCAGATTACATTGATCTCCTTATTTCTTCTGAAAGGCAAGAAGGTAGTGATGGATGGAATCGCAGGGTTGATTATTATCAAGAAATCCGCCAGCAGGCTGAAATAATGGGAGATTTGATATCAATGAAGTCATCTTCAAAGCTGATGGCGATCTTAGAGCCTGATTGTATATCTGTACTGATACAAACAGAAGAGAGAGAAAAAAAGCCAGGATGGGAAGAAAGAGTCAAACACTTCCATAGTATCCTTTCTGACTTGGAGATCCAAAGGAAACAGGAAGCTCCTAAGACCTGGTCTTCAACAATAAAGACATCAGTTCGTGGATTTTTTGCAAGGTTTTCTAATTAAAGACTTTGGTGAACTTACTGGTTGTAATTATTATAATAGTGTTTTTATACTATAATACTCTGTACTTTGTGGACTATTATATTATTAATACAGAAGTCTACAGGAAAAAATATTTATATATTCAGTGTCATGAGTATTTTCATCTTATGAGTGTATTGGGTTTGTTGAAATACTTGTTGAGAAGCTATATTTGCTTATAAATGCAAATTGTATGATATTCTGCCATATTCTTACCACCACAAGTGTGCATGCATTCTTAGCTGACTACTGTATACTTAACAACAATGAAAAACATGGGATGGCCTGGGTATATCTACAACAATTTCTAAGGAAAATAAAATCATAGGCCTAACTTGATAGCATTGCATGAATGCATTCAGTATAATGGTAAGGAGGCTAGGGATTGAGGGTCCATTGGGTTTAAAAATTAATTTTGGGTATGATGTGAAAGTTTGTTCATATTAAATTATAATTAATTTTTTACTATGAGCATGTTGGGCTGTATGATACTCATTTGTTATGGACTATAGAAATTGCATGGATACACTGCAAAAAATGAATCATTATTTTAACCATAATAGGTGGTTATCTCAGTTTCATGCCTTGTTTCAAGATCATTAATCATTAGCATAAGGAAACCTCATTGTCTGAATATTCACTGTAAACAACTTAATGGGCTCTGGAACATGAGTTAATGCAGAGGAGTCAAAAGTAACTGTAATAGTGCGTGTACCTCAAATTAATGATGTGTCAAATAATTCAATAGGTCATTAGGAATAATTCACCCTCCTCTGTATTCGCCATGGTTACTGCATGCATGCTGTCTAGCTTAGACTCTAATTAATGATCTGTTCCAGTAACCATGGCGAATATAGAGGAGGGTGAATTATTTCTAATGACCCGTTGAATGCTTATGCTAATGATTAATGATCTAGAAACAAGGCATGAAACTGAGATAACCACCTGTTATGGTTAAAATAATGATTCATTTTTTGCAGTGTAGTGTGTCAATTCCACTGTTGGTGCCCTGGCAACATCATAATGTTACCTTATTGTGATTATGACTAAACAGATCACCAGTCCATGCTGGAGGCATCATAAAACTGCACCTGGGAATTTCCCTGCTGGTTACAGACATCTTCAGATTAACATTTAGCTACAGTGTTGTGGAAATACAATAGTAAGGGCTACATGCACCAGAAGTATAGAGTATTTGCTGCAGTTCAAGGCCTGTCACCCTGACCATGCAAGTCACTCAGACTGTGCATAATCCTCTCTATTTCCAAGTTAGGGTATATTTTCATGTCTACAAGATAAGGTTAGCAGCCAGCACTATCCTTCAGCTAGCCCCCACAGAATGGTACAGATACATGTATGCCTTCCAATGTGACCTCTGAGCAGATGAGTCAGCTGGGTTATGCAGGTAAATATATGGCTTGAGTAACCACAACCATGTTATGATATCCTAAATCTTCATCTGGGCCTATAGATAGTCCTGCTGGAGCAGGGACTATACATTATCCTTTAAATGGACTGGAAACGCATGCCACCATATTGCAAAGTACACATTTCCGTTTTAGCAATCATTGCTACAGGTAAAAAAAATTCGCGAGTGGTTAGAAACCACACAAGCAGTCTTGGAAACGACGATAGTGGCCGACCTGACAACAGAGTCAGTGTCTTTTTTCGGCATCCACACTAGCCCACAACGGTCACCGTGGTACTCTGTTCTGAAAGCCAGTTTGTAGCGAGTATGCTTCTCGAGTACTAGCTAGTGCACTCTGTCAGTGTAAACGTTTTGTGTAGCTAGCTACATGTTTCTTGTTCTGGCCATACTTTGTGCTCGATTATCTTAGACAGCATAGCAGTCACAGGGTTCTGCATAGTATAGCTGGTAAGCTCTAGTCTTGCTCTTATTGGGTGCAATATATTCTTTTGAGCTAAAAGGTACTCTAGGTGTGGAAGCTAGACCCCTGTGCTAGACAACAAAAAACAGACATGAACACATAACATGTAAGTTAACCCTTTATTCCACTGGATAAACCACATTTGGTGTGCTAAATAATATCAGAGTGCTTCCTATAGCTAGGCCTTCATAAGGGCAGACACAAGTAGAAGGTGGCCTTATGGCACCATAGTGCTATAGTGTAATCAGGTATTTCCTGGTAAACTTCCAGGCATATATATGATTGCAAATATTTCACGAGTGCAATAACTAGCATTTCCAGTCCATCTGAAAGAGAATGTATAGTCCCTGGCTGGAGTAAAGGCTGCGTGTACCAAGAAGCCCACAGGTACAGTATTTACTGCAGTTGTTGTCCCTGCATAATCTCTTAATCACATATAAGCCACTTAAATTATCACTATATGATTATGCCTCAGACTGTCCACAATATTCTTCATTTCCAAGTAAGGGCATATTTTGTGTGCATAGCTACATGATTTAGATTAGCAACCAGCATTGTCCAATGGGATTCAAAATACAATTTTGCTTTAGATAGGTTGGTAGCTAGGTATGATCTATACATGTACTAAGATATTTGTCTAAACCTGCATATCAAGCCTTGGTGATGATATTATGATAGCTAGTGTCAAATAGCTAAATAGAACTTAATTACTTGTGTAGATTATATTATAGTTAGACTATTGCCTGTAGTGATTTATTAGAATAGGAACCGAGAGGCAGAGTGTTAAACCACAAGGCGAAGCTGAGTGGCTGCCTTGATGGGACTATTCTTAGGCTAATAAGCCATGTACAGGCCATAGTCTAAGTGGCTTGTACTATGGCCACCAACACCTTGTACCTATCCACAGTATAACTGCCCAGCTGTGGTATATAATTTCCCAGTTATACCACAGCCAGGCAGTTAGCTATACCATGGCTAGCGGTTACTACTGTCCAAAC
Organism: Cliona cf. orientalis; assembly: GCA_963930775.1. Lineage (NCBI taxonomy): Eukaryota > Metazoa > Porifera > Demospongiae > Clionaida > Clionaidae > Cliona > Cliona cf. orientalis. The sequence goes on from OZ005689.1 coordinate 16,114,519, forward strand.
TATATTAACTGTATAGACTACAGGCGGTGCCTTTGATCTTTAGCATAACCATAGTACAACATGCAGGTAGCTATAATATATACCCAGCCCTAAAATAAACCTGCTTCAGGATATGAATAGCAACTAAATTAATGTCATAATATAATACCAGGAGCATATGAAGAGGAGCGTATAAGTCACATACAGACAGTAGTAATATCGAAAAATAAAGTAACACTGGCAGATTCTCATTCCTGCTAATACATAGCAGGTAGAAACATTTTGACTAAAATTCCATAATCCAAATGATGTGACTAGTGATGGGAGTAGCAAAAATGACCACAATATATTATGGTTGGCAAGTTAGAAAACTGCCATATATGGAAGTTTTTGAACATTTTACCAATAATTTGTGGTTACAGTATTCAAGGCACATTATGCTATTCTTGGTATAATAGTATATAGCACCCACTACAATTATCTCTAGGTGTAGTTAGATTTATTTGTTGAGGCTATCACAAGATATATTGATAGAATTTACTTTAATTAATGCAGTCACGAGTGGGAAAGCTCTGGCCCAGCATAATAATTATTATAATATATAGGGTGTCCTATATAATGGAGGGATTCAATTATAGACAGTAATACTCCGTACTGACTAATGATACTAAGTATGCACATCTAATCTTAGACTACTGACCACTCAATTTTTAGTGCATATAATAATTATACATACACATATTATTATATTATCCTATAGCTAGGCCAACAACTTAAGATGCAGATGAATTATTATACCTCAGTGCACTGACTAATTTAAAAGATCCTGATTACTATAGCCACAACAAGGTGAGGCATGATTGTACAAGGTGATCATGAAGTTGCCAGAGCTCCACTATTAGGTTAGTAGATTCTCACTGACTACTATAAGATAAGATGTGACTTTGGTTTCCATAGTGGCTATAAAAATAGCTCTGGAGCCATTCTCTTGCTAATTATCAAATTATACTCCTCAAAACTTGAGCAGCTAGTAGTATCCTACTGATTTAATAAGTTGCTGTCCGCTAATAACATTATAACCATGTATGCATGCCATATATTATGCCCTAACTTGGAAGTAAGCAGTATTATGCATCATCTGTGGTATACCCATGACAATTCCAGTCTGGGTAAGGTTGCATGTTATTTAGAGGTCAGGGGAGAAACAATTGCATTAAAATAGTGGGGTTCTTGGCCTTAGTTACTTTATTTCAGAGGTCCTATATTTTTATATTTAATTTATTCATCTGTCCTATACCTAAAGGTGACTACATCCAGCAGGGCAATGCCCAGATGCAGATTTAGGCTGCCTCCATCAGCTTAATCTGGCAAGCTAAACCCTTTGAAATTCTCTTCCCTCATGTATATTCATATCCCTGTATGTAAACCAAAGGAAGGGCTCTCCCTAATCTCACTAAATTGATTAAATTCCCATCAACATCTCACCTGCATGCTATCCCATGTTGTGGTTACTCAAGTCCTATCCCAATCCAGCTGACTCATCTGCTCAGAGGTCACATGTGAAGGCATACATCATTCCAGCAGCCTCACTATCAGTGGAATAAAATTAATTACTGTGCTGCAGGCTAACTGAAATCCCATTGGACAGTGCTGGCTGCTAATCTAGTCTTGTAGATATGAAAAATATGCCCTAACTTGGAAATAAAGAGTACTGAGGTACTCACCTCAAATTCCAGTGTGCTTTCATGTGATTTAGAGGTTTAACCAGGGGAAAACAATTGCTGTAAATACTCTATCTGTGGGCTTAGCTTCTTGGTGCAAGCAGCCCTTACTACTAAAGCGTTCCCTGCCACACTGTCAAAGTCACACCACACATCCAGCAGAGCAATGCCCAGGTGCAGATTAATTTAGGATGCCTCCAGCATGGAGGCTGATGATGCTGCCAGCTGGTTGACCATGGAACTCACTGTCCATGCATGCAATCTCTAGCCCACAAAATAATTAATATCATACAGCCAAACTTGCACATAACAAAATTAATGACTCAGAAGCTATTATGGACACTGAATTTTTACACCATGCTCAAGTTTTTATACCCCTCTCTACTGTCACTATAATTTCATTTAGGATTACATGTACATTCTATTATTAGCCTGTGGCTACTCATATATCCCCTGTATGAATATATAATAATATACAGAAATTATTATAAACTTGAATCATCCTATTCATTAGCTGAATGCATTCAAGCCAAGCACATTCTGCACAACCATGCATTTGGTGTGACCTGGGTATATATGAGGCTGTACAAATACATGCATACATGCACTGCTCACCTTCATAAGATTCCCTGATTATCATAACCACAGCAATGTGATTGTGAGATTGCCTAAGCTCCCCAGTGGGTTACCAAGGGAAAATTTAGACTCATCCAGATGGAAAACAGTAACATCTGCACTGAGAGCCTTGCCAATCTATAGCCCACAAAATGATTACTCAGAGACCACAGAATTCAGAATCACCAGATATGCATACAAGGGTGGCCTTGTACCAAAGCCATCCAATATTTCAATTTAATTTAACATGATGTGACCTGGGTATGAGGCTGTACATGCACAAAAGAAACAATGCAATTTATGCCTGGAAGCTGCTCCAGATAGTGGCAGGGTTTACTGATTGATACATATCTATTACTTTCAGTAGCGCCTCACAAGTTTTGCCATAAAACTTTGACAATGCCATAATAATAATAGACCATAGTAATTAAGACATCTGTTGTATGGCATCATCAGATATACACTTAAAGGGGGAGTTGAGTTAAAAAGGATGTCAACAATGTTATACTCTCACAAGTCTTGGAAGCTGCCCATACACTGTCATCAACTGCATCCTTGCACCACTGGTAAGGTATTCCACGTATTAAAGTAAGTGAGGTGCGACCACATGCATGCACACTCCTCCCTATATGTGGCAGTCACAGGTAGAAAACGTACATTATTCCATTTTTAATTAGCTTAATTAAATCAGGTCTCCTGCTACTATACTTTGTAATCTCAAGCCCAAATTCGGTACACTCTTAGCGCATAGATAGGAGTTACTGAAAATTTCTGGGACACTAAATGAAGGAGTTATAATATTGCAAAGTCAAAAAGGTGGTCAAAAAGTGATAGGAATAATGTATGTTTTCTACCTGTGACTGCCACATATATTATAGTCTGTACAGATTATATGCAAGTAGCCATGTTAATTTTGACACAATATTAATAGATAGAGAGGACATAATCATAGTCTAATTATTGAATGAAAATTAATACAAAATTACTAGGTAAGATTATTTTGGCACAAATTATAACGTATTATTATAGATAGACAGGACACACTATAGCAATCAAAACTACTACCCTCGATATCTCACTGCTATGCCGCAATGTAAATAGTCAACAGCTATACGTACATATGCACATTTGCATTAACGCCCTGCACTCAGGCTTGACTATACTACGCTTGTGCAATACGTGGCGCGTATTTTGGGGAAATATTGAGGGCTTCGGCTCAGGCGGACTGGTGGCCCAGTGGGTACAACCGGAGACTTCTGAGCCGAGGTTATATGTCCATTGACCCTGGCGATGCTGGGAAAAGTAGTGCAGCATAGCGTTTTGGCTATGGGCTCACAGCACAGTGGGCGTAGGGCCAATGGATCCCCCGACTGTACGTAGGGGTGATAGAAGGATTTTAAGTGGTGGGTGTGGTGGGAAAGAAGCGTGTGGCTTAACTTTCGGGTCCTCTATTTGACACGTTGTCGCAATAGATGCAGCTATCTTGATTATGCTATCACGTGCCATGCATGGCGGGCAGAGGCGTGCCCGTGTGATTGCGCATGCGTCAGCATTACATTTTACTTGGCCTTCCTACAGTAACGTTAACTTCGGTTTACGCTTGTAAACCCCATTTAACTTGGGCTCCTAATGTTGCTAAATGGCAACGTGACCTCAGGTTACGAACGTTTATGTACATGTGTATTAACTAGTAGGTGAAGTACAAGTATGTTTAATGTCACAATCATGGGATAATGTGGCTAATACGCATGATCATCTATTAAAAGTACATGCTCACAAAACATAGAGACATACATGTAGTTCATGCACAAAGAGTATCCGAATAGTACCGTGCGCATGCGCAGATTGAAGCGGTTACAGAGACCACACCCCTCATAGCAAGCAACTGCTCTGGCCTGGCTCCTGCAATGGCGACGTTCTCGCTCTGCTCGAAGGTTGCTACCGGACTACTGACAGGGAGTGGCGGATCCAGAGGGGGATCCAGGGGTGCACAGGAACCCCCCTTTGGACTGCACCTAGCACTAAGAAGTATACTGGTCAGGCTAAACGGAACCCCCCCCCCCCCCCCCCCCCCCGCTTTTTGGCTATAGAACTAAGAAAACTGCTGCTATGGCTCACCTTAGAATGCTTGAGAAGAAATTCGTTCGAAAACGGTGGACTGGTAGGGCCGGTGGTTGGTCTCAAAAACGATCGAAATGGGCGTGGTTTATCCCGGGAAGTGGGCGTGGCTTCTAAAAATTTGCGCGCGCTTTGCGCACAACAGTAAATCAAACCCCCCTTCTAGAAATTCTGGATCCGCCACTGACAGGGATATAATCACACATTTGCGTTTTCTGATTCTGTGTGGAGTATGCAAGTAATGCCAGAAGTAGTGAATATTAAATTTTGTATTTAGGGTTGAGATGCCACTGCAACAAAATAGCTCCATCATTTCTTCTCTAAGATTACTTATATAGCTATACTGAACTATGTAGTTCGGGCATGTCCTCATTACTGTAACATGCAAGAGCGATAATCATACATTACTAGTATAAAATATTTATGAGTGCATAATATATTCAGAACCTATTTACAGGAAAAACATCCTTACACTTCATAATAATATTGTATATATGATTGTGCCTTCCGAAAGTTTTATATGTGTCCCTTCAAAAATCTTATATACACAAGAGAAAAATCGTTAGCTACACAATTTCACTGCATGTAGTATTGAGACGACTAGAAGTGCCCATGTGCCCTTAAAAAGTCTTACACAAGAGAAAAATCCTTACACATTAGTTCCATGTTCAGTGGGGCTGTGCAGGGATAGATAGGAGTGCCCATGTGCTCTTAATAAGTCTTACACAAGAGAAAAATCCTTACACATTATTTCCATGTTCAGTGGGGCTGTGCAGGGACAGATAGGAGTGCCCATGTGCCCTTAAGTCTTACACAAGAGAAAAATCCTTACACATTTTTTATTTCCATGTTCAGTGGGGCTGTGCAGGGACAGATAGGAGTGCCCATGTGCTCTTAAAAAGTCTTACACAAGAGAAAAATCCTTACACATTATTTCCATGTTCAGTGGGGCTGTGCAGGGACAGATAGGAGTGCCCATGTGCCCTTAAGTCTTACACAAGAGAAAAATCCTTACACATTATTTCCATGTTCAGTGGGGCTGTGCAGGGACAGATAGGAGTGCCCATGTGCCCTTAAAAAGTCTTACACAAGAGAAAAATCCTTACACATTATTTCCATGTTCAGTGGGGTTGTGCAGGGACAGATAGGAGCGCCCATGTGCCCTTAAAAAGTCTTACACAAGAGAAAAATCCTTACACATTATTTCCATGTTCAGTGGGGCTGTGCAGGGACAGATAGGAGTGCCCATGTGCCCTTAAAATGTCTTACACAAGAGAAAAATCCTTACACATTATTGTAAATAATATTATTCTCTGTGGTGGTAGTATGCGGTTCATAGCTATCTACATGTATGCTGAAAATCCTTACACAATAGAAATTTCCTTACACATGCATAATTATTGTAGCTACATGTATACAATGGGGCTGTGAGACAAGAGTACCAGTGACAAGTGTCCTTAAAAAATCCTTACGCAAGAGAAAAATCCTTTCATATATGGCAGTATATGTAGCCATTTATTTAGAGGTACAATTTCAGGGGCTTCAGGTTCAACAAGTTTGTGTTTAATGCACAAACTTGTTGAATCTGAAGCCCCTGAAATTGTACATCTAGCTAAATCCACGGATCTGCCTGTACAATAACCGCTATAACCACTCGAAACAGCTAGGCAGCCTAAATGGTCATACTCTACAATACATACTTGAACTCTTTTTTTCCAAGTACAATTAAATTATGGAATAAATTAAGTAGTAATGTCATCTCTTTACCCTTCCCCACCTTCAAAACATCATAATTATTTACATTTTATTACCCAGTAGTTAATTATCACTCATAACTATAATTATTATAATTTCTTATCTAAGGATGTACATACCATTTATTAGCATATTGTTACTTTTTGTCCATCCTTGCATATTATAGTCATGCAGAATGATATAGAGAAAAAAATGCCCATGGCAACAATAACTAAATGAACTATAATGTACATTTTTATTGTTAGTCAAGAGTATAGTACGGTAATTAATATTAATAAAATAAGCAGTCGTTCATAATTATGGTTGCTCTTACACATGTACTGCGAAACTAACGTGAGCAAATTACAGTTGCAACCCACAGCCTTTTTATCTTCACTGATAGAAAACCTTTATAATATCACATAGCTACCCCGCACACATACATTCTCATGACTCCATTCTTGATTTGCCTTAAAATCAATGGGTCTTTTTTCAATCTCTAATTGATTTGTATACATAGTGTCTCTGAATAGCCTCTTTTGTTTCATGAGGTTTTTTTGGTTGTTCCAACCTAAGGCGTTCTTTGTGGTCTCTCCTGGATCAAAACCTTTCTAAGCCATATATATTATTGTTCCCGTCCAATGCCTTCAGAATCTCTGGTGCGTTCCCATCCATGCATCCATGCATGGCCTTCTCTGGTGGAGTCGTTTCCATCCACGGCCTTCTCTGGTGCGCTCCCATCCACAGCCTTCTGAGGTATTCCCATTCATGGCCTTCTCTAGTGTGTTCCCATCCATGGTTGAAAATTGTTCATATAGCTATTCATAGTTGGCGCCTTCATTAATAAGACATTACTCCCATCCTCTTCTCTAGAATCATCTTCATCAGTGGGTAGCTATATCGATATCCTGCTCACCATTACCACTAGCTGTGACTATCATTCTATTGTCCTCATATTAGCTAAGACATCCACTCTCGTTGACAGATTCACATTCAAGGAGGAAAAATTAATGTCGTTGCATAAAAATTAATGCCAATCAGAGCAATTAGCTATCGGAAAAAATAATAATATTATATGGGTATCAAAGATTGACATAGGGCATTAGTATAGTCTATACAGGCATGCATGCATGCAGTGGACATGCATGGCACATTTAGTAATAGTTTAATGTGGTCCATCATGTTTCACTTCTCTAAAATAGGGTATCCAACGAAAAAATCAAACTTTCTAAAAACCGCTCATTTTGCGGCATTTAGCTAGCCTACTGGGACGGTCCCTAAATCTCGAATGATACTGTGCAAAATTACTCTAAGACTTACGTGGAGATACAAAAATTTCGCGTTTTTTGGCGAAATTGTCGCGCCAGATGGTTAATATGCTCCAACCTGTGATTTATTGTGGCTGCCTTACTAAATTGATCGTCCTCATCCAGTGACAGTATGAGGAAGCGTTTACCATACTGTATAACGATGGTACCCCACGTTTTGGCGAATTTTGCCAAAATTTGGAGAATAATTAAAGTCTCGATATCTCGGCAAATGAACATGGGGGCGTGACCTGGAGTGAGAATTAGTGTTAGTCCAAGAATATCTTCGTCCTACCAGAGTTTTGAGAAGTTTTGACAAACTTCATTTTTTTTTGTGTGGAGACGCTATCTAAAACTTATGATGGCAAATTTTGTTTCAATGTGTCTATAGTCTGAGGTAATTACTAAGGTAAATATTACTATAATGCTGGAATAATTTTGAGAAAATTATCAACATTGCCTACCGTTGAATACATAGCTAATGCATGCAGGCCATGAACTTTCTGCTCATGCGCACAACAGGCTAGGTCTATAGTCTATTAGATAGTGCATCTAAAAATCATGATAGCTAGTGATACTGTTTCACTAGCTATTTAATTCGAAAGTGCTTGTGAATATCTTGATGAGATTGACTGGGACATGCTATATATTTACTTCAAGAGAAATGAATATCTGCTGGTCCAATTGGAAAGCTAGATTCCTGAAAGTGATGGTGGAGTATATTCCCTGGTCTAGCTACCCTACGAGCAAGACGAAACTTACCCAGGCTTAGCTACCAAGTCCATTATTCAGGCAATCAGATGGCGCAAATTATCCCCCCTCTATTATCTATGCATAAACTAAATAATCGCGCGCGAATTTTTGGCCACGCCCACTTTTGTGGAACCACGCCCACATTGTTGCCGCGAACGAGACAAACAGCCAGAGATGTCAATGGAACCCCACTTTTTCATCGTACAAACAGGTTTTTAGCCATATTTTGTGTCAGATCAAGATTCATTAGTTGAAGGGAGTGTGATAAAGCTGGGTGTTTAGCCAAGCACCGCAAGCTGGTACAAGATATTCAGTGCCCCCATGAAACCCCCCCCCTCCCCCCCAGATCCGTCCCTGCAAGTTGTACTACTTTCACAAGTTGAGGTCTTATAATTCAATGACTTCTCAGTGGAAATCCTTAAAATTAAAAAAAAATGCTCACTATTAAATGGTGCAATAGCTAGTCTCCAACGAACCGTAAAAGGCATCTCTTTTGAATAACTTCTTCTCCAATTGCTTCAACACCAAATCTCCTCCACTCGCCAACACTCCATTGAACCTAGCTACTAGGTTCTGCATGATATTGCCCCTCAGAACTGCTTTGCAATGAAGTTGAGGTATACGACTAGATAGAATTAAGTGTTGATCTTGATCCCAACAAATTTACTAGCCCAGATGGCATTTTCACAAAGTTGCTTGATGCCATATTATAGTGCACACTCTTACTAGCCTTGTCCCAAGATCGGGGAGACTGGGGATGAGGCTACACTCTTACCACAGTGTTTTTATTTAATCTATTTCTGATACTACTAGATCTTTCCCTCATTCACAGAAGCTAAATTGCCCGTATTTTTTCAGTTCCTAATGCACCTATCAATATAATGCCCCACTACCCCCCTCCCGGGCGCTATAGGGGGCAACACAGGGGGATTGACATAGAAAACCAAGCCCCAGACAGGGGCATTTGACATGCATGTATCGGATATTTGTCAAATCCCCTATCATTTCCCCACCCTGGAAAGGGGGATAGAGTGGGGATTTGACAGACGAGGCTGGCCCCACCTTACGTGAAGTTGATGAGTTCATTAGTCAAATCCCCACCTTGCCCCTATGGTGCCCGGGAGGGGGGTAGTGGGACATTACATTGATAGGTGCATAAGTCAGTGATTTGACTGCTGCCTCCAACCATGGCCACCGTCCCATATCTCCATCTGCTCTATTGTAAGTTGCAAGCTTTTGGAGTGCCTTGTCCATCATTTGACTTCCTTTGTATCAACTCTTCCCTATCAATGAGACAATGCAGGGGAATTCCTGCCAGGTGTATACATGTAGATGCACCGCTTTAGCCTCATTAACTGTTACACATGACTGGTTAGCTACAGCAGCTTGAAATGGGCAACAAAATGTGTTCCATTTTCTTCAATCTGAAGAAGGCATTCGACAGTGTTCTTCACTGACTCCCACTATATACATAGACTTGAAGGGATTGTAACAGCCCCGTAAATTGTGCAATGGATCCGAAGCTACCTTACCTACCACTCAGATCGTTGGTGGTGGTGGTGAGCAGTCATCTTCTCTGCCTGTTATCTCGGGATGCCACAGGGTTCCGTTCTTGGCCATTATTGTTCATAATAATAATACTATTATGAGATAGCCAGCCAGATTTCCACGGGCAGTCAGCTATAGATCTCATTCTTTGCAGACGATATTGCTCCTGGTATATCCGTCCTCTTTGATGCAAACAATTATATCATCCTGAATTTTTGTTTCCATGTTTACTTTAGCTTTTATGTTATTCATGTAACCTCTGTAGCTATGTACAGAAAATTAATACTACCTATACTGATACTGAGCACAGACTATGGTCCCCAAATACTGAAGCAAGTTCGATCAATGAATCTATCGAGTTTCCGACTCCCCTTAAGTCATCATTCATCAATCACCTTCTAGCTATTGTCGACAGGATTGTCAATTGTATATGCGGTGGTCTCGGCTGTGGTTGTATTTTGCAATGTACTCTATTATATATAAACCATGGTCTTATCCAGTTGATGGTGTGCATGGCGGGGGACAAGGGAAAGAGGGAAAGCTTCCCCCTAAGTATTTGATTTTAGTTAAGCATCGTAATAAATCACAAAAGCTAGCTACATCCCAAGGAAATTGGTGCAATACACTCATTTATCACACTTCCACCCGAAAGTTTGTCGCTAGATGAAACCGTGTAAACGTATCCATGGTGGTATACTATAGTATTGATTTTGTGCATAATAATTATTAATTTTGATATAAAATTTTATGGCAGGTCTAGCGTTGCTCTCATCTAATCCCACTACATGCATGCTTGCACCCACTTACCAACATGTTCTCGATAATAATTGGGTATCGTGGGCAATAACACACTATCACAATGCATACGAATAGCTAGCTACATAAAACTGCTAGCTAGAATAAGTGTGTAGCTATATGGGCCAATGAAAACATAACTGTGTATATACCAGATCTAGTCTGTACACATTTTTAGGGTATGCGGCCAACTATATAATATTATATCCATGGGAAAAGCCCGGAAAGAAAAATAATTACAACATCCCTGGTAACAAAAATGGGGTGGGGGTGTCTGTCCATTTAGAGAGTGCAAGGTCTAATCTGGTCAAGTAGCTAGATCTCTGATCAGCTCAGCAAGTTGCAGTAGAACTGCATAATAATAAATATTATTATAATAGCTATAGCTACTCAAATAAAAATACTGAGACATGCGACAATAAATAATTATTAAATTAATTTGGATAGCTATAAAGAATCTTGCCATAAAAGAATATTTTCCTTCTAGCGTCAAACGATTTACTCGCGATCAACAACTGGTGGTAAAGGTCGCCAATTGATTTTATTGATCATGTGTAGCACACTGTAGTATCTACTGAATGGATTTTATTCCAAGTTTATAGTACATACAGACTCCGAGTTACAATCCCGAATGTCTTACACGGTCAAGAGTTGATGGTCTTACGTTAATACATTCATAGATGATAATATAGTACGTCCGTACTATATCATCTATGATACATTGCTAAGAGCACAAGCGTTCACATAGTCTAGCGCGCCACCCCCCCCCCCCCCCCCCGAGATTGGAGGATGTGGTTAGCGAGACTAGCGTTCACTAAATAGCTATTAATGTCTTGCCTCGGAGGTTTTATCTAGCCTATTATTGTACGCTTGGCGCTAATGTATACAGATAAAGTCATAACAGAATTGTAATGAAAATTTGCTAACATTACTACACGCGTACGTCTCCAACAACGCAAATCTGTGAGCATATGCTGACAGGATATGATAAAGAACAGACCTCGCCTCTCGCTTCGCTCGAGGCTCGGTGGCTAGCGCCAGCGCCTGCTTAGCAGGTTTCTCGAAACGCGCGGCGCTTTTGCGCTAATTGTTCGACAATGCGTCTCTATGGCCCGAGGCATTAAGGCCACATCTTTTGTGCACACGGACCTACAGTTCTGACCAATCCTGAGCCTTGTAGTGCGGACCTCTCTTCGCCCGCGCCGCGCGTTCAAAGCAATCGGGCTCATCCAAGGGTAGGTGGACTTTGCTGAAACTAGCGGAAACTGGAACGGGAACGGAAACCCCTCCCCCTCGTACAATAGGCTCAAGTACCTGCACATGCGCACAATGTTGCCTATGACACACCTACTGAGTTATACCTAGCCTAGCCTGTCGGCACGCAGTGACATGTTACATTGACGACCTTTACCAACAATTTCTGATGGCCGTGGCCGGAACCAGAATGCTCGTGCTGTCCTTGCTCCATGTGTTAAAATTGGTACATCATGCACACAGGAGTCTTTGTAGTTTGTGGTCAAAATTGGGCACTATTAAGCGTTAAACTTTCCATCATCCTATAGCATACCGTGCCAATAAAATCTTATATACAATAGCTATACAGCAGCTGCTCTGTCCTGTATAGTTACTGTGGCAGGCAAGTGAAAGGTATACATGTACACACATCCGGCTGCATGCATGGTATCCTTAATAATTACTACAATATAATAGCAGTGCCTCCAAGTAATATACGGATTCGTCACTGGTATTTTTACTGAATTCTGACCATAAATACTGACAAAATTTCAAAAAATTTAATACTGAAAATTGGGAGAATTTAGTACATACATCATATATGGAGCCCTTTATTAAATATTAAAAATGCATGCAAAATACTGCCAAAAAATGGGAACTGAAAGACAGGAGAGAAGCTTGGAGGCACTGATATACCGTATACTTTCTAATATAGGCACCCCCAAAAAATAATTACAGATCGTGCAGGCGCCTCCAATTAGAACTGAAAAATTCACGAGCAGGTCAAAGGGCGCCTAAATTAGGGCGGCGCCTAAGAGCTGCAATTAGAACGATTCTGGAAGTTTTGCCAGAGCACAAGCGCTATCACTAATCGGTCCTATTTAGTGGCAGTGAACATGACAGTGGCGAGAACAACAAAAATATGGTTCTAGTTTCAGTTCATTTTGGAACTTTCATTCTGATCGCTGAATCATAATTTCTCAAGTTGTCGATACTCAGTGTAGCCATCAGAACGATTGTCTCTAACTCCAGAAAGACATCAAAGTAGTTGGTAAGTGCCCAAATAAATGTAAGAGACAGCTTAGTTTGACATCTAAACCGCTAGCTTGATAGATCGTTCGACGGTACGGTACGGTACGGTACTGCGGTATTGCCATATTGCACGTGGCAATACGTTCCAATTAAATAGGCGCCGCCTAAAATTAATTGATGTCCGGAAAGGCGCCTTAAATTAGAACCGAAAAAAATTGCGCAGATCTCAAAGGGCGCCTAAACTAGGGTGGCGCCTATATTAGAACATATACGGTAGATGGCCAAGAATGTGGCTCTACTGCAGAGGTGGACTTTTCAATATTTCTGTGACTGGTCCAGAGTCTCTTGAAGAAATCAATTCAGGTTGGCAATGTGTCAAGAAAACTGACTAACCCAAGAAGAGGTGGGTTTAAACTTTTTTCTTGGATTCTTTGTTCTATTCTATGGACAGGTTTTAATTGCGTAGTTTAATAAATGCGTTCTAGTCAAGTCAGGCCAAATTGCGAATCCAATAATTGCGATGGACGACCCCGTACCGTACTATAGTATACGTGAATGTTTATGTTTGCGAATCTAATAATTGCGAAACATAGAAAAACTCGCAATTCGCATTTAATAGATACTCGCAATTAAAACCCGACCTATGGTATACATTTTTGCTCACCATGCAGTTAGTACTGGATTCCAAGTTACTCACAGATAAATATTCAACATTCTGTCTGTGTCCGCATTCCATTCCCGTTTATAGCATAATAATATTATTATTATACGCATGACGACCTTTGTCGAAAAATTAGAGACTATATTCAATCATTCGGTAAAGGGTGCCGAATAATTAGAAGGGCCGAATTTTTTGAAGAAATACGGTAAGTTGTGTTGATTTGTAGTTTGCAATAATATAATATAATTTGCCTCCACATAATGTTGAAATTGAAGATTTTCTTCATCGACATGACATTAACAGCTCAGTGGTGGAGGAAGACGGCTGTGACTGGGGGGCACAGTGGGTGTGTCACATGTCTACCCCAATAGAGATGTATTGAAGGACTGCAGGGGCGTGTCCAGCGGGGGGCTCAGGGGGCTGGAGCACCCCCCTAAGGTCTGGCACAACAGCCAACTTAGTAGCTGTGTGACAACTATTGTTACTGATAAGCAACAACTGATAGCTAAGACCAATAATAAACTTACTGGACTCGCTCTAAATGGCAGTTTCTTGTTGCTACTAGGCCTAAAACAGCCTTCTTTGTCATCAAGCTGTCTTCAAGAACGCGTTAATGAGGGGCGTGGTCGACGTTTTTGGGGCGTGGCTAAAAATTTTGCACGCGCGCTCCGATAATATAATATAGCCTTGGTCCCAGTCCATTCTGTGTTCTTTAAAATTGAAAATGTGGACTCACCTGAGAACAAGACTAGGGTAACTCCCCATGCACGATTACGTGCTAACAATAACAATCGCACTGTGTCACTATACAACTTTAAAAACTTACATGTATTTTAATGATCTGTCATCACAAACTTTTTGAAAAAAAAAAAAAATACACACAGCTATTATTATTGTGCATTGGAATACTTGACAGGGTTTCACATAAACTTGTAACATGACACTGATACAAAAATTTAATTGGAAGAGAATTACTTCTCTGGTGCAGGGGCTGTCCCTATATTTTGTCCTGGTCTATTTCGACGTCCCCTGAGGCGATTCAAGAGTGATCTCTTTTCCCTCTCTCCCCAACCCTCCTCTCTCTTGGATGATGGTGCTCCTTCTGATGCTCTTCTCTCTTCTTTACTTGCTCCTTCAGAAACATTCTCTCCAACATTTTAAGGAGCCTCCGGTAAACCGACTCTCTTTGCTCCTGAAATTAGTATGTGTGCACAAGTGTATGTGTATAGCCCCGTTTACACATACAAGCTGGCTTAGACTAAACCGCTTTGGAATGCGCTTTAATCGCGTTTACACGTAGGCCCTTAAGCCAGCTTATGTAAGGGCCTTAAGCCAGCTTAGAGCGTTTACACATGAACAGTTTGTATAGCAACATATCCTAAACCGGTTTGAAACCGGTTTCAAACCACCTCCCAGACGTGGTTTACAAACCGGTTTAGAAGGCGACTTGTAAAGCGGTTTAGCGCGTTTACACTAAGCCAGCTTAAACTAAGCTGGCTTCCAAACTGGTTTAATGGCCTAGTGTAAACGGGGCTTATGTACACAATTTGTGCATGTGCATCTTATTGGGGGGACCCCTCTTGTTACTTGCATATTATGGGCATAGTTGTGGCCACCACTCCAATGGTTGCCAAAACCACAGCTGCTGGCTAACCTCAGTGGGCTCATTCCTCTCTTGTTCTGTGCTATGCTGCTCCAGCATTGCACGTATAACTTCTTCACCGCCACCCCTAGCCACCTCCATGGCTGTCAGACCCTCCTAGTGGTGGGGAAGGACATACAATGGCCACATCAGGGATATGCACATATACACTCTCTTGGTTAACTTCACAAGTTATAGAGGTCACTAACAGAGTTATAGCAGAGTGAATAAACCATATGTGTTCATGCTTACACATCTACAGTTTCAATTCAATCACTATATTATAAATTGGCTATACCTCATTTCTGATGTCCACTGCTGCTCCATAGCTGACCAATGCCTTCACTGCTTCTACTTTACCCCGTGCAGCAGCTTGATGGAGGGCAGTGTCACCATACTATAGCATAAACACTTCACTTATGATCATTCTCTGTCTACACAATCAATACTCCACCTCTGATGTGCATATTATGCTCTGTCTGTACAATAATTATTACATGGCTCTACCTTGTTTCTGGTGTCCACTGCTGCTCCATGCTTCACCAAGAGGTTGATTACTTCTACTTCACCCTCCGCGGCAGCCCGATGGAGGGCAGTGAGACCATACTGTAACAAAGTATCAAGTTACTATTGTACAAACAGTGGCTGTAGTGGAGTTTCACCTCAGTAGTGATGTTGGGATCAGCTTTAGCCACTAGGAGAACACTCACAGTCTCAGTGAAGCCACTGCCACTGGCCCATATTAGACCAGTCCAGCCGTTCTAAAATGATAAACATTTAATGAGCTACAAGTGGTGTTTGACTATACACAGTAGTAATCAAATCACATCCAGGGTTTTATGCAGATTCTTGTTGAATGGGGTGAAGTTGTGCATGCAAGTACACAAATTTCTTATCCTTGAGATACACATTGTTATGCTGAAATCTTAGCAATTTACTTCTAAAAATTATATTATCATAACTCGATGTTTTTCAGTCAAAGCTACAAGCTTATTATTGTTTTAATTATTATGCTGGGAGAGGGGGATCCCATGCCCACCCCCACCTCTGTATGAAACCCTGACAATGCATTGTTACACACCTATATACTGATATACCAGTATTAGCTATAGTAGCACATCTAACTACATATCAGTGCTGCTATGAGCACTGGGCTAGCCTTGTCCTTAGCTCCACCCATCCTCTAACTCTTATATGTACAATTCATTAGATTACTGAGGGAGTGCGGGGATGAGGCTGGTGCTGTGGAAGCAATGAAGTCACATCCAAAGATTATTTGGCACATTGATAGCCAGAAATATTTTGGGGAATTAAAAACTGGTTTCCTCATAACTGGCAAATAAATAAAAAATCTGCTGATAATTTTGATAACACCAATAATAATTTTAGCGGCATCAGCATGACATTACCACTAAATTTTAATTCCCACAGTTTTGGTATTAGCTAGCTAATGATAAAAGGTTGTACATGTACTGCCGGAATGAAACTATGCAATACCATGATAACACACACTAAATTAGCACTAGCATGGATAACAGTAAAACTATGCCCAAAACCCCACCCACAAGTTAACAGATAATCTTGATTAATTACCTCATTTCTGCCGAGGTCCACAGCTGCACTGTTGTCAACTAACATCTGGACTATATTGGCATAACCACGACAGGCAGCCCAGTAAAGAGCGGTCCGGCCGTCCTGTAGCTACATAACATAACATTATCACATGTAGCTACATGTAGCTAGCTGACTGTGCTATAGCTACCGTTTCTTGAATATCAGTCCTGGCTCCAGCTTTTAATAACAAACTAGAGATTTCTGACTTCCCATCATAGCAAGCCCAAATCAAAGCTGTTTTCTCTTTCTGGAGGATAATTCATCCACATAATCAGGGAAGCCTATTAATAGTGTACCAGTATTGTTATTGTTGACCCTAAATGTTATAAATCATCACATTCTATTACCGTAGAATCCTGTGATTATGCTCCCCCCCTTTGTGCATGCTAGCATTGGGCAAAAATGGGGAGGGGATTATACACGGCATCCTAACATTTCCGAGTGACGACCATTACCGACCATCAAATGCCACGAGGATGCACGATCTCTGTGCATTCTCTGGCTGTTTGGTGGGCAAAACCGATAAAGCAAGGCACTGTCATATGAAACAAATAGCTAATCTGGTAGTTGTAGCTATTGTTTTTACTAGGCTGATGGTCTGTAATGTCTGCATTGTACAGTCAGAGAGGGGGGGGGCTTATACACGAGATATAAATTAATTACCTATGCAGGAACTTGAGCTAAAAATACAGGGGGGCTTATGCGCAAGGGGGGGGGGCGTAACCATGGGATTCTACAGTATTATACTACTCACATTATCTTGTTGGTCCACTTCAGCCCCATGCTTTAGTAGTACCCTGGCTGTTTCAACATGTCCACGTTGACATGCTTGGATCAGGGGAGTGTTACCGCCTTCATCCTGCATGAGTTTTGAGAACACACACTGAGTCACATACACAAATGTTTTAGATCATAATGGATGCACACATGTGGTTATAATATCACATTGAGATGGTGGGGGCAATAATTAACCCTCGGCGCATGCACGAGGGTTACAGTGGTCGTTTTGTGTGTCCGTTTTTCCAAGCTAGCTGCTACACACCTCGTTTGCAGGTCCAAACTGCGGTGTTATAAGGTTCCTTATGGTGTTCTAAACGCATGTATTGTGTGGATTCTGCTGAGAACACCTTGTTCGCCTGTTTTGATATCGTTTGTTGATGGTAAGATTCTTGACTTTTCCCCAAGCAGCACTCAACATTCAAATTACACGAAAAATTATGCACTCTATCAACCCTCACCACATGCGATGAATAGTGAAAGTCTGGCCCACTAAGTGAAGCATGTGTCTTGAGCTCGCAGTTTGCACAGGCCTTTCTGGTGATAAAATGTCCTCCTGTACGATAGATTGTATAGCGCTATATATAATCTATGCCTCTACTTACTCAATTGTCTACCATGCCTGTTCAATGCAAAGATTGTGTATATGTGCTGACTACAGACAGATAGGCAACCGGTCCGGCTGAATGCTTTACCCCATATGAACAATAATAGTACTAGCGCACTTATGCTGAGCACTTTGCACCATAGTGCTTCAAGATGTGAAACAACCTAGCTACTCTCCCCACGAAGGCTACTGAGAAAACCTCACTTGTCAGCACTGCAGTGCAGAGTTCCATAAAATAGCCACCATGATTATTGTTACTGTCAGCCATTGATCCTCTAATATGCTACCTATAACATTGTATTGCTGTTGCCTGCTTGTTCAACTAATGCCATATGCACGCAACACACATCTTACTGGAAGGTCCACTTGAGCTCCATACTTCAATAGCACTTCCACACACTCTGTCTCACCATCAAAGCTTGCCCAGTGAAGAGCTGATTGGCCATACTGTAGTGTAAGACCAGTCAGTATGAACAACATCTGCTGTCAATGCACACATATTAGCTATTGAGATTTTCATATTTTACCTTATCTTCGTAGTTCACATCTGCGCCAAGATCAAGCAGCACTGTGACCTATTCAACACATCCTGCCCAACATGCATTAATCAGGCCATGGTTGATATCTCCAGTCTATACGAGTACAGAGAATGCACACTAATGCTTATGCCACTTGAGGGTGTTAGTCCCTTCTATCAAGGATTTAAATAAGATAGGTACAGTATGGTACCATACAGACACGGGGGGGGGGAGTGCTTGGGTGCTCAAGTACCCCCCTCAACATACAGGCTTCTATCATCTGAGACATAGCTACCTCTAGCACCCCTGCTTCTAGCCAAAATGACATACATTTAACTAAAATTTGACTGATAATTAAAACCTGTCTGTAATTTGAGTTTCACTAACTTTTCTATGTTTTTTAGTTACTTGCCTCATTTCATAGCAATTAAGTGGATGTGATTTCATAAAAGGGGGAATTTTCGCACGCGCTTTGCATGCAATTATTCAACTTAGCACTGCCTTTATTGGAGGCTCTGGATCCGCCCCTGATACATGCATGCATCATGCATATGCAAAATTCATGATTCCAAAAGGCTCATCGAACTTTCTGCACTGTGAAGAATATGCTACACACCCCTAGCAGAGCACCATACATGCACAACTTACAATCCACTCCTCATCATAGAGAGCGCGGCTGTCCAGTTGGACTTGAACTATGTTCTGCTGCTGGTAAAACCTGAGAGCCTTGGAATAAGACGCTGCAATCACAGATGAAACTTGCAGTGGGACTAGCCAGGTGATGATCAAACTCCCCCCCACAATCTTCTTAATGATAACCGTCAGTGGAGGGACGTTGAATTCTTTCGATCAATGCCGTCCAAAGTGTTTCAATGTAGCTCATGGTCATGTCCGAAAATTTGGTTGTTCTACCGATTCTTAGCTTCACTTTGAGCTTACGAAATAGCTTCTTAGATTCTTTTGGTGAAAGTGATTGTTGACTGTCAACTTCGCATTCAGAATCAGCATCAGAGTCATCTTCAGAATCATCAAAATCAGAGAGATCAATGAAATCGACAATCTTAGTGGTAAAAAAGAACCCAGAGAGCTGGTCCTTGTATTTTCTCACGAGCTTTCTTGCTGGATCCATATTGTCAGGTAGGAATGCTTCCGCCAGCTCTGCTAGAGGACCATAGTGATCGTAGCGCCAGAGCTTAGTCTCGGTTACGATATTGAACAGCTTGGTGAGGTCAGGAGCTTCAGGAATGCAGCATTCACTCTGGAAGAAGGACACCAAGAATTGATGAGCGTCACTCACTTTCACCTGTCTAGCTTCCATGGCTGATCAAACTTCGACCTGAAGCAATGCAAATTGACGTTTGATCTTGCGCATGACAGTCTGGGTCATTTCTAAGCCTGTAGTGATGAACATATGGCATTATTAGAACAATATCATAAGCCACATCGTTTGAAATCTCAGGTGCATTAAGGACTGGGAAGGGCAGCAATGGCTACAACTATAGGAGCATTTCAGATCCTGATATCTCCACTTGTGAGCATCATTTATTGAAAGTGAAGGTATCAACAGAAAGTACTAGCCTTGCTCTGTCCAAAAACCGCAGTCACGCCCACTAAATGACGTCACTCACACTTTAGTGGCTTCCCGAACTGGTACACTACGGAGCCCTACTCTCGCAGAGGCGGCCCACTTCTATACCCCTTGAGCCTGCCTTATCAACTTCTATACTTTCTTAATGACCTAAACTAACTTCTGAACGGAGCGCTTCTTGATAGCTAGCCCACGAAGGGAGTAGCAACTGAAAAGGTCGTTTTGATGGGGTCTAGAACCCACTATTAGGGCTTATAACTAGTTATGGGAAGTATTTCAAAACAACAGCCGTTAAGCCAGCGGTCCAATTGTTGCAGACCCAGGAAGTGCATCCGGTGGCACATTCCAGTGCATGCAATTTTTGCCGTTTTTTATCTATTTTTCTTACTTGTTCTATCTAGGCCATCTTTCACTTCTAGGACTCCAAACACTACTACTTTCTGCTCGTTCAAGTCCCATAACCCGGAGACATTCATGAGCTCCGCGGCAAGCGCTTTTGTGCATGCTACTCGCAAGCGCTCACAAAAGTGCCTCGCGCAAAAAGTGGTACGTTTTGGTTCCCCTGGATGGATTCCAATGATTCAAGCACCATTCAATAGCTCTTGTGTTGCTCTACAGTATAAGACTGGAACGAAGTTTTTCCATCGAGCCGTTCCAGAGTTACACGGCATCAAAAATCAGAAAATTTCAGTACAACCACGTGGTATTTTCCATATGTTCTCGAAGCTTTATCGAGTCTGCCCAAGAACAAATCTTAAAGGACAAGAAAAAGAGTATTCCTTGTGTACTGCCAAGCTTCTAGGGAGGAGGCATCGTCATCGAGATGGAAGGATTCCTTCTCTATAGTCAAGTAAGCATATCTGAATGTTGGCCACGGTGAATAACCACCATGATTATCATGACAAAGCGTGTGTGAGGCGAGTGTATCAGCATAGGTCCAGGGATGGGGGTGAGTCTTACCAGTGTACATCAGAGGATGAGCCTGTGTTAAAGCAACTCACATTAAAGCTGAAAACTAATCTCGCGTGCCAGGATGGGGACAAGACTAGCTGAAAACCCCGAGCGTATACTTGCAATTGGGCGGTAGCTTAATAGTACTTAACTAGCACAGGGAAAATGACCATCAAAGACGGTATAAACGACTTTCCGTCTTTTTTTATCAACGGATTTATTTACGGTGCTAAGACGGATTTGTTGGAAGACGGACTCCGTGAAGACGCTGTAAAACAGACTCGTAGGAGGACGGAGTCCGTGAAAGCACCGCTGAATGGATTGCGGTTACACTACCGCAGAGGACGGACAAGCGCAAGTTCACCGTCTTCGGCACCACTATATACATAGATAGCTATGTACTGTATGACCAGTTTATTATTGCCATTGATCTTGTCTTGTCTTACTTATAATAATAGCTACCTGGGAATCATAAATTTAATAGCAAGGAAAGTGAATGCTTGGCGGATATTAGCTGAAAGGGCCTGGGGAGCAGGGCGTTTCTAGTACGCACGCGCAATCGGGCACTCTAAACAAGGGCGTGGCTTGTTACGCATGCGCGGTGGATCAAAATTCAAATTCGAGCGGCCATTTTTCTGGGGAAGCGATGACTAGAGGCTGAAGAAGACGAGCTAACGATCCCTTATAAACGATGTTGACACCTGAGTACATGATAAATTCGAGATTCCTGTTCTAAGATAAGTGATCTGTAGCTACGAATGATGCCTATATCACTGTTGAGTATGTTATGTATCAGTGTGGAGTATAAATGGTACCCCAGATAATGTGCTGTCATGAGTGAGAGAGCTTTGAGTGGTTCTTGTGCTGTCTGGATGTTTCGTCAGTTGTATAAAGCTATGTGAATCAAAAGTCGTGTGTGTATGTGTGTGTCTGTGCTTGTAAATTTGAGTGAAAGCCTGAGCGGGTCTTGTGCTGTCTGGATGTTTCGTCTGTTGTCAGCAGCCTGTCGAGATGTTTCGTCTTAAGTCAGGCACCCCGAGTTTATGTATGAATCAAAAGTCGTGTGGGTATGTGTGTGTCTGTGCTTGTAAATTTGAGTGAAAGCCTGAGCGGGTCTTGTGCTGTCTGGATGTTTCGTCTGTTGTCAGCAGCCTGTCGAGATGTTTCGTCATAAGTCAGGCACCCCGAGTTTATGTATGAATCAAAAGTCGTGTGTGTATGTGTATCTGTTCTGGTGAATTTGAGTGAAAGCTTGAGCGGGTCTTGTGCTGTCTGGATGTTTCGTCTGTTGTCAGCAGCCTGTCGAGATGTTTCGTCTTAAGTCAGGCACCCCGAGTTAATGTGTGAATCAAAAGTCGTGTGTGTATGTGTATCTGTGCTTGTAAATTTGAGTGAAAGCCTGAGCGGGTCTTGTGCTGTCTGGATGTTTCGTCTGTTGTCAGCAGCCTGTCGAGATGTTTCGTCTTAAGTCAGGCACCCCGAGTTAATGTGTGAATCAAAAGTCGTGTGTGTGTATCTGTGCTTGTAAATTTGAGTGAAAGCCTGAGCGGGTCTTGTGCTGTCTGGATGTTTCGTCTGTTGTCAGCAGCCTGTCGAGATGTTTCGTCTTAAGTCAGGCACCCCGAGTTTATGTGTGAATCAAAAGTCGTGTGTGTATGTGTATCTGTTCTGATAAATTTGAGTGAAAGCCTGAGCGGGTCTTGTGCTGTCTGGATGTTTCGTCTGTTGTCAGCAGCCTGTCGAGATGTTTCGTCTTAAGTCAGGCACCCTGAGTTTATGTGTGAATCAAAAGTCGTGTGTGTATGTGTATCTGTTCTGATAAATTTGAGTGAAAGCCTGAGCGGGTCTTGTGCTGTCTGGATGTTTCGTCTGTTGTCAGCAGCCTGTCGAGATGTTTCGTCTTAAGTCAGGCACCCCGAGTTAATGTGTGAATCAAAAGTCGTGTGTGTATGTGTATCTGTTCTGGTAAATTTGAGTGAAAGCTTGAGCGGGTCTTGTGCTGTCTGGATGTTTCGTCTGTTGTCAGCAGCCTATCGAGATGTTTCGTCTGTTGTCAGGCACCCCGAGTTAATATGCGAGTCAAAAGCGTGACATTTTAATTATGTATATATGTATCTGTGCTTCTAGACCTGTATGAGAGCCTTGAGCCAACTATTCCTTAGCAGTAGATGCATTGCGATACGTGTTATGACAATTAATCACATGATATGTTAAATCCTGTGTGTTCCTGAAGTTCTTGATATGTACATGTGCCAACCGTTTCCCTCCTTGGAGATGGCATCTCGGAACGAGACTGTTTGTGTCGAGATGTTGTGCTGTCTTATTTAGGTGAGTTTTCCTGAGAAGAAAGACTAACAATTTTCATGTTGTCTATACATAGCAAAGAGAAGATCCGCTGTCTGAATGTTGTACATAGTGAATTCAAGTACATGTATGACAAAAATTCCCAGGTATCATAATTATTATAATTATTAGTTGCTGTAGTTCGTCCTCTTCCAGTTATGAACATGAAGACTTATCATTCTATATCTCTATTCTTCGTCACAAAAGAATGTTAGCTCAAGTTTAGTGCATGCTTGTACTCCAGGTAAATGCAATAACTATTATAACTATAATATTATTGTATTTTATAGTTTTTTATTCATAGGCCAAGTGTACCATATTATTATAATATCATTGAGGTAAGTAAATGTCTATCTTACACAATGTCATGTAGTGGTTGTGGTACCTTACCAAAGGTGAGTACGATGTCGTATTTTTTTGTATTGTCATAATAATTATATTATATGATGCAGCTGATTGCTTATATCGCTTAGACGTCACTACAACACACTTTAAGACCTATCAACAAACAAGGTATATACAGCATTGTGGTTTATTGCATACGGAGTTGTATTATCTTCAGGTTCTGCATAATTGGTAAGTGCACATTAATTTGCTTATTTATCTCAGTGCAGTTCTGTTACACATGATCAAAAGCACCAAACTTAACAAGTGCTAAGGTATATATCTGAATTTTATGTTGCTCTCAGCAAAGATCTTCAAACACTTAGGACTATCACACTGTTTCAAGTTGAACGTTAACCTACATTCAAGATTGATAGAAATTTGCAAGACCATGGCATACATCACCCAAACTGAGTCAGACTTTGAACGTACATCACTTGTAAGCTATCATACACAAAAGTAATAGTGCTCATTTTGTTACTTTATCATTGTTAATTTATATCTGATATCAGTTTATATTCATTTTGTTAACCTATATTGTATATTTATGTCTTTACAAAAAAAAGCTATTTCACACTAGCCTAATAATAATGCGAGCTACAATTATTATCGCGAACGCGATTTATACAAGCGCTTGCAGACGGTGACCTTCGTACTCCGTGAATGTAACAAAGACGGGATTGAAGACGGTCAGAACGACGGTTCTATCCCAAAGTACGGTGTCGCCAACGGTATGAAACGGGAAAAAAGACGTTGATTGACGGTACTGAATGGATATCTTGACGGATGCCGTCTTCGAGGTCCGTCAAAAATAGTCTCAATACGGAATATGGACGGCACCGCGTAAGTCCGTGCGGTTTTCCGTGATTGTCCCGTCTTTGTGGCAAGTACGGCATAAATACGGCGCTGTATTTGATACCCATTTTCCCTGTGTAGTGTTTTTTATCTAAGTCTCTCCCTCCCTCCTTCTCTCCCACTCTCTCTGTCTCTTTCTCTCTCCCTCTCCCTCTCCCTCTCTCTCTCACCCTGACCCCATGTAGGTACACAATAGGTGATGTTCCCGGCTGTGATCAGATTACCAAGTATATGAAGAGAGTGCTTTCTATCAACCATTGCTGTGATGATGGAATAGCCTTATAGGAGACTGATTGTGAAAGCTCCAACAACCTTCAGCAAAACTTCAAGATGGCCTTTGATAGCTAGCAGCAATATACCTACCTTGTGCTATGTTTAATGTCATTGGTTTGTATGTAAACGTACAGTAAAATAGCAATTTTTGTACTATTTTTAACAGCGTGTAACTTTGGAACCGCTCGATGGAAAAACTTCGTTCCAGTCTTATATTGTAGGGCAACACAAGAGCTATTGAATGGTGCTTGAATCATGGGAATCCATCCAGGAGAACCAAAACGTACCACTTTTTGCGCGAGGCACTTTTTGTGAGCGCTTGCGAGTAGCATGCACAAAAGTGCTTGCTGCGGAGCTCATGAATGTCTCCGGGTTATGGGACTTGAACGAGCAGAATGTAGAAGAGTTCCTCTGTCTTCTGGTCTTTGTTTGGAGTCCTAGAAAAGAAAGATGGCCTAGATAGAACAAGTAAGAAAAATAGATAAAAAACGGCAAAAATTGCATGCACTGGAATGTGCCACCGGATGCACTTCCTGGATCTGCAATGCTTGTACGTGTTTTGGACCGCTGGCTTAACGACTGACAAGCGCTCCGTTAAACTATCTCAGTACATCAGGAAGAACTTTTCTATGTCCGTGAGGTAAGCTTCAGGTATCATCTTCCTCGCCGCCTCTTCAATCTACCTCTCTTGCCTTTGAAGCAGCCATTTCTGCTGACTAAGCAGTGCAATTGAACTTTGACCCACATCGGTGTAATACAAGCACCAACGCGTGGTCAATGCGGTTACCGCGGAATGTCAATTTTGTGCTGACTGATGCCTAGACAGTCCTTAATGCACCTGAGATTCTGATTTATAGGTTCATTCATGAGCTAAAGCTGATAAAAACTCATGATAGCTATTATGAAGAAAAGAATCAGCAAGGCACCATAACTATTATTATTAACTCAAGCTCTATCATGATTTTCAAACCATTTTATAGATGCTATGCATGGGCGTAGACACAGTTTACAATGTGGGGGGGGGGGGGGGGGGGGGGTAGTCTCGTGCCCAGCCTCTTTATCGCACGCGGAAAAAGAGTCTGGTGAAACGCGTATTCAATTTTGGTTCCGCGCGGCGAGATTGGCCGCGTCCAATCAGATTGCAGAACGGTGCCACGTCATCAAGAAAAGATTGCGACGCTTCACCATGTACTTTGCACTTTATTTGTAGGAGATGGCTACATGTAGTTGTTGGACAGCGAAACTGACATTCAGCAAGCGATCATCGAAACTATCCCACGTTTGAATCATGCTAGTGTCTGTGAAGTATAGGCGAAATTGGTAAGCTACATTTTAGCCAGTAAGAATGTGTTTATCTCTCTTAGTCTATCAGGAGAAAATTTTTCTTGTTTTTGAAGCTTACCGCCGTCCTTTTGGGTACAAATCAGGCAACGAGACAAGCATAGCACTCGGACTCCACTGTCCAAGGATCCCGCTGGCGCCATAGCCTACGGTAGGTGCTTTTCAAACACTTTGCGCGAATAATAATATTAAACAGTGATTGCGCCATCGCTTATAATGACATTCATTGTGCCCGTGTCAGAATACGTCACGTACATATGGAACCAAAATTGAATACGCGTTTCACCAGACTCTTTTTCCGCGTGCGATAAAGAGGCTGGGCACGAGACTAGGGGGGGGGGCTTAATGATCATTGTGTGCGAAGCGTGTGAAAAGTTTCTGCCCTGTTATTGAAAATGTCATAAAAATGCACTTTTGAGGAGAAATTCTGTAAATTTGGTAGTGTAAATTTACAATTTTGGAGGTTTTAAACTGATAACAGCCAATATTTGATAAAAGTCAATAACTGTTCCCAATAAAATATAATGTAAAGCTGAAAAT
>OZ005689.1:16141647-16274304 GCA_963930775.1 Cliona cf. orientalis
TACAGTCGAGCTTCCAAATAAAGGACACTTTGGGAACGGGCCCCTTGTCCTTTGTTCGGAGGTTGTCCCTATCTCGGAGGTTCATGATTTTTCAATCCATTTTGATTGTATTGTCCTTAACACATTGGTAAATGCACTGAAGTGCATGATAAGAGCAGTAGAGATGATAATCAAATGGTTGGTATGGTCTAGCACAGGCTGAATTTTTTGTTTCTGAAGTACTGGCTACTCTGGATTCAAGGAGAATATTATTATCGCACATGCGGCATAATATCGCGACCGCCCAGATTGCGGCAAAAGTGGGCCTGGCATCGTTAATTCAAGGGCGTGGTTTCCGGATGTCCACTATTTAGAGGCGATAAGCGCATGCGCTTATTAACCAGACTTTACGGTATTTGTTGTGCAACTAACACTTGAGAGTTATTGCACAGATTCCTTTGCATTCTTGAACCGCCTGTCAATGATGTAGATACCATAGGTGGCAGGATCAGCAACGTGCTGAGCAAATCAACAACCGAACCCAGAGAGATTGATGATCATGGAGGGTATACCTATCACTGTACACTCAGCTATGAAGTGTGTGTGTGTGTTTGTGTGTGGGATGAGGAGGAATGAAATAGTAAATATAACTGAGCATAAACATGAGAGTAGTCTCAAGGCATAGTTGAGCACCTTGCTCAGATTGCAAATGCACATGTATCCCGAAGGAATCGAGTGCATACACAAAGCAAATTGTTCAATAGTATCACTAATTAATATTACAGATGTCTTCAATATGTCTTCAAGATTGTGTTACCAGTATTATGGGTAGGGCAGCATGAATCAAACTGTTATCATGAGTGCCTTCCTATGAAAAATTTACTCCTCAAGAGTATCAAGAATTCCGCAAATTGTGCCAATTTTGCGGCTAATAAATTTTTCATTGTCCGTGACACCTACAAAACTTATAGCCTCGTCCCCAGTCTCCCTCATGTTCTCTATGTTGCACGCAGAGAAAGGAGGGAGCCTGGTAAAATTTATCACGTGCGTGACGTAGGGGTAGAAGCAACTTGGAGTGCGGCGCGCGCAGATCATGACTCAGCACTTTTGATGGAGCCATGAACGCGTTAACGATCGACAATCTGAGCGTACCAGCGATCGCTTTTATGACTAGATCACCTGGAACCATCATTCGCTAAACGTATGACTCACCTTTGAGCGACAAATCGCTCTGGAAACTCGAGAACAATCATCGTTCAGAAAGTGCTGAGTCATGATTTGCGCGCGCTGCACTCCAAGTTGCTTCTACCCCTACGCCACGCACATGATAAATTTTACCAGGCTCCCTCCTTTCTCTGCGTGCAACATTGAGAATATGAGGGAGACAGGGGACGAGGCTACAAAAATTACACACAAAAATTTGATGACCTGTTTATGTTGCAAATACACTGCTATGTTAACATTATAATTTTAGACCGAAACTTTTCCAAATTATGGTCCTTTTTTCATTAATTTTACAAGTATAAAAAACAATAAAATTGAAGGATAACGTAGGGATGGCAGGGTCAAAAAGTACACAAACAAGATTTGTAAGGCATAAGCGTCTGCTATACATCCCTTCGCTTGCTTTTCTCGATTATTATGCAATTATTAATATCAATGTGTTTGTCGAGTGCGGCATGTGGGACACATTCAGGTTGTTCCCTGGTTGTCACGATGGTTAAGGATAGTCACTTTTGATTCAGTTGCATTATTTTTGCACCCCTCAAAAAGCAAACGTAGGGATGTATATCAGATGCTTATGCCTTACAAATCTTGTTTGTGTACAGTTTGACCCTGCCATCCCTACTTTATCCTTCAATTTTATATTTGTTTCTGTTCTTTTTTATTGCTCTTAGCATGCTCATTCGACTAGTGGATGGGAGGTACCGAAGTTTGCGCGAAGTTCGATGGCTTGCTGCTTGTTTCGCATGCTTGACACCACTTGTGGACCAGGTCTGCTATTCTTATTTCACTAATATGAGAGAATCGAAGATACTACTTCATTGTGTACATGGGGGGCATCCCAGTTAATGGATTCTACCTGTGACTCTATGGTACTGGCAACCTACCAAGCATAGGCGACAATAGCATGTGGCAGATGTTCCTAGATGGTTGATCAGTTCAGATGCCCTGGGATTATCACAAATCAGGCAGAGAATTGGTGTGACCACCAGAACGTCTTCTTTAAGATATGCATCATAGGTCACTATTCCGTTCTCCTCTAGTTCCATGCATGAAATCCTTTGCCATAGGTTCCGCCATTTCAATAGCTGATACCTTAAATTTTAAAAGGATACATAATTATTAATATAAAAATGTTACAGAATCTGATACCTTATTATAGAAAGTGAATACTTTCAAGGTGTCCATTTTCCTTGCGAGGAAGGCCAGCAAAAATATCATCGCCCAAAGATCGAATTTATTCCATTTCTTTGAATGGTTCCCACTAGTATCATCGGAGTAAGTGATTATGGGAAGGCTAACCACTCTGTGGCCTTTAGAACGTTCCTTGAGTGGACACACAGACAATGTCTCCCACTCCTATCAGTGTATTCAATTAAGGATAAGATAATTGAGGGGGTGGAATGAGAAAGGGATTATACATAATACATACCTGATCAGAAATATCTTCACCAGTTGATGAAGCCAGCTGTTTTCTCTCAAATGGGACTCTTGAATGGATACTCTCAATCACCGATGTAGGAAACAGCTAGTAACAGAATCTAGAATAATTGTGTGGCAGCACAGAAAGCTTCCTCAGGGTTATCATGATCAAATTAGAACTCTTCTGTAATGTTTTATCAATAGCATTAATTTTAGGCTAAACTTATATATTATGATTGTTACCTCTAGAGCAAACTTTTCCACTCAGTTGCCGTAAATGTCGTAACCCTTTATCTTGACAAAATCACCAATAAACATGTCAAGAATAATCATTGGCGTATAGAATATCTTATTATCATGCCACCTTTTAGCTTCATACATTTCACTATAATATAATAGTTAGTCTCACAACGCTGAATTCCATATCTAACTATTACCTGATAAATCCACATGGTATGATTGGAAATCGAGTAACCTTTGCTGAAAGATTAGGATTTGCCAGAAACTTTGCAGCTACACTTGAGGGCTTATTGATGTAAAACAGAGTCCCATTCAGAGAATAGACCTATTGTCAAGTACATGTGATACCTATTAAATTGGATAATGATGGTGTACCCTGTACCTTTTTGGGTGGTGTGAATCCTGGTAGGGTAAGAACCTTTATCTGATGATGGCTTGGTGTGAACTGATCGAGTTCTTTACACACAAATGTAATCAGTTGTAGAGTACGTTCACTCTAAAGATAGAGAAAATTTCTCTATATGAAAATACAGATATTGCCATACTATAATATAAACATACAATAGGTGTTGGACTATTAACAAGTAGAAAAATGAGAGCTGCTGCTTTGGACGGAAATGAGTGATAGTCGGAACCAGGTCTGGTCACAGTGTTGGTGATCTCGTCAAAAAATGCATCTAGCAGAAGAATAGCATTAATTTAGTATCGTGGTCAAGAGTGTAAATTAAGCCTACCTTTCCATTCATCACTATATATCCTCATCACTTTCTGAGCTAACTTCCCAGTCGACATCGGATGTCATAATTTCAGCAGTATCAGAGTCACCGATATCGTCTAGATCAGAATCATGATCTGACTGTGAGTCATTCCCCTCTGACATAGTTAAATTATCACCTATAGACATTCTAGGATTTGGCATCAAATCCTATGGATATTTATAAGATCTTTATGCATGCTATAGGAACTTAATACCCTCAAATACCTGATACCCTCAAATACCTGACTCCAAGGAATGCTGGTAGGGGCTGTATTCAGAGCCGGATACCTCTCTTCGAACAGTTTATGCTTCGAAGATGCAAAATGCCGTTGAAGCTTCGATGGGAAATCAAATCCTACATAACATATATTGCACTGGCACCGTTTCTTCCTCAAAGTCATTATTATTGATGCTGCACTGCAAGGTCAAGTGTGGTTGCCAGGGGGCGGAGCCTGAAGACCGGGGCGCGCGCATGTTGCACATGCGCATAAGCGCGCAAAACATTTTCGCGGAAAAAGCTGAATGGAGAGTGAGGATGGCTTCTTTCAAGACTCTGTTCATTGCTTCACCCATTGATGCTAGGAAATCGATATCTGAATCATTACTTCCACTGACAAAAAAGGGGTATTATAGCTGCACGTTAATATTAGTGTAACATGCATACTCATGATAAACGGCAAAGTCAAACATCAAGAAAGTGATCACGATCAATTAGTAGAAGTGTTCACTGGGCTTTTCCATTTAATAAGCATACACCCCCTATGGATGACTGCTAACGAATGTCCAGGGGGGTATTTTGAGGCTTGTCCAGGGAGTAAAACACTGATTTTAATGAAGGGAAGGGGGTATTTTGATCAAATTTAATTATGTCTAGGGGTGAAATGATCACTAATTGTGGTGTCCAGGGGGGTACTTTGCTCCTTTAGGTGATTTCCCTACCATAAATTATTAATGCATTGATTTGTGTCCAGGGGGAACAAAACTTGATTTGATTAATAATCCAGGGGGAGTAGTAATGTTCTTAATTATGTCTTGGGGGAACAGTGACCTAATTAACGACCGTCTAGGGGGGATGGTTGCTAGTTAATTATGTCCAGGGGTTAAATTTTCCTCACTAGTCATCCATAGGGGGTGTATGGCTATTAAATGGAATAGCCCATTGCAGACAAGCGTGTGCTATGTCACCTATGTGAGGCTTCTACAGCAGAAGAGGTATTAGCCCACTCACTTGGGTCAGAAGAAGCTACCATAGGAAAGTTACTGGCAGTGAAATCCAGTGGAAAAATTGTGAGTCACGGTCAGCCGAAGTATACTGGAAATTGAAACCATTAGCTATAATATAGCTAGCCTACAGTACCTACTAATAAACTTAACCTACCAAATACACAGCTAGCTCCATAGGAACCTGTAATATCGAAGGGAAACAGCTTTAAAGTTGTACCCAACAGCAAGTACAAACAACTGTTAAAGCAAGGTGGTTCACACGGTAGGTTATGTATGGATAACGCTCCATCATGCATACAACCATATGGTTATCAGACAAAGTTACTGTGAAAGCAAAACAAGGTAGTACATCAAGCACTGGCTCACGTACAAGCAGCAAGAAAAATAAGGTTAAATGCCGGCTATAGTGATAATTATTACAATAGGTAGCTAGCTAGCATGAAATGGTGTACAAAAATTAATAACAGACGTTGACTCCACATCAACCCTCCATCACACCTGCTGATCCATCTCATAGTGGTCATAGTGGCAAAACTGTGAGTGCAGACATTCATTGTGGCCAAGTATATCATTTTTAACGTATAATAATATAGCTACAACGGGATAAAATGGACATCCTCATCAGCAAAATAGACGAAATGCAAAATGACTTGATAAAGATGAGGAAATCTTTGAAGATGATTCTAACGAAACAACAAAAATTGAATGATATTAAAAATTTTGCAATTGAGAAAAGTGAAATTAAGGTTTGCAATTAACCTACAATCTAAGAATTTAATCTCAGATATGCACTGTAATTTAGGAAGAGCTATGGTCCAAAGTTGCTAAGGCATTTGCCTTATCCATGCCAAAACTCCTCACAGACAAGAAATGTTCAGTAAGTCTAGGTCTAAGTATCACAAATGCATGTATCAACTAAAATTAATCCAAGGCTATTGTTGAGGAGGTGCTAGGAACAGATCCACCACAGCACCAGTTCATGGCGGCAATTCAGTGGTGCAATAAAAAGTTTTCAACTTTTAGGGCAGAAAAGAGGAGAAAGGTTTAAATAATACATTCTATAGCCCTGATAGATAACCTTCTCCTATACTTGTAGATTCTTGAATCAGATCATGGACCGTATGCGTCATACAGTACTTACAACACAGAAGTACTAGCTAAAAAATTTTGCGGACAATGAAAGTACCTATGTCTCACAAAATAGAAAAGGCATACACAAGACACCTTGCAATCCTGGTAAATCATACTGCTTAAAACACTATTTCTGTGTAGTGATTATCCATGTATGCATGGTATAGAGGAAGTTTGTCCGCGAGACACCAGGTATATAGTGATCAGCCCTATAAAATGCACGAACCATTTCGAAAGTGGATATAGGAAAGATATGCTAATCCGACGGACGAAATATGGGATGCTATCCTGGAAGAAGATAGGTATACAGATAGTTTATACAACCGGTAGCTATGCTATTACTTCATACAACCTGGTAGCTATACAATAATTTTGCCTATAGCGAGGTCTACAAGAGTGAGCATGTCCAGGAGGATGATGGAGAATTGATGGGTGGGTTTATGCCCTGCTCCAGCTCCAGTGAGGAGGAGATCAGTTCAGGAGATGAACAGTAATCAGCTGAGTACCCTGTAAGCAGAACGTGACTTTAAAGCCAGTTTAAGACTATAGTATGACATTGTATCATTACATAACTACACCCTTGTATTCATGCATGTAACATCACTGTTTGATGGTCTGTATCATGAATGAGAGATTCCATCAAGTAACATGTATGTAAACAAATAAATTACAATTATGATGATTACAAGTTGAGTACAGTTATGTATACTGCTTTGAAACCATCATGAAAATTCCAACGTGATACATGAGTGAGGAAAACTTTATGTGCCATACATGACATTTACATCCTTGTTACGCACTTGAATTTTGGGTTGACTCGAGCATGCACATTTCACTAAGTTTACAATGTAGTTTACGGAGTTGTAACAGGATGTAAGTCACCACATCCTACAACATCGGAAGTATTTTGCTGTGTAGTACTAAAACTTGCATTCAGTTCCAGATAACCTCCCAAAAAGGCTCACAAGAATGGCCTAGTCCATTTTCAAATTAGCTAATTTGTACATTAGGAGTCATTCTGGCAAGGCCCATCACTCCAGGGACAAGGATGTACAACCTGCTTCTGGTACCAGGTTATAGGCTGCATCCAGTTCCAGGTAACCTCCCAAAAAGCTGGGCTCACAAGAATGACTTCAAATAGGATCTATAGTATCAGTAATTCCAACTCTAACTGAAAGGCTCATGAGGCTCGGCTCGATCAAGATTGAGGCACGGCGTAGCTATGTGCCATGAACTTCATTTTCCCTCCAAAAATCGTAAATACGTCACATGACCATCACACGCATAGTTCTATTTGATACCCATCATAAACATGAACGATGTCCGAACTAGAGAATAAAAAGTGCTTTCGATTTTGCCCACATTGAAGCAGAGACGTTTCAAAGTCCACATACTACCACCACAGGAGTGTCTACCGCTTTTATGGAACAGGTATGACTCACCTGGTCCAGTGAAGAGTATCAAATCCACACTGTGACCTTTGTTTTACTTCTTGAATACAATGAAGATGAGGCTGGATTGCCAGTGGATGAGATAGGAGTTAGTTCGTTCGAAGAATCAAGTAATGGGAGTGACATCAGTTCTTTGGGGTCAGACTTTGATGATCTGGATCGCTCTGAACCGCTATACCACAGCGATCTTCCTTTTGACGGGCAAGGTGATTCAGAAAGGACTAACCTAAGTGAGGAATAAGTGGAATCTAGTGATAATCTCTGTGATCTGGACTCTGACTATGACGTTAGTAAAATTACACAATGTCATGTTTTGTGGAGGGTTAATAATTTGTCTTATTATGAATTACAGAACTCTGAGATAGAAGACTGCTGTGAAAGTTCGGCGAATTTGTCTGAAGATGGATTTGATTGGACAAAGGGTGAAGAACTTCCCGATACACAAAATTCTAGTGATATCCAAAGTATGTATCCTGTGCTAAATGATGATCAATATACAAATACGATATTATATGCATTGAAAAGAAATTGAGGGAAAAGCTAAGTTCAAAGCGATGCCCCTACATATCATTTCCTAAGCACCCACAGGTATTTCGTCGAAAACCCTGTGGTATTCTGCTCTTGAAGGAGGTAAAGTATGGATCTACAACATTTTGCTACCCCTACAGGACATACTGTTGGAAAAGTATTATCGATACACTTCATGGACTTCTCTCTCGGCCTGGAATCCTTGACAAATGTGAGCATTGGAGGACGCAGAACATTGAATCTGGTGTATTACACGATATCTATGATGGGCGTGTATGGAGTGATTTTCAAATTGTCAATGGACGCGATTTCTTAAAGCAATCTCATAATTTGGGACTCATGATGAACATAGATTGGTTTCAGCCATTCAAGAGAACTACCTACTCAGTGGGAGTTATTAATTTATCTCGTTATTATGAACTTACCTCGTGAAGAGCATTTTCTTCCAGAGAATGTTATTATTTGTGGAATCATACCCGGTGTCATAAAATTTTGGGGACCCTTCCGTGAATATGGGGACCCCCCAGTTTCATTCGATGTTAGTAGTAGTAGTATAGTAAAAGTTGAAGAATCGGCGGCTGCCATGAACCTACCGGGGTCAGCAGAGCTCATTATAATATTGTTAGGAGAAGTTATTGGCTGGCTAGAAAAATATGGCTTTGCTAGCCGCTAGCCTACCTTTTATAAAAGCCTGTACACGAAGTAGCGATTTCGCGATCTGTTTTTGGTAAAGGTCGTCAGTGATTTACAATTGCTCACTGGATTCCACTTTTTTGTTTCTAGCTAGTAGCTAGCTACTCTTCCAACAAGCAGTAATTATGTTACAAGCCAGAGTAGATTTATACACAAGAAATACTCTGGCTCAATCATAAAACACTGTATCACTATAATCATTGAATATTATAAAACTTGAATGTCTGAAGAGTAGATTGGCTTTACAGACTGCAGGTGGCCAGATACAGCATGTAACCACAACCCTATAGCTTGCTAGTCTAGGTGCCAGATCATACAACTATAGGTATAAGGATCTTCATGACATTGTATTTCATGGCCGCACAAGTATATGATCCTTTTTGTGACAATCTCATTACAAAGAAGACGTGAAGTGTCTGAGTGGCACCCAGACTAGCTAAGAGCTTGCATGACAGAATAGTTGTACTACAAAATTAGCTAATGGATACCATGCAGGCTGAGTCATGTGCTGCCTAGTCAATGTTTATGCCGACAACTGTATTGCACTGGGGGTCCCCACTTTCATAAGAGGGTCCCCAAAATCCTATGAAAATGGGGACCCAGGGGTCCCTAAAACATTATGAAAATAGGGACCCGGGTCCCCATTTTTCTATGAAAATGGGGACCCGGGATCCCCAATTTGGGGGGTCCCTATTTTCATATGACACCGGACCTTCTGAGCCAAAAAGGAATATTATTCATTTCCTTTTGCCTCTAGTGTCAGATCTTCAAAAACTATGGACAAGTGTATTCATGGACATCCCTAAATGTCCTTTGCCTATCTTCATTAGGGCAGCTCTACTCTGCACAGCATGTGACCTTCCTGCTACACGCAAGTGTTGTGGTTTTACAAGCCATAATAGCACCATGGGGTGCTCAAAGTGCTTAAAAGTTTACCATCAAAGTGAAAGAAAAGTCTGATTACAGTGGATATGACAGACGGAATTGGATTAGCCGCACCAGAGAACACCATCGATACTATTCATTAAAGTATCGGAATGCTAACACTCAAGCTGCTCAAATTGGTGTTGCAAAATCTACTGGTGTTTGATATAAGCTACTGCAAGAGTTGGATTATTTTGATTGTGTCAGATTCCACGTTGTCGATCCCATGCATAATTTGCTCCTGGGAACCGGTAAACATGCTCTTAGGGTGTGGATTAAGCTGGAAATCATTCGACCACATCAGTATGATCAACTGCAAGAGATGGTGGATGCTTTTTCCTTTCCAAGTGATATTGGTAGAATCCCCTACAAAAATGCATCTGGTTTCACAGCTGATCAGTGGAGGACATGGATAGTCATTCTGTCACCAATTATTCTAAAGGAGATACTCCCACCTGTACATAACCATTATTGGTCGTTATTTGTTGAAGCCTGTTACCTGCTATGTTGTAGATCAGTTTCCTTGAGGTCGGTTGACAAAGCTGATGATGACCTCCTACTCGAAGTTTGCACAACCTTTGTAAATTTGTATGGTGCAGACTTTTCTACTGCCAATCTGCATATGCACTGCCATTTGAAAGAGTCTGTTGTCAACTATGGTTCTGTTTACTCCTTTTGGTTCTTTAGCTTTGAACGCTTCAATGGGCTACTAGGTGCCATACCTTCTAACTAACGATCAATTGAGCCCCAGTTGATGGAACGTTTTGTATGTGATCAACAGCTACATAGTGAATCACTAGTATCGGAACTAGCTGCATCAAATACACGTGAAATCTTGTCCAGTTTTCATGTTTTGAAAGGATCTGTTTCCCAGCAGACAAACTCGGAAACTATTCATTCTTTGTCATCAATCCTAAGCACAGTACAGTATTCAATTCTTGGAACAACTGTTGAAGACGTGCTGGAAACGAACAGCTTTACCTTACTATCATCTAGATACTCCGCTGAAGAACCAACCTTCGTTAAATGCCTACGTATATATCAAAAAATTGGTGCAGTGCTGTACAATGATCGGATATATGATTCTTCCCGGTCTCGGCAATTCAAGGCTTCACACGTTCTTGCTAAGCACCCTTTAACTGGTGGTTATCATGCAGCACAAATAAATTATTTTTGTCTTCATAAAGTTGTAATTAAAGTAGGTACGCAAGAGCAAACTCTTACACAAATTTGTGCTGCTGTTAGTTGGCACGATTTGCACCCAGAATAATGGTTTTGTAAACCAGCATTGGTATTTTGTAAGCATTTTCGAAGTGATAGTTTTGTCTTTCTGCCCGATATTGCATGCAGACTAGCCTAGCAACATGTATCAAGTCAGTTAAGTTCAAGTATGGCCATGAGTCCGTACTTTGTGTTGTACCAGTGGAATCATTTAAATTTTTTTGTACACAACATAATTATTGATAATATATTATCAGGATAAATTAATATTATTCAACTTAATATTTTGATAATAATTATTGATTCACAAGTGGGACGCTCAGCATAATTATACCTTAAACAGAGCTTTAGTGGAAGAAGGTAATTCAGAAATATTCAAAGGACAATAACAAATAACATTCTTAAAAAATCGACCATAACTATATACATCACTTGCAGGTGATGGTTTGACGAGCCCATCAACTAAGTCTGGAGCAATGTGCTTGTGGCTTTGACGGTATTCAACTTTCTTGGCCTCACTCAACATTAACTTCTTTGCACTACATGCATACACACATTTACCAAAATCAATAACAGGTTGAAGAAAATCGGAATTATAATAAAACAACATTATCTGACTTCAAATCACGGTGTATGATGCCAAGTCCATGAACATGATATAGAGCACCTATCACCTTCATTTTTTTATCTATAATATTTCTTGCTTCATAATAGCAAAGGATGTACAATAGCCAGAAGTATATATATTAAGTAATGCTAAGCTAAGGGTAATCAAGTGTGCACCCTGGTACAATAAACCCAGTGACAGAAAGGAATAATTATATAGAAACAGATATAGTTAAACATAATAGTTTAAAAGTCAAGTTGAGCTACTTTTAAGAGCAAGCTTAAAATTAATGACTGGAGACTTGGGGTAAGTACTAGGTCCTCATAATATCGTAGAGGCTCATACTGTGTCAGTAATAACAATCATATCTTCTTGAGCACATAGTCACAAGAGAGACTAGCTCGCTTCAAGAATCATCACACCTTTTTGGTTCGATGCAGGAACAACCGTATCATTCCCAAGGGACTCAGGGTTAGACTACAAGTACTCTCAAC
This sequence comes from Cliona cf. orientalis, assembly GCA_963930775.1. Taxonomy (NCBI): domain Eukaryota; kingdom Metazoa; phylum Porifera; class Demospongiae; order Clionaida; family Clionaidae; genus Cliona; species Cliona cf. orientalis. The sequence goes on from OZ005689.1 coordinate 16,153,543, forward strand.
AAAGGCTGATCTCATAGCCAGAAGAAGCAGTTTTGCCCTCCTACGAGAAAGAATCAAGTATACCTTGAAGATGAAGGCTGAACTGACCAGAGAAATAGTCAACTCACAACAGAAGCTCCATTCAGTGACCAGTGATCCCCAGCAGTTCGAGAAACTGAAGCAGTGGTCAGAGAAGAACGTCGAAGAGATATTTGTCAAAACTCGTAACTCCCAGAAGACCAAGTTTGCTCAACTCATCCGTGAAACCAAAGCTACACGCCCAACCAAACGACTGGATAGGTCAAAGGTTGTCATTAATCTCAGCCACAAGAAACTGGACGATGATGAAATGGCCCTCCTCTCCCGTGGTCTCAATTTTGCCGTCGCTCCAAAAGCCGTTCCAAAGCATAAGATTATCGCAAGCACAGAAGCACTAGCGAGAAGATTGGACAAGCAAGAACCTGGCAGAGGAACAATCCTCAGGAAGAGAGTACAGAGATGTCTGGAAGAGGCCAAGGAACCAACTCAGAATCTTCCACGAGCTGAAAGGAAAGCTATGGTGAAGATCAGAGTATCATTGTGCTTCCAGCAGATAAGGGAAAGGCTACGGTGGTGATGGATAGAGAGATGTGCAATGATAAAATGATGTCCTTGCTAGATGACCAGACCTATGCCAAACTCAAGAAAGATCCAACAAGCAGAATTGAACGGAGAATCAGCAACGAGCTGAAGGAATTCGAGAAGTCCGAAGAAATCACCAATTCAGTGAGATTAAGAATGACACCTAGCTTCAGCCACCCACCCCAGATCTATGGATTACCAAAAATCCACGAAGAGAACACACCACTAGCTAAGGAACTGGCTCGCATTCTATCACCCTTAACAGGTCAAATCAGCAGTTATATTAAGAACCCTGCACACTTCGTCTACGGATCAGAAAAATAAGCATCATTGAGCAAGATCAGATGGTTAGTTTCGATGTACAGAGTCTTTTCACCAAAGTGCCGATCCGAGAAGCCATGAGAATGGTTGCTGAGCTTCTTGAGCAGGATGAAACACTCATCGAGAGGACCCCCATGTCAGCTTCCTCAGTATGCAAACTCACCGAGCTATGTCTCCGCACCACCTACTTTGAGTTCGAAGGTGATATCTACGAGCAGAAGGAAGGTGCAGCCATGGGTTCCCCACTCTCGCCAGTGCTAGCCAACATCTATATGGAAATGTTGGAGAGAGAAGCCATAGAAGTGCAGCTCACAAACCATCTCTCTGGGTGCACTATGTTGCTGACACCTTCGTGATCTGGCCTTATGACAGAGGTAAACTCCAAGACTTCCTCAGCCACCTGAACAACAGGCAGGAATCCATCAAGTTCACAATGGAAGAAGGCTCAATCACCTTCCTAGATGTGCTAGTTAAAGATCAGGGAACCATCTCACAACATCAGTCTACCGAAAGAGAACTCATACCAACAGGTATCTTCATTTTAGTTCATACCATCACCCCCGGGTGAAGGTAGGCATCATATCGTGCCTACGCGACAGAGCTGAGATGATATGCAACGAGGAGAGCATCAAAGAGGAGAAGAACCACCTACAAGAAGTCTTTGAGGCAAACAGCTATCCTCCCAAGCTAGTCCGACACTCTCCCTCAAAAAGATCAGGAAAGTTGAAAGGTTCAGCCCAGCAAGATGATGAGGAAGATGAAAACAACTCAGTGCTGTATTAGCCCTATGTACAAGGACTCACTGAGAAGATTGAGAAGCAGACCAAAGACATCAATATCAGAACAGTATTCACACACACTCAGAAGCTGCCTCATGAAGGTCAAGACCCCCAGGAACAGCCTAGATCACAAGGGTGTTGTGTACTCAATACCATGTGAGTGTGGCAAAGAGTTCATAGGAGAGACGGGGAGAACACTGACACAGCAGATGAGTGAACACAAACGTGCAGTAAAGAGCAGTGACAGCAACAATGCACTGGCGGTACATGTCAAACAATCAGGCCACAACATCCAATGGGAAGAAGCCAATGTCCTGATAAGGGAAAGACACTGGACAAAGAGGAAGATCAAGGAAGGGATAGCCATTAAGGAGAAGAATAACCTGAATCTGGACAAAGGATTCCAAATCGACAACAACTGGTTCACTCTCACCATGCCTCACACCTGACCCTCCCTCTATTATCACATGCCTAGGTCCCATTTCTCACCCTTACCAACACTCACACACACGTGTCATGAGCTATCCACACCTTGAGTACTATTTAGTTGGTAGCTCCACAACTCACTGTCAGTCTAGCTGAGGAAGACCCAAAGGCCGAAACATCCTGATGTTGTATATGTTGTATGAACTGTGTCTATATTATGCTCAAGAAGATATGATTGTTACTAGCATGGTGTGACGAAGGTGTGATGATGTCCTGGATTCGCCAACAATGGAAACCTGCCTGCCATGGAGACATGATGCTGGTCCTGGATGTGCATCAAGCACAGAAAACGGAAGAAATCCAAAAGTATCTGCGAGATGAATGCAAGACAGAACCGATCTTTGTGCCTGCTGGAACGACTAGTATGGTTCAGCCAGTGGATGTGATTTTCAATAGACCCTTCAAAGAAGCTATTGATGCAATGGCAAACAGCCATGTGCAAGAGAACTTGGAGGATTACGTGAGGGGCAGGATTACAGCAAGTGAAAGAATTCTCTTCACCAAGTGGGTGGGAAAGGCCTGGGAGGAAATCTCTGCTAAGAAAGACATGATTATTCGCTCTTTCAAAAAGTGCGGAATCTCTGTAGCAGTAGATGGCTGATGACGATGATGAAGCTACTGACGACGACAGTGATCCTTTTGAAGATTTGGACTAATTAATGGAGTGACATTTACCGGATAGTACTTAGTCTTTTCAATTTAATATCATGATATTGTGGTTTTAATAATAATTATTATTTCAGTTGTTTCAGCATTATTATTATAGAAACTCTTATAGCATGTTGTGCATGTCTATAATAATACCTATCTACTGAGAGCTGGGGGGAGTTCTTGAGGGTTTCTGCATGATGCTTCTCATCTTATCAACCATCTTTTCATTACCAAGAAACTTGTAGACACATGGGACTTCAAGACCTTTTCCATACTTTCTCCTGTCCGTAACTTCACATGAGATTGTACCTCCATGGCCTAGATAGTGCCAGAAAGTTCTTGACATCTCCCTTGGTACATGTCCAACAACTGTCCCATCTGCTTTGAGCAGAGCAACTGCGCGCCGATCGTGAACGTTCCCTGCTTCTTTGCGAACCAAAAGAATTTCTCCGGTATGTGGAGTCCAAATTTCTTTGAAGATATGATGGCCACGAATAACACTTTCATGTAAGAAGATGGAGTCTTCAGATAAATCGCCGGCACTCGTCATCTTGATCTTGATTCACACCTCACTGTCACTGAGCTCCAGCGTTAGTGCGAGCGGTGCATACGCTAATGCCTAGTGCCTAGCTAGCTAGCTAGCGCCTCGCATCACGTGCCCAAACGTTTGTGGGCGTGGTTATGCGCCCTATAAGCGCATATCCTTTATTAAGCGCATACTACAGTTCTGTTTACCGTTATAAGCGCATGCGCTTATTAACCAGAGTCTACGGTATGGCAAAGAAGTCTGGCATCAACAAATGCAGTTGAGAGAAAGAATAGAGACTATGTCTAATGCAGGTTGTGTGCATGAAGCACATTTCTGCAGAGGAAGGAGGTAGCACAACATACCGATCACGGTCAGTGGAAGCTTTAGGGCTGCGGAAGCAAAATCAAGACAAGCACGTCGAGTTGAACACAGAGCCTGATCAAGAGAGTAGCTTTGTTCCACCAGACAAGGCAATAAATTATAATTCTCGTAAACAAAAATCCTCAACTAGTTCTCTACTCCTAAACCAAAGAAAAGCTGCATTGAAATAGACAATAAAAATTCCTTTTGTCCCTAGTCCACGCCCTGAAGTAATCGGAAAGTAAGTGAAGATGATAGCTGATTCTGACATTTCTGAATGGTCCCAAGGAATTTTATCATCTTATGACGGTATTACACAAAAGTATGGGATATACTTTCCTTCGGATGAGGGGACTGTATTTACAAGTCTTGATGATGAAGATTTGGAGCTTTTGGATACAAATGATGATCATTAGCCAACATCCAAAATTTCACTCAGAATTAAGCTATATGTAGAGTTAGACCTATAGCTATTGATGTGATTGCAAGTTATTCAATCGATTTGTTCCTTTCAAAAATATTAGTGTCCAAAGATTATCCATGACAGACAATAAAATTATAAGGCAGATGTTATTCATGCTGCAACAGTAGGTTACAGGTCATCACTGCATACTGCATATGGCTATAAGCTAGATAGCTATAATATACAAGTAAAAAAATAACATTGAAGGATGAAGTAGGAATGGCAGAGTCAAAAAGTACACAAACAAGATTTGTACGGCATAAGCATCTGCTATACATCCCTTCACTTGCTTTTCTTGATTATTATGCACCTGTTAGCTAATGTTGATGTATTTGTCGAGTGCAGCATGTGGAAGACATTCAGGGTTGTTCTCTGGTTGTCACGATGGTTCAGGATAGTCAGTTTTGTTTCAGTTGCATCATTTTTGCACCCCTCACAAAACAAGCGAAGGGATGTATAGCAGATGCTTATGCCTTACAAATCTTGTTTGTGTACTTTTTGACCCTGCCATCCCTACTTCATCAATTTTATTGTTTTTTATACTTTTTTCTGTAGTTTATTTATTGCAACTCTTATCAATGCCATCTTATATGGCTTGCTCATTCAACTCTCAGAGTAATTAAGTACCTTAGGGTGACTAATTTTTGCGGGTACTAATGTTTGATATTTCTGCGGATTGGCCCGAAATCGCAAAATTTAGTACTCGCAAACATTACTATATGCACTATACGCATATAGGAACATTAGGTTCTGTCGACCCTGTACCGTTTCCGCGTACAAATCGCAAAATTTAGTACTCGCAAAGTGTGCTTTACACCAAAATCGCAAAAAAATGTACCTGCAAATAATTGTCACCTTAAGGTAGCTACTAGATGGAAGGTACCGAAGTTTGCGCGTGCGCGCAACGTCTTAGCCACACCCTTCAAGGTGGCTGACAAAGAAGGCTGCCCAGGTAGCGGTGTGTCTTTGTGAACTGGCTGTTATGCTGACTGCCTCTTGATACTTAGTTCACTGTATAGCGCTCAGCTCGCACTGGCCTAGTTGACTAAGCTATAGTTAGCTCACGCGGGAGAGCCTGGCGCGTAGCTCGAGGCTAGAACTGAGTGCCGCGAGTGTCTGAGTGCTCAGCAATTGAGCCAGGCCATATTGACATTCACAAATTGACCTACTTTGAAATCATCACTGTCAGATAAGCAGATACAGGATCTTCATTTGGAGATTTTCCATCTGCGGTGCACGAGAGCAAGCAAGAACATGGCAGCTGTGAAAAGACCTGGTAGGATTTTACCCTTGATGACTTGTTGGCAGTAAAGGCTGCAGAACTGTTAGAACATATGAGTAAATAATTTGTTTATACCTGGCACCAAACGCTCACAGCTACACCATCTTACATTGAAAAGAAGATTGGAGTCTGATTTCTTGCACAATTGCCCCAAACAGGAGACCATCTATATGCCTTAGAATCAGCTGTTAGCTTGATCAACACTTCCTATACATGCCCGTTTCCTGTTACAATTCCCAATATGTGTATTTGGAGCAGACTTGCACTTAAGCACCCTTCCTGCCTCTGCTATTATTGTCTAATACTAACTCGGGTGACTTAACGCCTGGGTCCAGTGGTGATTTCTCATTAAAATATTTAATATGCTAAATTAACATAGAAAAGAAAGTACCGTATTACCTCTAATTTAACGGACACCAGAAAAATAATTATTTTGGCCAATGTCCGCTATAATTAGAGCACACGAAAACAGTTGGCGTTCGAAGTGTCCGATGAATTAGAACACGCTTTCACGCATGCGCATTCGGTCAAATGGGCGTGCGATCGATCAGCTGCAGAGATCGAGTAAACGAGACGGTACCTGGAGCTCCCTATTCATGGTGGGAACGAGTACAACTCGCCTCCTTCATACACTGATACGGGTATAGGTAGCGCGCTAGCCGAGCTGTCCGCATTCAGAACGATGTCCGGATGATTACAACAACAAAAATTCGTACTTCGTTGACTGTCCGGTGTAATTAGAGGTAAATAAATAATTCAAAATGGTGTCCGGATAATTAGAGATGTCCGTTAAATTAGAGACAATACGGTAATCTATCCATGAAGACAGAATTTGAAATACATGTAGATACCATTGACCTTCACTTGTGTATCAACTTTGGAAGTCACATGACCTGTACTTTCCCACAGTAAGCCACTAAATTCCATTCTCACGAATATGCACTTACAGTGGTCAAAATTAGTTTAAAATTACTTTAATTGGATTCATTGCATAAAATTTCTTTTAAATTTTAGCAGTCTACCTCATTTTTGATGAAAAATCAGTCAACAGCTGAGAAATCACTGATTTCTAATTAGAGCACACCTTTTTAGGTGTATATTATTTACAAAACAAGTTATATCTAGGCTGCTTAGTGTTTTTTCATCAAAAACGAGGTGTAATGCTAAAGTTCTATGCAATCAATCCTATTAAGTTAATTTTTAACTAGTTTTGACCGATGTAACTGCATATTCATGATTTTGGTGTCCACCGGCTCAATACACACAAAGTACAAGTCACATGACCTCCAAATTTGGCATGCATGCTTAAATCATTGATATGTTGCTGTATCTGCACTTTCATAGTCTACAGCCAGCACTTATGGTGTGATCTTGATACCACCTAAACAAAAGTCTGTTATGCACTAGGTGTACATTATTTATAAAACGAGTTATATCTCGGCTGCTTAGTGTTTTTTCATCAAAAACGAGTTTTGAAGAGAGAGTGAATTCTCGAAGGTCTGCTCGAAAGAGAAGATACTTTGCTTTCAAGTGAGTAGTACTATTATTTCTCACGACCTCCAAGCGCCTAACGAAGACTTCTGGCGAAACCGGTCGTGCTTCGGAGGTTCCATATACTACCTCACTACTTATTGTTGAGCTGCACTCCAGTTCCAGCTCCCCAACTTTACTGCTAATTGCAGTGCTCACTCGATACTAACTAAACAAACCAAGGTCAATTAAGCCAGAACATCTTATTGACGAATTGTTCAACTGTACCAGAAAAAGTCAGTTGACTCATTGTTTTTCTTCCCAAAAACTAGTGAAGAATGAAAAGCCTACTCAAGCAGTTACACATTATTATAACCTGCTGTGATTCTTATATAATAAATAATGTCAATCACAATAGAACCAACATATCTAAAAACTCATAAAAAACGAAAATATTTTTTCCACTGCTGATTGACTAAACCAAAGTCAATAACTAAACACAACTTATACAGAGTACAAATACTCTATCCTTTTATATATATTATTCTCTCGCTCCCTGCAGAGAATGCCAATCCACTAATCTGGAAGGAATAAGAAAAATAAAGTGAAATTTCAAACTCGTAAGTCCAACAGGGATACTAATACACCAAACCATAATTCCAAAAAATTCCCCCACCCACAGGCACAAGGAGCCGCAGAAGGTGGAACAACAAAAGACGAGAACCAACCCCATCTGATAGTGCCACTGAAACAAGTAGCACCGAGACTAGCAGCACTAGTGCCACCGAATCAAGTAGCACCAGCTACGATTACAACAACTGGAGTGACCACACCTGGGTCCCCAGTGAGTCCCTTCTCTCGGTAACTAACGAACTCACAGACCCCTCGGTCTCCTCTAACACACCGTCGGAGGAAGAACATTCCTCTAATAGCACAAGCAGTACGGAGGAGGAACAACCCCCCCCCCCCCCAAAACCCAACCAGCTCGGAGGCCACGGGTGTTTCACCGCCCAACTTAGTCTTTAATTAGAATTTACGGTACGGTTGTAAATTTCAATTACACACATAGCAACGTGAACTCATTAGCGACCTCCGTGGTTGCTATATACTACCAGAGCCTTTTGCCATAGAAGGCAATAAAAAGTCTTAAAATAGCAAACAAAGTCTCCTGATTCATCTAAGACCCAGTGCGCAAATATAGAATATTCTATACAGTAGTGTGCATAGGTACAACGGTTGCCACCCCTGAACAAGACTTTTACAATCGTCATGTTTGACAGCCTACAGTGCATCTCCTAAAGTTTTCCTGGCTTCTGCTCCACTTCTAGCAGATAGCTGAAGGCCATACAAATCCAGACATACCATGAGTCACTTGCTCCTACTTTTTTTACATGTGGATATCAATGTCCAAAAATTCATGAATAATCACTAATATATACACTGAAACAAGCTAATCTACAGATCCAGCAGCATCAGGAGACACCAGTGGAGTTCCCTGAGGCTCAGGAAAGGTGTTGTGGAATGAAGTCTTGCCTACCCAGGCCTAAAAGTCCTGCTGAGTGTGTGCAAATGTATGATAGTACTGAAATATGCAATGTCGTGATGTATTGTATATACAAAATGCTTATTGCTCATGGTATGAGAGAGTAAGAGGCAAAGGTAGAAGGGAAAAGAGATGGAGAGAGAGAGGGAGTGAGGGATAGGGGGGGGGTACAGAGGAGAGTATAGGTAGGAGATGAGAGATGTACCCTTGCATGTTCACTGTATAAGCTTATATTGGCTATTAGGCCCATACGAATACATGGAGTGTACAATCCACACAATATCCTCCCAAGAACTGAAATACACAGCTTTTGAATGTTTCCTGAGGCTGTTTTATCAACTAACTGCCCCTTCACAACAGAAACTATCTTCCTTCATTCTGGGCTTACCATTCTCACAAACGGCCAGGAACCATAATCAGAGCTTGAAATTTTCAATAATTTCCATCGCGTAAAGCACCAACTAAAAAAGGGGGGAGCAACTCATACTATGGCTTAAAGGTAACTTCAGTCATAGCACAAGGCTACTCAAAAACTCACCTTGGCAGGAAAACTTCACAAGAGCCAGCATAGGCTGTCAAAGAGACCCATCACAAAAAGATTAGTGTGCGCGCGGAGCCATAACTCGATATAGGAATGTCGTAGAAGAGTCAACCTTGGACCACTCAACTCAGCTTGAGTTGCTCCATCTTGCTATGCTGTGGATAACCACGTGTTTTTAACGATATTCACAGCATGGCCAGTGCAAGGTGCATAGAGTGGTTGCTAGGAAGTGCATCCTGGTTGCTACGTGTAGGAAACAATTATGCGTGGGCGACTAAGTTTCCACTATAAGTATTGGGCTGAAACGCCCGTGAGGCAGACGAAAACTCCCCTCCCCGTCTGGAACAAATTCACAATATAATCAACGAACCCCAAACGCAGTGGTCTCTACACCACCCACGAATCATAGCACCCCTATCCCGGGTAACCGCACCCCTCTCAGAACCAACAGCCAGAGGAACAATTCTAGACCATTCGCGAACCATACGCACGCGGGGATCATCGCGAGAATAAATGTAAACACCCCAATCACACTACATAACCATAGTGCGCCAGAAACGGCATTCATCGGCAACAGTAGAAAACCACCTACGGACCCCGAGGAGCCCATCCCCCTCCTTGAGGACATCAACCCGAACCCGTTTGAGGGAATTAAAAACACCATACCTGAGGTTCCAAACCCAAATCCGATCACGGAACAAACTCCCCTCGAGACCAACAACCCAACTGCCACAGTAAACACTAGAACCAAACCCCCCAACCCAAAGAACAGCTAAATATCGGGCACCTTTTTGATGCCGCGAGCTCCGAATCGAAGCCAGAGGGAGACTCCCGTCCTCTAAACGACCACGATCATGGTCTTAAAACCATCATTAAGAAGACGGATGAGCTGCAAAAAGCAGCAGTGAAGGGCATCCATGTTAATAACCACCTAAGAAATGCAAAAGAAGCTATCAAGGCCGGAAAGCCCCCCCCCCCCTCGGACTCACACCGAAATTGAATATAACGGCATACAGAGGCACAAAAGAGCTTCAAGAAGCTGTTGATCAGGAAATGATCAAAGCTGGGCTAGCGATATGCAGCCTACTACAACACCACTTCGCAAAAGCTCTCAAAGATAGTAAGGAGAAAATCGACTTACTCAATGGAGAACTGACCTCCCTAACCGATTCAGCGGAAGACGAGGGCTACCGGGATGAACTAAAAGCAGAGTGCAAAAATCACTCAACGACATAGCGAAAAAGTGCGAAATCGAAGCAAAAAACCTGGCAGAGAGGTCCTCGAGAAAGAGGACAAGGGAACCGGAAGGTCCGAAGTGCCCCCCAAAAGGGCACCAATGGCCCCTCAGTGCTAAATACAACACTGGATAGAGACACTGCTATAACTAGTCTCTTTGAGGCAATGAACGACGTAAGTGATCTAAATAACATTAATTCACTCACTCCCCTTCCCCACACACAGATAAGAGCCCGACTACCCCCAGTAAGAGGGCAAAACTCTGGCCGAGGCCAAGGCCCAGCCAGAGGAAAGGGAAAGGGCGGCAGAGGAGAAAGAGGAGGAGCCAGGGGACCAAGAAATTGGCAAGGCCCCCCAAGCCGCAACGGCTGGAATTAAGAAAAAAAAGACCACGCTAAGAAAAGAAAACATAATAGACTACAAACTAAACTTATGTCTAATTCTAAGAACATTAACTTATCCTCGTACATTTTATCCCCTGCTGAGCTATCTATTTTATCAAAAGGATTGTCTTACATCCCTAAACCTAAACACATTGATCAATCAGACGCTCTCTGCGGCCTGTGTAAATTTAGAAATCAGGTGGTTAATATCTATGAAACCAAAATGAGAGCTAAAACACAAACTAGCTCAGAAGAACAAACAAATCCACCGACCACACCCACTCCCACACCCCCGTCACAAGAAACAAATGCTCGAAACAGAACAGGACCAGCTGAAAAAAATACTATCCCTGGGACACAATTAAAAAATTCAAACACAAACGTGACCCCACCGGTCACCCCACCACAAACAATGACCTCTTAAATCAAATACTATCAAACATCGAAAAAGATGTTACCTCGGCTTCCGAAACAACTCAACACTCAAAAAATGATAATACTACGAGAGCAGAAAGGCTCGCACTTGAAAAACAATAATCAGATAGTGATTAACAAAGCCGACAAAGGATCCACCATCGTTATAGTCAACAGAAACGACCATATCGAGGACGGTCTCAAACACCTCGACGACCCAACAGTCTATAGGAAACTAAAACACGACACCACACCTACCGTCTACTTTAAAATTATGAGTTTCCTAAAAACGTTGAAATGGCAAAGCTGGATACCACCCAAATTTGTTGATTTCCGTACCCCACCGGAAAACTACAGAACCTCTCAGCTATATTTCCTCAAAAAAATCCACAAAAACCCTATGGGCATCAGACCAATAGTTTCCAGTGTAAACTCTGTCACTGAAAACGTCTCCAGCTTTGTAGACGGCTGGCTCAACTCCCTAGTACAAAGGCTTCCATCATTAATTTTATCAAAGACTCAATGGAATTCATCAAATTGGTCACGACCTCAATCCCAAATAATAGCACCCTGGTGAGCATTGACGTTCATCGCTGTACACAAATATACTGCATAAAGACGGTATTGAAGCGTGTATTCACGCACTAACGACCAGAACTCAGACCCCCTCTGCCCACCAGTAGAAATCCTCACTGAAATGCTCAACGTATTAAAAAACGTGATCGAGTTCAACGAAGACTTCTTGCAATTACAAGGCACTGCCGTGGGCACCAAAATGGCCCCAGCCTATGCTAATCTATTCAGGGGATCCATTGAACCAAGACTGAAAAATCTTGGCATAGCTAAAATCCACATATCGAAGAGGTATATAGACGACATTTTTGTCATCTGGCTAGGCTCAAATGAAGAACTAACAACCTTCATATCGAAAATAAATCAAGCACACCCCACCATCAAATCAAGTTCACATACGAACACAGCGACAGTGAACTCACCTTCATGGATGTGACTGTCTATAAAGGCCCCCAGTTCGCAGAAACAGGCCTCCTAGATGTTAAAACACACATAAAACCAACAAATAAACAGTTATACATCCACAGAAAATCGTACCACCCTGAGTGTACTAAAACCGCTATCCCCAAAGGAGAAATCCAAAGGTATCTACGATCGATCAGGGACATTCTGAGAACACATTGGCCAGAAATATGTGCTGACGAATTCCTACACGAAATCTTCCCAGACAAACCTATGATAGCAAAGAGAAGAAACAACACTAGCGAACATACTAGTGAGAAGCAAAATAATCGAGAACGAGCCAAACCGCCCCCTAGCAAATTCCAGACCGCCCAGGTCAGACCCTTTACTAAACGTGACACCAAATGTGTTACAATTATTCCCAAAAAGAAAACCAATGAGTAGGTGTGGCCGAAGAACATGCATAGTCTGCCCCAGACTGATTGTGGCCAATTCAATACACCAGAGGTTACTAAACTATAACGTCAGAATTCCTGACCACTTCCCGGCCCTCACATGTACATCAAAAAACGTAGTGTACATAGTCAAATGCAAAGTACACCACAGGGCTTATGTCGGACAAACAACCAAAATGGTCTGCATTAGAATCAACAAACATCTAGCCGTAGTCAGAAGCTACAAGCGTGGGATAAGTAAAAATATGGCACACCACTTTAACGGTGAAAACTGCTCCATCAATAATCTAGTATGGGCCCCAGTGGCCAAAGTCGATGATGAACTATCGATGAGAGAAGCTGAGGCTGAATTGAAGAAAATCGAAACACTGGATCAGAAAGATGTGCTCCATGCAACCATGGGGCATGAACTACCTAGAAATAAACGAAACTGTTAGAACTCATCCATATCATTGAAAACATAATTTTTCATATGTCTATTAATGGCAATTTTATTCAAAAATAATGTTCTGTGCTTGCGTACAGCTCGCGTTCCCACAGACGGCCACCCAGACTATTTCACAACCCAACCCCCGAAGCCCTACCAACATCAGAATTAGAAGGGGCACTAATTAAGAAAGGGGAGGAGCTAGAAACAGAAGCTATGAATGCCATACGGGCCAACCACCACTTAAAAAATTGCAAAGAAGCAATATAAAAAGAAACACTCCCAAAAGGTCTCACACCACAATTGAAACTCATGGCATTCGGACAAACAACAGAGCTGAAGTCCCTAGTGGACGCGGAACTAGACAAGTGCGGATTGGAGATATGCAAACTTCTAAAACTCCATTACGTCCATCTAATAGAACAATCTAACACCAAAGCAGCAGATCTTGAAAGAGACATGAATGACATGCTCATCTGCCGGGACCTAGACCACACAGCTCAAACAAAAATGTGCACAACTAATCGCGGATATTAACAAGTCATGCGAAGACAAAGCCAAGGAATTTAGGGACAAAACAACAAGAAAGAGAGGCCTGGACCTCCGAGACGGCTCAGCCCCCCCTCATCACGGAAACTGCTCTCAATAACACACATGACAGGGACACGGCCATACTCGGCCTTATCAGAGCAGTCAATGAGGTAAGTACAATTCTCGAGACCCCCTAGGGTAAACCCAACACCGAGAATTTGTATTGACGTGAGGAGCCTAATCCCAAGATCCCTACCAATGTCAAAATGCAGAAGCACAAAGTGCCTAATATGCCCAAGAATGATAGTAGCCCACTCTATCCACAACAGAAAGCTAGGCTACAATATAGTACTACCACACAACTCCCCTGCACTCACCTGTACATCAAATAGAGTGGTATACATAATTAAATGCAAATTACACCACAAAGCCTACGTAGGCCAAACAATTAAAACAATTAAAGAGAGAATCAACAGACAATGTCAAAATGCAGAAGCACAAAGTGCCTAATATGCCCAAGAATGATAGTAGCCCACTCTATCCACAACAGAAAGCTAGGCTACAATATAGTACTACCACACAACTCCCCTGCACTCACCTGTACATCAAATAGAGTGGTATACATAATTAAATGCAAATTACACCACAAAGCCTACGTAGACCAAACAATTAAAACAATTAAAGAGAGAGAATCAATAGACACATAGCCGTAATCAAACGTGGTAACAAAAGACTAAATATGGTCCACCATTTCACAAGCCATGACTGTTCTCTAAACAACCTTACGTTCGCTCCAATAGAACAGCTCCCGGAGAACATATCCAACAGGGAAGCTGAATCGAAGCTGAAAGAACTGGAGACCCTTTGGATCCAAAGACTCTGCACACTCCAGCCATGGGGAATGAACTATGTAGAAAGAGACACAGACATAGAACTAGAGATAACTAATCATGCTCTAAAGCTGTATAATTTTTATTTTGCTGTTTAATCCCCATAATGCTGTTTGTGACCCCAAAGGCGGCACCCCAGATACTTATTAACAACCCAAGGAACATCCACAAAAACAAAAGATGGCCTTGAATATCGGACACTTATTTGACGCAGTAAGCTCCGAGTCGGAGCCAGAGGGTGACCCCCGTGCGCTAAGTGATCATGACCGCAGTCTCAAAACGAGCATTAACAAGAAATCGGATGAGCTGCAAAAAGCAGCACTAGAAGGTATTTACTTAAACCACCAAAATATGGCACACCACTTCAATTGTGAAAATTGTTCCATTGATAACCTAGTATGGGCCCCTATGGCCAAAGTCGATGAAGGACTATCAATGAGAGAAGCTGAGGCTGAGCTGAAGAAAATCGAAACACTATGGATCAGAAAAATGTGCTCCGTGCAACCATGGGGCATGAACCATATAGAAATACACGAAAATGTCAGAACTCATCCATACCGTTAAAAATATATTGTTTAATATATCTCTTGATGGTAAATCTATTCAAAATAATTGTTCTATGCTTGCGTGCAGCTCGCGTTCCCACAGACGGCCACTCTGACATTTCATGACCCAACGCTCTGCCGTATATGTACAAGAAGACAGATCCTCATCATATATGGCTGAATCTACTGGGCATCAAGGCCATAGATCAAATTATTACAGAGTTGATTTGGCTGAGTTACACAGATAAAGAGCATTTAAGTGGATTTAGCGAACTGATCTGTGACAAATACATATTCAAGGCTCGATCGATATCCTAACTGAATGTAGATCTATCTTGCATATTACAACAGTATGAAATAGCTTTGCCTCAAAGCAATCAACACAGAAAATCACAAACGATTCTTTGGACAAGCCAGTACACTCACATCCAACAGAACCACACAAATCACATACTGCTACGTTTACGGGCGAAACATACATTCTGTGGGTAGCCTAATAGATCCAATCCAGAAATCGGATAGTCAGGTACGACGAGCAGCATCAAATCTTGAGCGTTTTAGTGGCAGCATGGCTTCCTATTGCAACAAGGAATTACAATTGACAAGCATACCTTGAACAAATTAGTCCTTTCTTGGTTTGTGGGAAAGGAGTATGGTGGTTCGACGGCAGACAACTATCACTTTCTTGATGGTGCTACTGATCCTGAAAGTCACCTGAAAGGGCCAGTTCTACTACATTATCGATTATCTGCACGCAAGGATGACATTAAGAGGCAAAAAGATAGTTCAGTTCAGAGCTGTAGGAAGCAATTTTTAAGTGGTACGGTCATAGGATACCTGTGTGTACGCACATGTACGCTGGTGTATCTTCTGTCCACCTAAACTGCAGAATATTTTATGCTTTTCCATTGTTAATCTAAGAGGTTTGAAAAGAATGACGTACAATTGAACAGTATTATTCTGACTGAGTTTATGCCTTGGGATGTTGTAAATTTCAAGGGCTGATAAGGCTCTTCTGGGATGAGGATCCAGATTTCCAGTAGCCAAGAGTACACGGTAGCTAAGTTGGGCATCGGGCTCCGCCCACAAGTATGTGCTTTATTGATATCGCACTTGCGTAATACCATAGCTATACATTATATGAAAGTTGGGCATGGTTGGACGAAAAAACCAGCACGGCCATGGCTGTGCCGACCGTGCTGTATCCTACGGCCTTGTAGTTGGCAAAAGATTGTGAAAAATTCAGTTGAAGTTTCATCTCAAATAAAGCACTACAGTACAAAACCCATGTCATCCCTACTTAAGTCTCTATGATATAGGCACAATATGAGTATGAGAAGCTGTGTGAACAGCAAAGAAAATAATTTAGATAAAGTCGAGAACTTTCTTCGACTGCTATGGAGGCCGTAACCTCGTTCCTAGGCCCTTTGAGGAGGAGAAAGGGCCTGGTACACACTGTTTGCGCATGCTCCGTTACCCTAAGAATCTTAGGGAATGAGATACTATAGTATACTTCCTAGTATACTTATACTTGCCCTTTGACCTTATTCCTCGAGCTTTCGTGACGAGAGAATGGTAGGCTTAGACCGACCGATTTTTGAGACAGCTGTTGCCGAGCCGATTGGTGGTGGGATTTGGACTTGGAACAGCGATGGCTTGCATTTAGCATGCGCACTATTGCAAAGGTCAGGAGGTCATTCCGTATTCTTTGCATGTATTGGACCGTTTCACTATTAGACACGTTTGTGTACGGGAAATTTTAGTCGTTTTTTTTATGGAAAATTTGACGCATGCGCAAACTGTGTACCCAGGCCCTTTCTCCTCAAAGGGCCTGAGGACGAGGCTATGGAGGCCGATAACATTACACCATCTCGTTATAAGTTACAATATCCATCAAATTCAGCTTTTTTGAGCAAAATTGAGGGAATTTAGGAAGCAGCAGCAGATACCGCACTTTCCCGCTATTAAGCGCATGGGCTTATATCTCCACATGAAGAAAACCTATGCTTAACAGCGAAGTGCGCCTAACAGCAACATGCGCGTAACTAAACATAACTACATCACAACACATGTAGTATCATTTAAGGGGCGTGGCCAATCGATTGATCGCAAGATCGTCATGATCGTTCACGTTGCTACATTCCGCCCTGGTCGGAATGGCGTACTTTGCTGTGAGCATAGCTATTACCTTATGCTGGAAGAACCTGAGAATCGACAATAGCCATCGTGATTTCGACTAACTTGAAAAGGCTGGAGCCCTGGGCAAGCTGCAGACATCGAGGTCAAGTGTCACATAATATGCGCTTATATGTGAAATACGCCTAATAGCGAGTACTTATGCCAACAAAATAGCATGTGCTCATAAGTGAAATGCACCTAATGCGACAAAATACAGTATTGAAGGTAAATACTATTACAGTTTAGAAATATATTTCATTACTCAACATTATTTTTAGACAAAGCTTGAGAGGTTTTCTGTACTAGAATTGCCAGGAACCATCATATCCTTTCAAGTTCACCTGTGAGCCCTGCCACAAGCACGCATTCTGATAGCCGACAAGAGTCTCAATTATGTACATGATTAATGTAATAAGTTCAGTAGTTTTTCCCTCAGATTATGCCAGTCAGCATTGCTATACAGTACTTCAGCAGCAACCATTCATGCTCTTGTATCAAAAGGGAAATCGTAGTCCTTGTAATTAACTATTGTAGAGAGGGAATGAGTCCTACAAAAGCTGATGAACTCAACACCCTTTACATAGCATACATTCTCCTTCACCATGCATACTATACACATACAAAACTAGCTCAAGTACCATACGCTCAACAAAATAGCTTTTTTCTGGCTGTTTGATATGCATCAGAAATCAATTTTGTTATTCAATTGGACGTAAAACTAAAACAGATTGGTGAACTTGAGTATGTTGACATGGAATTGGAAATGTGCTCATGTTCAAAAAAGGCTCTACAGGTACAGCATGCAAACACTAAGCTGCTGTCACTAAACACTTCAGCATTTTATTGGTAAATATTGCTCCAGGATATTCTAAGGAAGCACGTATGTGACCGGTGTAGTGTCTAGCGATCAATATCGTGAGCTAGATCAGTTCAGATACGCACGCAGCTAGCTACACTTTAGCTGTATCTCTTTAGCACATGGCATGAATCATTATTACACAATCAATGCAGGTGATCATGTGACATAACACATGATTACATAATGTGTGCATACATAAATGATAATATTATGGTGAGTGATACAGGTAATAACATTACATCTCCCTTTTACTCTGACTGAAAACAGGTATCCACAAACACTAAAGCACAAATCAATGTCCATAAATGTTCTGACCAAAACGATCAACTTGTCTACGATTACGGGTCGATCTTCTCAATTGGTTTTGAGGAGGGCTTACGTTATTATCTGGAGTGTTTGAATTTGAAGTCGGTCTTGAGACTAAATCATCTTCCTCCTCATCATCGTCACCTTCCTGTATCTCTGTGTCTATCACTTTGAAATGAGACACATTACGAGTGATATACTTGTCATTGCGACGTGCAGTGACCATTGTTCCTTTTTGACGCACCACTTGAAAAGGTACTGGATCGAAACGTGTCGAGAGCTTGTTGTGCTTTCGCTGTCAAGCAAGTACTAGGTCACCAATCTTGATAGTGGATGTCTTTGCTCTCGCTCTTGTGTCAGCATACACCTTCATCTTGACTTTAGCTCTATCATCGTTTTCCTTCACCTTTGCACCTAGGTCAGACCGGTTGGTATGTTCAGATGTTAGCTGTGGAAGTTTATTTCGAACTTTTCGATTGAAAAGCAATTCCGATGGTGCAAATCCAGTTGTGCTATGTGGTGTTGTTCTATAGTTGAGCAGAAATTTGTAGAGATGTTTTTTCCACACCTTGCCTTCTACATGAGCCGAACGAATCGCTTTGTTGAGGGGTTTCATAAAATTCTCGGCTTCAGAATTGGCTTGAGGCCAAAGTGGAGTTCCTCTGCGATGTTCAATTCCGTTCTCACGCATGTACTCCTTGATTTCTTCACTCATAAAGGGGGGACCATTATCGCTTCTCACCACTCGTGGTAGTCCATGTGTTGAGAAGATTCTGTCCAACTTTGGAATGATACAGGCGGCAGATGTTGTGCGGACAACCTCAACCTCGGGGAATCGTGAGTATGCGTCGATAACAACAAGTAAGTACTCTCCTGAGGGAAAGGGACCACCAAAGTCCATATGAACTGTGTGCCAAGGATCAGGCGGTAAGGGAGACATCTGGAGGGGGTCTGGATGATTACTGGGACCATTTGCTTGGCATGCTATGCACTTGTCGATCATCTTCTTGACAGTGTCATCGATTCTTGGGAACTAAATCTTTTCTCTCAATAGTTTTGTCTTCACCAAACCTTGGTGACCCTCATGTGCTATTGAGACGGCTTTGTCGCGAAGAGCTGCGGGTACGATTATGCGTCTGTCTCGAAGGATGATGTTCGTTGAGCCGTTGACTGTTAGTTCGTGTCGGACTTGTTTGAAACGATTCAATTCTGTTCGATCAGCCGCTTGAAATTTTTGTGGCAAGTTGTCGATGTTTCTCCACGACTGGGTGCGAATGAGATAGGCTAAATATTGCATGGTGATGTCTTGTGCCGTTGCTTCTTGGATTTCAGCTAGGGTCATCATCGCTTTTGGAACAGCTGCCGATGCGAGGAAGTTGACATACTCTTCCGCCAGAGTACTTCGCTTGTCGTTCTCCTCGAGGCTGGAGTGTCTGGATAAAAGTCAGACGGATTTTGGCTTCCTTCGGTGTGCATGACTTCAAAATCGTAACCTTGGAGTCGCAAGTTCCAGCGTTCGATGCGAGGCGGTGGTTTAGATTTGGGGTTGCCAAAGATCAGCTGAACGGGCTTGCAATCTGTGATCAATTTAAAATGACCACCAAATAGGTAGAGATGAAGTCTCTCGACTGCCCAGATAATTGCCAATGCTTCTCTTTCTGTCTGAGAATAGCGTCTTTCGACATCGGTGAGAGATCGACTGGCATATGCGACTACTCGTCTATCGTCTTGTCCTGGTGTATTCTGCATCAGGATGGCAGACAACCCTGAGGGAGAGGCATCAGTGATTAGCTCAGTTTCCTTTTTCGGGTCAAAGTAGGCCATTACTTTAGCACTTGCAAGGAGCTCTTTGATTTTGTTGAATGACTGCTCATGTTGCTCACTCCACTGGAATTGGGCATCTTTCTTCGTTAACTCTCGTAGTGGTTCTGAGATGTCGCTGAAATTTGGGATAAACTTTGCACAGTATGTGGCCATTCCGAGGAAGCTTCTCACACCACTGGTTGTTGTCGGTGGCATAGCATTCTTGATGGCATCCACTTTCTTGGGGTCAGGAGAAATCCCTTGTCCTGAGAACACGAACCCAAAGAATGTGATGCTCTTTTTGTTGAATTCGCACTTTCTTGTTCAAAGTCAGGTTGACCTCTGCGAACTTCTGAAACACTGCCTTGAGTGCAGTATCATGCTCTTCCTGTATTTTGCCGAAAACTATGACATCGTCACTGATATTCAGAGTTCCGGGGATGTCACGGAGCAGATCGCTGATCGCTTTTTGAAAAATCTCGCTTGCGGAATTCGTTCCAAAATTCAGTCGAACGTACCGACGGAGTCCTTTGTGAGTGGCAAAGGTTGTGATGTAGTGACTCTCGGGGGCCAAGGTGAGTTGGTGGTATCCAGCCCTGAGATCCAACTTGGAGAACACCGTTGCTCCGTTCAGGATGTGGATCAAATCATCTATGGTTGGTGTAGGGTGTCGTTCTCGGTTGATCGCTCTGTTAGCCATCCGCATGTCAACACAGATGCCATTTTTCTTTGGGGTAACCACCACAGGGGACACCCATGGCGTCGGACCGTCTACCTTTTCGATAATTCCTTGCTGTTCCAGATGGTCCAGCTCCTTTCCAATTTTCTTTCGTAGATGGAATGGAATTCGTCGGGCTTGCTGAGCAATGGGTACTGACTGGTCGATCTTTATTTCCACTCCTTTCAACTTGCCAATCCCATTGAAAATGCTGGGGTGCTGACGACATAACTGCTCATGCACTGGTACTGTGTCTGGAACATGATTGACATGGAGATCCAGAATACCTAAGTCCATTGCGGTCTTGTAGCTCAGCAAAGAACCGTGATTCCCTTGTACGACATGGATGGTGGTACTTTTGTGCTTGTCCTTGAAAGCAATGGTAGCATCGAATCTTCCAAGGATCGTTAGCTGCGAGTCAGATCCATAAGCAAACAACCGCTTTGTGGTCGGCTGAAGGTCAGTGGTCTCGTGCTGACAAATACTGTAATACGTTGTTTCATCAAGAATGTTGGTGGTAGTGCCAGTGTCCACGATCATTTCAACCTTGACGTCGATTTCAACTGATGCTTTGGGGATTTTCGGGATGTTCGGACCATAATTCATTGTGTACAAATATTCGTCATCGCTACTACTTGTGAGCTGTTCTTGTGTCGTTGAGACTTGATTGACATCCGCATTTTGGCTGCTCTGGTGCTGACGTGGTCTGGTACTAGACTTTGTGCGACACATTTTTGCAAAATGATTTGGCTTTCCACATTTTCGGCAGGTTTTTCCTTTGGCAGGACATGGGCCTTTCTTATGAGGCCATGCAAGTCCACACTGACGACACGTGCTTGATCGTGTTTGTCGGGATTTTGCTCCCTTTGGCTTTCTTTGTTTATCGTAAACACGATTCACTTCTTCTGACGTGTGAGAGAGGCTCTTTTCCATCCCAGTAGCCAGCCTTTCGCTTGCCTCCAAACTGCGTGCTTTTGCGAGCAGATTTTCAAGAGTCAGGGCATCTTCGCGTAGTGCGTACCTTCGGAGTCTTTTTGATTGGCAATTTTGTATGATGACAGCTTTAATCTCTTTGTCCGTGTCATGAAACTCACAGTTGCTGGCCATTTTTCTCAATCTCGTGGCAAATTGATCTGTTTCACTTGGCTGTTGTACCACTTGCCGAAACTGAAATATTTCATAGTCTACATTTTTCTTTGGTGAGAAATACGCATCCAGTTTTTCCTGGGCGGTTTTGTAGTCTTCTCCAGTCTCGGTAAGGGTCTCGAAAATTTCCTGGGTTTCTGGGCCAGCCTGGTAAAGGAGTAGCGCTCTCTGTTGTTTATCATCTGTGATATTCAGAGCTGCCACATAGGTTTTGAAGCATTTTGTCCAGCTCTTCCACCTCTGGCTCAAAGAGCTAGGATCATTCAGTGGGTCAAACGGTGGTAGTGGAGCGAGATCGAATTTTGCTGCCATCATGTGCAAAAGGAATCAGTTCACAATCCTTGTCACCAATGTAGTGTCTAGCGATCAATATCGTGAGCTAGATTAGTTCAGATACGCACGCAGCTAGCTACACTTTAGCTGTATCTCTTTAGCACATGGCATGAATCATTATTACATAATCAATGCAGGTGATCATGTGACATAACACGTGATTACATAATGTGTGCATACATAAATGTTAATATTATGGTGAGTGATACAAGTAACAACATTACAACCGGATTTGGGAAAACCCTCTGTATGGGATTTTTTCAGAAAATTGAGTTTGATGCATGGTTGATAAGCAGAGCTAACCCGCGTTGAAGTCTTAGGCCGATCACGCGGTCCGTTGTTGAGATACAGTGTTTTGTTTGCGATGGTACCACACCCCCAATAATCGAGAAATTATGGTCTAAAGGCGTTGCTATGCACGCGTATGGCGTTTCCGCATACTACGAGTGACCCGGAAATTTGGGTGGAGCCGTTCGAAATGAACGTAAAGATCGAGCAAGAGTTGAATTTCGTTGTTGACGACAGCCGATTGTTCTTAGATGCCTAAGAAGCTAAAAAGATGAATCTAGCTGTGTCTAGGTAGAGAATTCTAATTAGCGCCCATAGCAGCAGACTCCGTGTACGGCGGCTGTGCCGACTAGGTGGGTCAAAATGAAGGCTTATTTCGCCTTCATATAGCACGACTAGCCTCTGTAGTAGACGGCAACAGTTAAAAGAAGGGTTGTACAACATGTATAATATGACAAAATTTGGACTTTGACGAATTTCGACCTGAGCTACTAAAAACATGCATTGCGCGAATTGCATGTGGATCCCATACGGAGAGTATTCCCAAACCGGTCACATATGCAGTAGGCAACTCTTGCTAGATTAGGTGAGAATTTCTACGTTCACCGACTATAAAAACAAATTAACATCAATCACAAAAAGCCAACTCAGTCACTGGCTAAGTCAGACCTACTAGATGAAGTACAGTGTCGAAGACAATATTGAGTGCACCTGACATGCATACATCTCAATCTGTCCAATTTCGGTTTTGTGTGTACCTGTGCAGTTCGTATATACGTACATCGGTACTATTCTGTTCACTTTTTTGGGGGCAACGAATCTTGTACAGACTTTACCAGAATTGGTGAAATTCGATTGCTGCTTCCTCAAAGTACAAATCTAATGGCTCTCAGCAAATATAGAAACGAGAAATGTGTCATAAAAAATCTGGAAATGCAGTCATGCCATGTGTTAACAAAAATTCCGAATGTACTGAACATTCGATAAGGTGAATAGATTAAACCTACAGATTCACTTTTGATTGTGCAACCATTTATAACCAGGTCTTACAACCAATGATAAATATATCATTTTCCGTACCACATACAATGACACAAACATGATATACAAGTGTGATTGCACTGGAACTGGCTAAAAATAATGGTGCTCTATTTCTATCTTTTTCCACCCTTCCCCAACTCAACAAACTCCTTATTAACCTGATTTTCTAATTTCTAAGCTATATTTTACATGACAGGCAAATATTATGGTGTATGATTGTTAAAGGTTTCTGTTTATGGATTATAGTGCGTACCATACTAATTAATCTTTGTATTCATTAAATCTTTAAGCTTCTCTTCCTAGCTATGACTGCATCAGATCTGTTGCGGCGTATTATGTCTACTTGCAAAATGACTTGGTCATTTTTTCCACAACTAGCATGCGATGATAGCTCAGAATGGATTTCAGCTTTGGAATTGTTAGGTGTGATAATCCTAGGCAGTGATGACGAATTAACGTCACAGAGTTTAGAATTTGGAGGTTCTTCATTTTTCTTGCATGATATCAGTTGTAAAATTCAATGCTTAGCCATTAATGATAGTTTTTGCTGCTTGCATATCTACTCTACTCCAATCGATTCTTTGTCTTAAAAGATTAGTTCTCAATCTCTGCTTTTCCAT
Organism: Cliona cf. orientalis; assembly: GCA_963930775.1. Lineage (NCBI taxonomy): Eukaryota > Metazoa > Porifera > Demospongiae > Clionaida > Clionaidae > Cliona > Cliona cf. orientalis. Next base: position 16,177,716 of record OZ005689.1, read on the forward strand.
TTCACTCGTTTTCTATTTTTCTTCAGTACAAATAAGTTAACTGTGATATGCCTTCCGATGGTGGAATCTAGGCCAATAGTGCTACTTGTCTTATCAGTTCATCAGTGGCAAGTCTTGAAGTACAGTGAAACGCAAGTCTAATACATTTGATGCCAGGACACTCCAGGTGTATCATCCCAGGATCCCAGCAGTAATGCCCATTGCGAGGAAATGAATCTTTGTTTTAAACCACCTCAAGTAATGGTGTCACAACAATTTAGCACTAATGGACCATCCTCTTTTAAGGTATACATTGCCTTACAAATGGCATACCTGTATCAATTGTTGGAGCTAATTCCATCTAAAGAAGCTTTTTCTCGAGGATTTCGGAGGATAGAGAGTAGCTTTTCAACAGTAATAGGCGAAACAGACACCTCTTCAAGGAATGGCTCAACGTCACCAAACAGGTCCATTAGCTGCTTCATGACTTTGTACTTCCTCAACCATCTAGTTGCTGAGTATCTCTGGTATGGTATACCAGTTTCTCCTTCCATAGTAGCATGGCTTTGGGACTGTGGCTAAATAAACTCATCCACCAGACTATAAAGAGAGACAAGGTGTAACATTGACTACCAACCAGGCTAGAGTATGGGAAAAGCATCCTATGTCAATAGTTGAGGCATACACAACTTGGATTGTTCGTAGAGCAACACCATTACAGGCAGCATGGTCATGCATAGCGGCAACAAAGTTGTTTCAAGAGAAGTCATATTGTACTGAAATGAAATTAATCAACTCTCGAGCATGCATTCTCTTCACCACTCATGCTTTTGACAAGCAATTTCAAGTGTACAATTTGCCGTTGTATTGCAATCGAATCATCAACAAATTCGACAACAATAGCCATAGCCTCTCCCACTCTGGTATTGCTATCGAAATGACAGATACTAATCTTGGTCTTGATATCAGCTTGTTCTTGAGACAAAAGGATATTAGGTCAGTCAGATGGCGTCTGTCAGTCGAAGAGCATTTTATTTTGCTAGAGGAACAGCAGGACGCGAAAAGGTCTTTAAGATCTTGAGCCTAGATACATGTTTCATAGGTAATGTTTCCCCCACAAGGTGGTGTAAATCTTCAGACGCTCGGCAAGATCTTTCTGCTTAGTCTTTCTTCTGCTTAGCGTTTCCTTGCTCATATTGCGCTTCTTACAAGTTACGTGGTTTTTCAAAATTTAATACTTTTCTCAGGCTCAACTGTTCTCTGCAAGCTTCACAGAATAATTTTCTCCTTGATCTTTTAGTACTTCCAAAAGTGATTGAGGATGGTTCCACTGCTTCCTCCATCTAACCACATGACATGGTACTAAGTTTTCTATTTAAAGCACACCCTGCACATGTGCAATAGTTCCTCAAGCCAGTTTAAGAGCCCATTATTCAAATTGTGCAAAAAGCTGCCTATTAAAATGAATGCACAGGAGTGCAAAACCCTCACTGCTACATGCATGCATGACTCGTGCACATGTAGATCTATAGTAGCTAGCATATCTCAGTGTGCATGTATGCCTGCTCAATAAGGGGTGTATTGAACTAGATACATACTACCATAAAAAATATGGTGGTATGTATCTACTATACCCTGCACCTGAGGTACTCCAGTTTTCTTCTGAGAGTCAGTGCATGATATAGGCTAGGGGGAAGGCACCTGCCTATGTCACTATAATAATTGGGGGGAGCCTGAGCGAGCCCCACATAAACGGTACAGCTATGCACGAATTTTATATTATATATTATTATGGTACGTCGGTCACGCGAAATTATAGCTATGAACCGGCCGTATATACGCCGTTCTAATTTAGCAAATTGCAATGTTATACTCGTGCACACAAGCAAACTTTGTGTGTAAAAATTGTTCTTCTTTAAATCCCATGGCTACATCAAGTCAATTATTCTCTGAATCAGCCGAAGATGAAAGAGAAAGAAAGCTTCAGAGGAGGTGAGAGAGAGATAGAGCTCGCCACGCCTCCGAGTCAGCCGAACAAAGAGAAGAAAGATTGGCAAAGAGGCGAGTCAGAGACAGGGCCAGACGAGCTGCTCAAACAGTAGAACAAAGGCAAGCATGTCTGCAATGTAGACGCGATAGGCTAAATGTTGAGTCAGCTGAAGAAAGGGAGGCCAGGCTACAACAAATGCGAGAAAGAATAGCTGCCGAGTCAGCTGAAGAGAGAGAGGCCAGGCTACAGCAGATGCGAGACAGACTAGCTGCTGAGTCATCTGTAGAGAGAGAAACTAGGCTACAGCAAATGAGGATTAACCAAAGTGAAACACTAGCTGCCGAGTCAACTGAAGAAAGGGAGGCCAGGCTACTGCGGATGCAAGACAGACTAGCTGCCGAGTCAGCTGGAGAGAGAGAAGCTAGGCTACAGCGAATGAGGATTAACCAGAGTGAAAGACTGGCTGCTGAGTCAGTTGAAGAAAGAGAAGATAGACGGCAACGTGCCAGCGGAAGAGAAACTCATGCTAACAGAGAAGAACCATTAAAACAATGCTCTGTACAAATGAAAATGAGAAAGTTTCATGAGAATTTTGCTACTCTCAATTCTTCGAAGTGTTCCACATGTTCAGAATCTTTCCCTTGTATTAAGCTTTGTTTTCCAATCACTGAATGTATGCGATGCTATCGAGACAAGCATACACCGAAGTTATACTCCTCTGCTAATGTCATGGATCCAGGCCCATCGCCTTCCCAGCTACAGGTCAGTAAATTCATTTATTTTTTGGCAACAATAATAATAGTGGTACATTCTATATAATTTGACACATTTCCTTACAAGTATCAAATACTGATAATAATTATCCTTACATAGGATTTGACTCAGGTAGAGGAGATGTTGATTTCTGCTGTATTGCCCATCATGTCTCTGTACAAGCTACTTATGGACAGTATGCGTACAGTGGCAACGTCATCAACCTGCCACAGGATGTAGCCTCCTTCGCCAATTCCTTACCACGACTACCCAGTGAGCTAGATGTCATCATTGTTAGAAAAGGAGCTTCCAACTCCCATCGTGATTTTCGTGTCAGAAGAGCTGTAGTTCTTCCTGCACTTCAATGGTTGATCGCAAATAACGAGTACTATCGCAACGTTCACATCAACGCAGAAGCCTTGGAAATTCTACCAGAGGATGGAGATCTAAGTGGCCTACACTCTGTATCCCTTGACTCCATGGAAGATGACACGGACACACAGCATGAAGATGAAGACCCTTATGACACCCACCTTTCTGGCTCCTTTGTCCCCAGCACTACTCAGCGAATGACAGAGCAAGAGACAGTTAGACAGTCTGTGCAGCAACGGCAATCTCATCACCGACCTGTAGCTCCTCCCACAGTTTCATGGCCTCCCAGTAGCTCAACTCCCATCAATGAGTTTAACACCGAAGGATATAATATTATTATGTCATGTGCGCTCCCCACATTGTTTCCAATTGGTGCTGCAGACTTCTTAGCCCCTCGAGCTGTTGGTGTCACGATCGGTAGCTACCTCAAGCACTTGATGATGTATGAAGACGGGAGATTTGCAAGACACCCTCGGTTTCGCTATTTTGCACTCAACACTGAGATGCGCTGAAGGGCCTTACAAGCTGGACGTATCTACGTTTGTCAGCATCCACATGATGCTCAGCTGTCAGTTGAAGAGCTGTGAGGAATGATCGGTCGTCAGGGGAAACATTCTCCAACCATGTGCTGCACTATGCCACCAGTCTACGGGAAACAAGGCAATACTGGTTCAAGCAACGGAGTCGGCTCATGGTGGATACTATTGGTCTGCCCACAGTCTTCTTCACCCACAGTGCAACTGACCTCCAGTGGCCAGAACTTGCCCGCCTTATTTGTCGTGACAATCCTGACTCCAGCTCAGCTCACAACAAAGCTGTCCAAGAGAACCCTGCCATCGCAGACTGGTTTTTCTACCAACGCATCGTCAAATTCATTGATGCCTTCTATGTTGGAGTCCTTGGTGCCAGGGACTACTAGTTCCGCTTCGAGTGGCAGCATTGCGGCAGCCCTCACATTCATGGTCTTGCCTGGCTTCCTGATGCTCCAAATGTGGAGGAAGTGCTGTCCAATTCAGATGTCATCTCTACAGCAGCAAGGGAAGCCCTTCTTCAATATATCGACAAAGTTGTAACAACAGTCAACCCAGCAGTCCTGCCAGATTGAAGCAATGTCGATGAAGCTCCACCCCCAAGACCAGTCCCCACATCTGTAACCTAACTTACTCAGAAGTGGAGGACTTTAACCAGGACCTGGCTGACCTCATTGCCACATGCCAGCGACACACCTGTTGCTCTGCAGCCTACTGTCTACGCACTCGCAATGGCCAACAGAAGTGCAGATTTGGATATCCCAAACCTCTACAGTCTGAAACAGCTCTTGTCACAGAAGATCATGATCCAGTTCTGCTGACTGCTCGAAATGATGGTCTTGTCAACAACTTCAATCCGGTCCAGCTGTCTGCTGGTGTGCCAATATGGACATGCAGTACTGTGTGTCACGCCGCAAGGTTATCGAATTCTGTGCAAAGTATGCGACAAAGAGTGAACCACACTCCCAGCCACTGAAAGAGATCTTTGCCACCATTATTGTGAGGACTCTTAAGGAAGATAGCTCATCCCTCAAGGCTGTGCAGAAGCTTCTCATCAACAGTGTTGGTGAGAGAGATTTCTCAGCACAAGAAACATGTCACCTACTGCTCCAGCTACCAATGTTCAAGGCTTCTCGTGACTTCGTAGTGCTCAGCCTCGAGGGATCTCGTGCTGTTGAGCACTTGGATGAAGATCAACCAGCCACAGTACTGTCAGCTCTTGATCACTATGTCTCTAGGCCTACTACTGCTCAGTTTCAGAGCATGACTCTGCTCTGCTTTGTCCAACAGTACACTATGCATGCCCAGGGAGTCCACCTCTGAGCCATCCAAGAGAAGAAAGAACGTGGTCGTCATAGTCAGGCCATACTATTCACCCGATCCACATGGTCCCAACTATAAGCAGTACTGTCAGCAAAAACTCATGCTTCATGTGCCATTTCGCCATCAGAGTGAACTACTCAGTGACAGCACTACTTTCACTGCTGTTGATGAGCACTACTTCCAACGGGTAGCGAACCTAGCTAACAGCCAACGCTTGCAGGAGAGGCTCTTAGAAGATACAAAGCTCCTTCTTCTTGATGGCAACACAGTACCACGTCTTCCCTCACTTTCCTTCTTCTTGACGGCAACACAGTACCATGTCTTCCCTCACTTTCCACTTCTCCAGCAATGGATTCTGAATCGACCCCCAGCCCTCCCACCATTCATTCCACCACCTCCAGCTCTCCCAAAATGCAGTCTAATACCCCCAGCCCACCCACCATTTATTCAATAACCTCAAGCTCTCCCAGGATGCAGTCTAATACCACCAGCCCTCCCAAGATGCAATTTATTACCCCCAGCCCTCCCACCATATATTCCATAACCTCAAGCTGTCCTGAAATGCGATCTGTTACCCCCAGCCCTCCCAGTTTATTCTGTAACCCCAAGCCCTCCCAATATTTATTCTATTACCCCTAGCCCTCCCATAATTTACTCTAATACCCCCACCCCTCCTATATAATCGTTTTTTTTTCTGCCAACCCCACTTATATGACAATATCACCCCATTGATTATACATTAGCAGTCCCACAATAAAACCTACCCCACTGACATTATCTCCTGTATGTTTTTTATGCTCCTAGTGAAGTCGTGCGGAGGAGAGAAGATTGTAATCCTGCTGAGAAAAGATTGAAGTCCAGCTAGGAAAAGAGTGAAGAGAAGATTGAAGTCCTGCAAAGAGAAGATTGAAGTCCTGCCAAGAGAAGATTGAAGTCCAAAGAGAAGACTTAGATAGGCATGCTTTATGTACATGTATGTGTATGCACTCGCACATTGTTAGGTGGTGTGGGTTGGGAACCACCTCCACGTGGTCCACACTGGGATCTGCTGGCTATTAACAGTTACTGTTTCCATGATTAGACGATACTATAATATTATTATAGCTGGTAGATGCAAAGAGTTCCCATTAAAATTTTTATAAATTATTATAATAATATTGATATAATGAATAATCAGAACTGAGATCAGAAGATACAATAATATTTATTATGATACTCAAAAGCATGGATACAAAGCCAACATGTCACCTTCATTAATGAATATTATTGATCAAACTTTCAAACTGATGATTCATGCAGATATTAAGCATATTGATTATTTTTACAGCAAGTTAATCTACCTTTTTACTTCAAAGTTCTTTGCGTATTTTTTCTCGCTCTTGTTCAAATCGCACCTTAACTTTAATCTCCTCTTTCATCTCATACTCTCTTACGCCTCTTACGCCTATATTCATCTCTTTTGCTTCTCTGATTTCCAGCCATTGTAGCCGCTTATGAGTTTTAACTATTCATCCATCAAATCATCGTACTTTCTTTGGCAAGCAGACAGATCTCTTTTCAGTCTATCTATCCTTTCATCTCTTCTACCTATTTTCTTTTGCAGCTCGACTACCACCTGGTCTTGTTTACTCAATTCTTTTTGTTTTTTCTCCACAATGTCTTTCAATCAACTGCATCATGAAAAATTTCTTCACCAGCCATCTTTGTCATTAAAAAGGCCACGTGTCAAATCAGTTCCCTCCCCCTCACATACACCCCCTCACCGGGCCCCACTAAAACATACATTAAGGTAAGAGGTCGTCAAGTTTAGGTGGGCATTAATCTGAGCACCTGCGCATGCGTGATAACTACTGTGACCATGTGCTTGTAGCTCGAAGCGCAGCTAGCTTATAGCTCAGTAAGCCTGGAATAAACATGAGTTGTGGCAGTAAGCACAAATCAGAGGAATGGGATGTCTCTGAAATCCAAGAATGTACCAGTGCTGAAGTCCATTTTGTGGTTTCTAACAACTCTGTTCTCACTACTTTCTCTTTCCTAGCTCGTCAGTAGGCGTGGTCAATGAAAATGTCACTATTATATATGTGCATTGGGTACTACGTCATCAAGGCGAACTTCAGCCCGTCTGGAGCAGTCGGCGGAAATATTTGCTTCCGGATTGGGCGTTTCCTGCAAAATATTCGCAGTTCCACACAATCATACATACACTGGGAAGGCATTGATCGAAGTTTTCGATGGATTATTAGTTGCTGGCTAACAAGATTGTGCCGTTCACCTGCTAGCCAGTTTACCGGAATCATACAATATGCTCATGACCGCTTGAGGCAAATTCAGGGGTACCCAAGATGGACGTGGTAACTGAATGCTTACTGCATGAAGGGCAAAAACAGAAGAAGAGAGCTGATGCAGATGGAAGAAGTGATAAAGCCTTAACGGTGGAGCAGCAATTCTGGAGAAAGGAACCCCAGTGTCACTGGCAAGTTTGGCAACATCAAGTGTAATTGCTATGATCTTGCTAAGGCCAAAAGGAGTAGTAGTCAAAAGCGGAGGTGAAGCAAAGAGACAGCAGCAGTTCGTATAGTGAGAAGAGTGCAGGGGTGCCAGTGTGCTACGCGCTGTCGATCAGTATTAAGAATTACACTTCAACTAGGATCGTTAAATTTAATACCAGTTTTAAAACCATCCAGTTATAAAAATTGTAGATCTATGTGTAGCAACTTATATTAATTTTGATGGTGACAGGTACCATAGCATCACTTTAGTCATGAACGATGACTGCATTCCACTTTTCTGGCTCTTTCTTGTCTTTTTTGGCAAGAGACCAGTGCACAGTGCAGTGCAGTATCTGTAGGAAGCATTACTTAATCACCGATGCGCATAGTGCACCATTATTATGGTGCCTACTGCCTGGACTAGCATCATGTCAGTCATATCCTTGCTTATACTTACACCCACTTTTCAGGAACACAATAAAACTGGCTATGCTGAACTGTGATCTATAGGTTACAATGCTGCAACTGGGACGGGGATCTTTATAATATTGTCAGAAAAGAGAGAACTGTCAGAAAAGAGAAAACATTCTTTGTGCACACAATCTTTCTTATGTCCACATAGATACTATTGATAATTTACATGTGGAGAACTTTATGAAACTATGTGGTGGTGAAATTCATGAACTTTGTGAAACAATCACTAACGATCATACTGTAGTGAGTGGTTGAGAATTTCATAACTTGGTGAGCCACAGCTACATGTACACCGTATATGTAGGCACATCAGGAACTTTTTGGCTGTACACGTTGCTACCTTAAGTGCTCAAAATATTAGTGGTTCCCATTCAGAAAGAAGATTGGTACATTGTGCCATTATCTGTTGCTCCTGTGATGTAGCCGGAAGAAAGCTGTGTGAATTTTTGGGTCACAGCACTCACCTAAATTTTTCCAACAGTGAATGATATCACTTCTTTGTTTGATTTTCCTGTACTACACATGCATAACTGTTGCAGTTAGGCAAGCATAGCAGCTGTCCAGAAAATACCGTAGGTTGGGTTTTGAATGCGTAGTTAAACGATTGCGAATGGTGCTATATAAGGCAGATTGCGTTGCAATTCTAACAATTGTGAATGGCCAAATGATGCTCTTAACTATATTCTGGATTTCCACGAGAAAACTGGAAATCTTGAACGATACATACTCTCATTGGCAAAATGTACAGAAATTATAGTGCAAGTCCAAACAGAACTTCTAATGAATTTGGTGTCACAGTTTGATGTTCAAGTTCTAGATCCTATGCATAATTTGTTTTTGAGAGTTTATCATTTTTTATTGGGAAAGGCATACTCTCTGAGGCTAGTCTCAAAACAATCCGCATATTGATACTATGTGTGTTCCTTTAGATATTGGATGTATCCCTCATAAGATCGAGTCATTATCATTAATTTTACAGTTATCAGTGGTTGCATAAACTTTTATCTCTTGAGCGTAAGGATTGTTGGTGCCACTTTGTTTTATCATGAAGATTGCTCTGTAACCCTAATTTGAAGATTAATGATATCACCCTTTCTTCATGTTTGTTGCAGGACTGAAAGAATGTTTGGTAAGGCCATGATTATAAAAACAGCTGGTTTCTCAGACACTTACATAGCATGTGGGAGGGCGGCAATTCTTTTAATTTTTTGTCATAGGATCCGATCAATGATGTCATCAACTGCATGCATGCACAAAAGACGTTCATGATCCTACCAGACTGAATATTAACCAAAATTGTTCCTTAAAGTTTATGGGCACTCTTTGAACTGATACAAACATACATTGTATATAACCAGGTATTAACTGGCTAACAATTATTAGCCACTTCTTGCACACACGAGGTCAAAGGTGCGATCACGTAATCAGTGTTGACCTTCGACCTGAAAAGTGAGCTGTAAGTCAAAAAGAGGATGCAGAAACCTGTAATCTTATTCTATGGCCTAAGGAAGTGATTACTCCGAACATGCACACAAGTTGTCATTTACCATTTGCATTCTTGACTATGGGACCATCGATCATTTTGCCTATGGGATTCTTGGACAATTACCTACTAATAATCCGTCGGTGAAAATAATGAAGTAATTTTTATGTGATACTGAAATTACGTGTATCCCAATCCCCAGTGAATTCAAGATATCACTTTTATAGAGCAACATTAGGCACTGATTTTCATCAATGCACCATACTAAGTGTCCCACTGTGCCTTTTGTTGATGAATTAGACAATATATTATGATAGTGTTTTTATACAAGTTCTAAATTAATAGTGTGCTCCTTATTATGTTATTATTTTCCATTTAACTCGACAATATGTCTGTGACAGCCAGAATCCCATTGAATCCCGTACCCCCCCCCCCTTCTATGCATGCATATGCAAATGCATGCATGTGCGAACATTGGGCAAAAGCGGGGACTGGGCTTATATGCGGGATCCTAACATTTCTGTGTGACGACCATTACCATCCGTTGAATGCCACACAGGCACGCGATCTCTGGCTGTTTGATGTGCAAAATACAAGAAAGACAACAAAGTAATGCATATTATGACCAACACCTAGCTTGTTAGTTTTGGCTACTGTTGTTAGTGTTAGTAGTACTGTTGTTAGTGTTAGTATCTATAGCTTATACGTGAGACAAAACTACCTTTGAGCTAAAATGCAGGAGGGGGCTTATACATGAATGGCGGCGTCATCGTTGGTAACTGTAGCATTGCTTTTGGAGAGTTTCCCTGAGAAGGCTGTGATAGAATAGCCATTGCAATTCTTCCTGATGTACGGGTTGGAGCCAGTGCAATATTTGTATAAAGTATCTGTATGCTTTGTAACAAGCTTTTTCTTTCCTAATGGCTCTTTATCCAACTCCGCCCGATATGCTTTGACTTTATCTGTTAATTGCTGGTGACATCTCTGCAGATATTCAGGTGAGTATTGCTCCGCATATGAATGTGTCACTCAATCTTAATCTTTAAATCGATCCTCAATCTGCATTTCCAACACCGTTGAATCTTAAATATTGTTTTGGGCAGCTCATTGCTGTCAGTGTCAGTATCAGTATATACACTACATTCTCAGAATTTGACTGATATTATAGTGAACAGCTTTTCACTTCTTGTTTTTTTTCTCTTTTTTGTGGGGCTAAGTGTTCCATTGATCCTACAAAAGTCAAAATGCACACAAATAGACACCTCCACAAAGCCAGATTGATTGAAGCACACCCACAGAGCCTAACTGAAATACGTCCAGCATATCCAGACTAATGGACTTAGTACCCCCACAATGTCCAACATATCAGACTAATCTGATATTCTTGACCTATGCTGACTGACGGAAAATTCATAAACTCAGACTACAGGGATACTTTTCTCACTAATGCTCACCTTGCTACATAATAGTCAGGGGGGCCCACTGTCACATCACAAGCCAGATCATTCACCAAACATACCGTATATGTTCTAATAGAGGCCCCGCTCTAATTTAGGCACCCTTTGCAACCTGCGCAATTTTTTCGATTCTAATTTAAGGCGCATTTCCGGATACCAATTATTTTTAGGCGGCGCCTATTTAATTGGAACGTATTGCCACGTGCAATATCAATACCGCTGTATTGCCCATATCGTCGATTGATCTATCTAGCTAGCAGTTTAGATGTCAAACTAAACTGTCTTGCGAATTTCCAGTACTGCCTTGACCTCCTTCCTTGAAACTTGCTCTGCTATCGCAGACTTGACAAAGGCTTTGAAGAAGGCATGCATGGTCATCTGTTATGAGAAATTGAACTCGAATGCCACTCTTTTCAGCTGCGATGCACGACTCCATGTAAAGCCTCAAATCCGATAAATACCGAAACGTTGAGCTTTGGCAAAACTTCCAGAACCATTCTATTTCAGCGGTTAGGCGCCTCCCTAATTTAGGCACCCTTTGACCTGCTCGTGAATTTTTCGGTTCTAATTGGAGGCGCCTGCGCGATCTGTGATTATTTTTAGGGGCGTCTAAATTAGAAAGTATACGGTACCTCTCATCTAATGCTGTTAGTAGGCGATCAAATCGTACGCTATGTTAGTTTAGACTACTCTAATGACTGATTACTCCAACTTAGTAACTCAAAATTTCTCATGTCAATGATTCAGAGCACATGGCACAACTGAGTAATATGCATGTGCATATAAATCAAAATAACGATCATAATAAGATAAGTATCTAATACACTCCCAATAATTAATTGTCAATGGGAGCTCACAAAACCATACATGATAATAATAATATAAGAACTGTAGCACTATAATTCAACATACACAAGTCCTAGTTCTTTAGTTGTGATCACCATCCCTTTCATGGAATGTGATAGCCCTGACAGGCCTTTGCTGCAGACTTTTTGGTTCTTCCTGACTATTCAATATCTCCAATTTCTCCTCCAGTAATTTTGGTAGTTCGAGTTTCCAAGAACTTTGATGATATCCAAATGAAAGTTGATAACTTTACGTCAAATGATATAATTATGTAGAGAATGCCATCAAATATATCTAGTCATTTTTGTGTTTACGGCTGAACAATGGAGGATTTGGCCAATCCTTCAATGTACACTTCTGGCCACTTAGAATGCACATCCACGGCAACCAGGAACGTGGCATTCTCGAAGGGGCCTGCAAAATCCTTGTGTCCTCTCCCACGTCTTAGTTGGCCATACCCACGGATGTAGTGGAGCACTGGGTGATGAATTCTTCACTGACTGACACTCCACACAGCTGCTGGCAACTTGCTCGATTTCCTTATCCAAGCCAGGCCACCAGAAGTAGCTACGGGCATCTTTCATTCATACTACAGGATGATCCCGGTGCGATTCTTGCAGGTCTGAGCTTGATTGGCATGATCACTCTTGTTTCCCACAGTAAATATCCACTCTCAACTGTCAATTCATCTTTCCTGTGATAATAAGGCTTTAGGTCAGAATCTCAGTTCTAACAAAAATTAATAATCCCTATCATGAATAAGGAGAGGAAAGGTAAAACACTTTATTGCATTCAAAACTGAAACCTCCCCTAATTTAGGCACTTAAGATATTAAATCATGCATAAACCCAGTTATTTTCTAGAGATACGTATGTACATTACTGTCATGGCAGTGTGCATAATTTCACTTGTGAAACCCAGAAGACATCTTAACCGCATGTACGTAGCCAAACAGAGTTGGCCTGACATCCTTAGGCAATGAAACAGCGTGAATTGTTGCCGTTGAGACTTTCTCATAGCTCTAAAAGTGCCCATAGGTTACAGTGCCAATTGGACTACCAGACTTTTTTGTAGAGTTACCTCTCGTCTATTCTTTTTCTGTGATGCTACAGTACATCAGCTGTTCAATTTCACCACTTGTTAATGTGCAGAAGACTGAGAAATGTTTGAAATAAGCACCTTTCAAACTTAATATGATGCATGGCTGGCGCTGCAAGGCAGGCAAGTGGTTAACAGCAAGCTTGCACGCATGCGCTATTGCCCAAGTGCATTGTACTTGTACCGTGCATGCTGTTTCCTCAAGCAGCATTCCTCGTTAATGCTCCATTAATTTTCACCATTATTCGCTCTTTTTTTCTGTCTCAGTCAGTATTAATTTATTCTACTTCAAGTTACAATCTCAGGATCCAATCTGCAGTAGTAGCTATTACAGAAAATTATAGACATTGTCTACAGGCACTGACTTTTACCAGAAATCTTCGAAAAAAGCAAGCTACGTTGCATCGTTGACACAGAAAACGTGCGGCTTCTGCTCTGATGGAATAATTGCCTGTCTCATGTAGTGTAATAGATTCGACGGTCCAATGCCAGGTCAAAAGATTATGCTGCAGTGCTCTTCTTGTGGGCTTAACTACACGTATGTAAAAATAAAATTATTAATCATCAATATCCCATAGTTACGGCTATGAACGAGTATGGCTATGAGTGAGATCTGGGTACCGATTCTACAACAGTTCCCGAGAATGCCATGAAGGCTTCAAAAAATGTCATTAATCGGAAAGTGTATCAGTTGTTTGCTTTAGCTGGATGAGTGCATATTATAATTATGTCGTATATTATGTATACAATTGGAACAGTTATTTTGTTGAAAATACCGTATAGCCGGAAATTTTCGCCTGGAGAAAATTTTCGCTTTTTTCGCCCAGGCGCGTCGTGGGCGAAAATTTTTTCGGCGAATTATTTTACCCAGTGAAAATAATTTTGTCACACTGAAATTTTTTACACGTGGCTGCCAAGCAGTACTAGTAGTGCCTCATGATCATCAATCAGCTGTTTTACCTGGTATTCAACTTAAGGACTGTGACCAGCTAAATTTCACTGTTTTTACCATGTCTTGTGAGCATAATTACAGCAAAATGAAAAGTAATAAAATAATGTGACAGTTATCCCAGGTTCTTCAACCTTTGGTGTGGCTAATGACACCTCTTTTAGCCCCGTCCATCAAACTGCAATGGCCACACCTCCATTCTCGTGGAAGCACTTCAGTCAACATGGACCAGCTAGGCGGTGAACTTCTCGGCCATGGATGAGCTAGATAGCCATAGTAGTAGTTTCTTACTTTGATTTATTACATTGTTATCGTTTGCAATTTTTAAAATGACCGTTCATTTGGCAGAGAGAGGTGAAAATCAACAAAAGTGCCACTCCCACTTTCTATTTAAAGCCTTCTTTTGAGAAACTTGAGGGGTAAGTTAAAAATAATTGCAAACAACAGATCTTTAGATATTACTTACATAAGTACTATGAGCGATACAACTCATCGAATCATCTTGATCCAACTCCCCGCCTAGCAGTCTACCTGTTCCTATACTTCACTACTACTACTAGCGGGTGTGGCTTAGGTCACATGACCTGTCAGTTAGCTGCTCCAGAATCGCGATTCAGAAGGTCTCCTGCTGGCTATACATGGATGAATCATTGATAAAGTCAAAGGATTATCACGTATGTACTGGATTTTTGGTGTAAAATTCGTCGATCTGGGAGATAGCTGTGCGGTGGGCGGGGTCCCTGCTATGAATATCATTATCGCGCGGGTCCCAGTCCTTAATGCGCCTGAGAAAACCTCTTGAGACTTGTTTCTCGATCTGCAGCCTAGCTTGATGTCGCTACTGTCGTACTTCCACAGTACACCTCGGGTTTGTCCGATCCTGCGGGACCCCTATCATCGAAGCTATAGCCTTCCGCCATCGCAGAGGCCAACACTGCTGTGAACGGTGTGTAGCAAGCTAAGACCAAGGAAACAAAGAAGCGAGAGATCGATCGTGCCGAGGACTGTACGCGATATTCGGGCCCGTACGTGGCGTGTTTATTCGAGGGCTCCACCCACTACTTCCTGGTGAGCAACCCGCGCTCGCGCTGTGGGCGAAATTAAATTAGGTGAAATTTTTGTGCCAATACAAAGTATGAGCATTGAGAGAAATTTTTATCCAGTGAAATTTTTGTGCTATACGGTATCATTAATATAGTACAGTCACCATGCATGGTGTTCTTTTACAGCGGCAGCTAACTTTTATAATGAACTGATCAGAGAAAGTGGTTTACTTGATGCTCTTCACACTGCCAAGTACTTGATGTGCTCGATAAGAATGGGTAGGTTGTATTAATTTAAAAACAGAGTGTGACCTAATGGTTTTATTCACACAACAGATGAGAGCAAAGAATCACAAGCCATTGATGGCCAGTATTAGCCACAAGAGCTTCATCGCAAAGCAATAGCAGAAGCATTTTGGAATGCTGAGATGGAGGCTGAACTTAGAGCGAGTGGGAACATCAGTGATCACTTCCATTCAGTTAGGGGAAGAGAGGAACTTATGGAGAAAATAGACGAAGAAAGAACGAGTACAACATACTCCCACTCAGTGTGCTCAGATGGGTGTAAAAAGCAAGGTATGCAAAATGTACTGATAAATTGAGTGAAGATTCATTGTAGGGTGTGGGACACTGGTCCACTGGTCATATGACAGATGTTGGAAGTTTGTTTACCCCGTGTACATGTGCATGTACAAGGAGAAGAAAGAAGTTGCTGGTTTTTCTGGCCAGCTGGGCTATGTGGACACATGTCCAAACCAGCCAGGGTCTAGGAAGGCGTCCTGTGCCTTCCACTGCCATGAAGCAATAAAAGATGGGATCCCCACAGATTTGCAACAGTTCAAGGTGTTTATAAGTGAAGGATAATGCCAATTCTGGTCAGAATATCAATATTATTATTCCAACCTATACACATTAATAAAACTTACAGCTGAATCTGGTGACTGCATCAGCTGCAGACTGTCAATGAACTTCAGATATTATGATCAGAAGTACCCACAATACAATTGTCTGCTGATCTGGATATTGGTAGGGAACATACCACCAGGCCCTTATGCAACAATGTGACGGGTGGTAAAACAGATTCAGCAATGGACTCATGGACACTTATTGTGGTCCATGGTGGTGGCCACATTGATTCATGGCAACCATTTTATCACTAAGTATATAGTATAGCTATAGCTACTATTATTTATAGTATGCTGTACAATATAATGACAATATCGTAGAACAGAGGGTTCTGGACTAGTATTATAATTTTACTTTTTGCTTGAGTGAATGATGGCAGCACTGCAATACATGACGAGAGAAGGTAGTGTTTTCATATGAGAACGTGTGATGTGGACAACTTTCACATAGCGAGGAAGCCTTCATGCTGTGTTTTACCACATCCAATACAAGGGGGAAAAGTATTGACGTCCGGATGGTTCATCTGAATGGTATAGACCTCTGTTGATCCCTGTATGTCTACACAAGATTTCTTTGCAGGTTCTAATCCACGGCACTTAGATATGGCTTGATTGGTGAGATCCTTAACCTGTAAGAGCTCTTGAATGATCTCGCTGTCTAGTAACCCTTCGCTAATTTGATCTCTCAGTGCCTTCTGGAGGCAGTTGTAGTTGCAAAAATTACAAGTTTTGGGTAATTCCCGTAGCGATACCAAGAAATCGTCGAATGATTCATTCACCTTGGCGTTGCTTCCACTGTCGAAAGTTTCGACATTGGATTGTTTCGTTGACTTGTCCTATGTATTGCTTCAATGCGATAATTATCTGTGCTTGATCCTATTTCTGAGCACTGGATAATCCAAGATTCTCAACACTATTGAAGGTATCCCTGGAGAAGCAGAGTTGGAGGCCTCGAACTTGCTTCGCTGCTGGCTCACCACTGAGGCCAGAGAGTGATCGATAGGCAGGTGATTGCTGTTGCCAGGCTAGGAAATCTGTACTTCGGTCAGTATCCAAGTCCAACTTGGGGAGGTCGCTTGTACGAATTGTGTACATGATAGCTCAGTACGATGACAGATCAACTTGCCCCAGTGATATTTATTAGTAGTTAGGCATATAAACTTTATTTAAGGCCTAGAGAGACAGTCGTCCAGATTGATCTTCACCGCCGCCTTTTGTGATATTGTCTTCAGAATAGCCTTTACGCATGACGTCACCAGGAGGCAGCTAATTAATGGGCGTGGCCATTAATTAGTTTACGGTTAGAGAAATGGTTGGTCTATCTTATGGTGCAACTTCCTTGTTCACAACATGTAGTGTTCTGGAGATATGGTGGCTAAAGTTACAGCTAAAATCATGCTCTGAAATGGGTGTCCCAGTCCTTAGACCACCTGAGGTATAGCTCCAAATTTTTGTGGCACAATATTTTCGTGAACTTTGTGATTTGAGTTCTGATCACGAATATTTAGTATTACTGTGGGTGTGGCTACATTCTGTGCGCACATGCGCATCGCAAGCGCGATCGTGCGTACGTGTAGAGTACAGTACGCATGCGAAGCTAGTCAGCTAATGAACGTGTGAACTGTGAAACGAAGCATTGAATCGCTGTACAGACTCTGTACGCTTACTTCAGAAAATGAGCCGTTACCTACCAAATCCTCAACGATCATTGTCCAAACAACATCCTTCGTCTTGTATCGAATGCGTTAACAACCATGTTAAAGAGGTGGCCAGAGTACGGCAGAAGGCGCTAAAGGCATAAAGAGAAGCCCGTGTACGTCTTTTCTTCACACTATGTACTAGCATGCTAGCCTAACGCCAAACCACGTGCAATTGTGGTCAGAGCGACGTGAATTGTCCGCATGGATGCCACGGCGCGATGGTAATCACGAAAAATGTGGCGATCACGAAATTTTTATCACGAAAACTTTCAATCATGGGATTTTCAGCAATTTCACCAAAAATTTGAACCTTGAAAATTAGTAACTTTGTCTATCTAGGTATGAGCGCAAGCCACAGTTCTGCGATAGGCGATAAGCCGCACCAGCGATAGAGTTGCTCAAGAATGTGGAATAGTGCAATTTTGGGTATTTGTGTCCCACCGTCCCGCTTTGTTAGCCTGTAATTCCGACTTTACGTAGCCGCTGAGTGTGCATACCCACTTACCTGTGCTCGTTGCCACTCCTAATCAGGTGTGCAGCATTTAAAACTCGTGTAATATCACATTTGTACATGAATGTTGCAGCACACGTATTTGTATGTTCGTGCATTTGAGCAATGATGGCTGATTCTGAACTAAGTTTCGAACATCCTGGACCTTGTAGGTGTTGTTCCTATTAAATCCCACTCTTTTTAGGCAAACTGTTCCACTCTCTTGTAATATATTATTGCGAGGTTGACACCTATGCAATTTCCAACATACTATTCCCAAGATACACTTCTTGTGGTAAACCATCTTCAACAGCATCAATAATCCAGCTCTGAATCAACAATATTATTATGATTGATTGATAAATACCGCTTGGTTGATAGCCATTTGGTAGTTTTTGTGATCTACACTCACTGCTCATTGATTCTCTTCTCTGATCTACTTCCCAAGTTTCGATCATCCTGGACCTTCTAAGTGTTGTCCCTATTAAATCCCACTTTTTTTAGGCAAACTGTGCCACTCTCTTGTTGTGAGGTTGACACCTATGCAATTTCCAACATACTATTCCCAAGATACACTTCTTGTGGTAAACCATCTTCAACAGCATCCATAATCCAGCTCTGAATCAACATTATGATTGATTGATAAATACCGCTTGGTTGATAGCCATTTGGTAGTTTTCGCGATCTACACTCACTGCTCATTGATTCTCTTCTCTGATCTGCTTCCCATCTCCATCATTCCCAGTACGTTCTGGATACATGCCTGAAGTGCTTCACTTGATTGTTCTGATTTTACTAAGCTTTGAGCGTGATTCAAAGCTTTTCCTCTCGAACACATGGCCTCCAATGTTTTCCTTATACCTCTTGTTCCTGGCATTTCTTATCTTTCACTTTCAGCGTGTATATTTTTGCGCGCCTTTCTTCAGGTACTCAGACAGTGAAGATGGGTGGACAAAAGCAATGTTGAATGTTGATGGCTGAGCAGAATGATAGATTAGTACTGCGGGTGGTGTACCTGGGATTCCAAAGAGAATGAATTTCCATGTCTCTGCCTTATCTAAACGCTTACTAGGGTAACCTAGCTCAGCCATATCAAATTATCCATGCACATCCAGCTTTAATAAAGATGTCGATTGAGCACAGATTGCTTTAATTAAAGCTAAGTGAAGGTTTGTACATTAACGTTCCAAGCATGCGCAAGTGCATACCAAAGAGATCTTTCAAGTGCAGCGGGCATCATGGAGTCAGCGAGCTACAGCCAGTGGTGGAACATCTGTGACACTAGGGCTCACAGACATTGTTGCTAGGATGCACACTGACCATAATAGACCACAACATCATGTTGAGTCCGCGAATATAACTCCCTGACGTGTGGATCCAATAGAAAAAAAATCTTGGGCAAAAGCTTCTTACACTGTCTGGATAACAAATCTATGGTAGGAGCTATTCAAAGTGATAGCAAAGAAACAAGACATGACATGATGTGCCTTGCTTCAGAAGTTTCAAGTGTAAAAATCCAATTGTTCAGAGTGAATAGAAGAAAGGACGGTGAACTATAAATACATTGTGCCAACTGTGTTATCAGTAAGAGTGAAATTGTAGGTGTAATCTATTAATCTTACAAGAATAAGAAACAATAAAATTGAAGGATGAAGTAGGGATGACAGGTCAAAGTGAACAAATAAGATTTATTGTACGGGATAAATGACATACACAATACATCCCTACGCTTGATTTTCTCGCGCGCAAGGTGCTTTATACATCATATAAAGTTTGTGAGCTTTTATCCCAAGATTTTGCACACATACTTAACCTTGGTTGGTATACAATGCATGTACATCATTTATTGCATAATACCCACAATGTCATTATACTGTGATTATTATTACTCACAGAGATTGCCATCGTGAGGCAGATTAGTTTGCAATCACAAAGCATGGTTCCACCATACCTATCATGAGGCTTCAGTGTTGCCAACTCATGATCGTGTATATGGTCTGAAATCAAGTCTGATGTGAGGGGAATGGCTACACTACTAGCTACCAGCAATCTCT
This sequence comes from Cliona cf. orientalis, assembly GCA_963930775.1. Taxonomy (NCBI): domain Eukaryota; kingdom Metazoa; phylum Porifera; class Demospongiae; order Clionaida; family Clionaidae; genus Cliona; species Cliona cf. orientalis. The sequence continues at coordinate 16,197,651 of OZ005689.1, forward strand.
TAAGAGCTCAAAAATCAAGCATAGGGATGTATTGTGTATGTCATTTATCCCGTACGATAAATCTTTGTTCACTTTTTGATCCTATCATCCCTACTTCATTCTTCAATTTCATTATTTTTTATTCTTGTCCATTTTTCTTGTCAATGATAATTGCATACTGTCCAATTGGTATGTGGGATATTTGTATACTCTCACGCGCATGAGCAGGACTGAATGACGTCATGTAATAGTTACATACATTAATTATTAACCCTTTAACTGGCGTAGGCGCATGGAGGTGCCCGGAAAGGGTCGTTTGTTCAAAAAATCACAAAAATAGACCAGAACGACCTATGCTTTTTTTAAACGTACCAGTAGATAGAGAAAAAGTTTCTCTACCTCGTGGTATTTTTTGCGAGGTCAAAAAGTGCACGTTGCTGTATAGTACGAGCTATTGAAAATCCATCGAAATTTTTCCGGTTTCTTTGTTACGATGGCTAGTCGCTTGAGTGTCTACGATGTGCTTGAGAGGCTAGATGACGATGATGATGGGCTGTATTCAGGGGATGAGAGTGACTGTGAGGCAGAAGGGATCTCTGGATACATGCCTGAGGCCGATGACGGCCTCTTGGCAGATATTGCCAGCGGAGAAGCGCTGGATGACGAGGAAGAAGGCAGTATGGACGCTGATGATGCCTCTTCTTCAGCAATCACTACTGGTCCGGTTTCAGGTCAGTATTTGTAGGTAATAGCTACTTCTAGATCTTAGCTCATAGTACATGAAGTGAATCAGAGTAACTGAAGTTTATAAAGTATCATAAACTGTCTCATTACTAGATGACAATGATGATGATGATGATAGAGACTCTACGTCGCGTACTTCACCAGTACACTCAGATGCTGGCTCTGACAGTGGCAGGTCCAGAAGTGGTAGGAGCAGGGGTCATTCTGGTAGTGACAGTGAGTCTGATTTGAGTGATACTGGTAGAGGTAGGAGTAGGATTCGAGGACGTGGGCGTGGCAGGGGACGTGGACGGGGGAGGGGTCGCGGTAGGGGTGGGACTAGAGGTAGAGGTAGAGGCCGAGGTGGTGCTGGCCGAGGCAGGGGTACAGGTAGCAATGTGTGGAAAGGCACCATATTGTGGTTATTGTTCAACTTTGATCCTTCTGTGCATCCCTGTGTTGTACCGTTCTGGTAAAAAGACTATTCCGCCATACTTCAAATGGCCATATCTCTGGCATCTTTTGAGTTACAACACTCAAAAAAAATTTTCTTGTTCAGAAGGTGTGCTAGATTTAGAAAAAAAAATAAAAAAAATTTTTATACTAAGTTTTGTACCCATGATCCCTCAGTTTCAAATAAATTAGCGTCGACGGCAGGGTTACGGGGTTGCCATGGAAACGAAAGTTTCACCATAATTTTCTCTGGCCTGTGTACTTTCTAAAAATATATGGTTGCTAAGGACTTTATTAAAGTGTAGGCTCTCTATGATTTTTTGAAACTATTCTATTTTTTCCTCAAACATTCACCAGTTAAAGGGTTAATATTGTGTGCGCGCATGTATGCGCCTGCGCATTAACTGCAGCTGCTTTCGTGTACTTGTAACATAACGTTCCTATGGCAGAATATTAAGACTGATAATAATAATAAATATTGTTGTACATAATGTACAAGAGTAATAGTTTAGTGATACAATGAATATAATATTATATAAGATGTATGATGATATTAGGATTACTTAAAGTCAATAGTAACCTTGCAGTTTTTGATCTGGAAATAAGAATAATATGTAATATCGATATAATATAGGTTGGTGGCTTATCTTACTATTAAATCCTTTACTAGGTCTCCGGTTTTCTTCTTCCTCCACCTCGCCCCGCTTCCTCCTCTTCCCCCTCGTCCTCTTCGCGTACCTTGTCCTCCCCTCCCTCCTCCATCAAGTCCTGCCATGGGCGACCTAGCCTAGCACGAAGGGGAGGAGGGTGGAGACATCGCCGCCGCCGCTGGAGGATGTAGTGGCGCTACTAGCAGTGGTGGTGGTGGTACCAGTGATGGTGGCGGTGGCGGCAGCGCTGCACCACCTTGATCTTGATCAACAGGGTCTGCTGAAACTAATTAATTTAAACAACCATGGTGTGTATGCAGTTTATCCATTTCGAGCTCGCCCAGCACCCCCTCCAGCTCATATTCCACTGAAATTATTGATGTTAGTGATAACAGTAATAATACCATTTCTAACAAGGCAATGAAAAATTACCTTGAGCTTCTTGAGCCATAATTTGACAGTGTGGAATCTGAGCACTGAACAGCTGCGTATCAAGCTTAAATTCCAGCTCTCCTTATTAGGCCATACCAACTTGATGTTTTGTTTCTCGGACAAATACGAGCTGGAAACAGACCAGGGTGGTCCGCATGAAAATAAAAAAAAAACGAATTAACAGGAGATGTGGCCTAAGCATCACCAGTCCACAGACAGCCAGCTATCATTTTAGTAGTGAATGCTTGCATTCTAGAGCAGTTTTGATGATTGTTTAACTTACAGCACTATCAGTAGCAGACCAAGAGTGCTTTTTTAAAGAGTACTCCTGGCCTGTCACTATTATAATGTGAGTAATGTTAATTAAATTTTTTTTTATTTTTTTTTAAATCAGCCAAAAACAGACCTGCCGAATCCGAGAAACAAAACATTAACTTGGTATGGCCTTAGTAATGGTGATTTGCTTCATAACTACCGATTCTAGCTGACCAATCATCTGGCTAATCTGCCACAAATAACATAGGTTGGCGGGCCAGTAACAGAGGTGTAGGAAGCAATTTGTATGTGGGTAGGCCATGGGTGTGTCAAGTGGGTGGAGCAACTATAAATTTAATTAATTTATCTCATGTCACAAAAATAATTTAACTATCAATCAGTTTGAAGGAAAGTTCCAAACACAGAATGTCTATGTGGTGATTCTTTAACAAATTCGTTGCCGATGTCAATCAAATCCAATTGATCGGTGTGGTTTTTGTGGATGTGCAGCAGCATTGTATGATTAAGTCTGGCTTGGGACATGGTACTCCTAAGATATGACTTCACCCGACGCAATGTGCTAAAGGACCGTTCGCTTACGGCATTAGTCGCAGGCATGACTAGAATAAGATAAGCTAGTGTACACACAGCTGGCATTAGTGTTCTCTGTGGAAGTGAAAGATCACGGAGATAGCCAATGATAGACATAAGATCCTTGGATGATTCAGGGGTGATATTGGAAGACATAACCCTCAATTGTAGTTCTAATTGTGATGTATCAAAGTCTTCTTTGTAGAAATCGGTTACAAATTTGAGCTCCTCTTCATACTGCTCTCCTTTGGCCCCCTTTACAAGCAGTTGTTCAAGTTGTGAGTAGACCTTATATCCAGGCTGATCGAAACGGTCCTTAATTCCACATATGACTAGATCAAGTGCTTCGAAATAGAGCCTCTTATAGTGGTCTTCTACAGTGTCTGGAAAATCCCCCTCATGAGATCCATCATCGTATCGTCTGGGGAGCTTTCTCCTTCGAGGTAGAACAGGTTCATCAATCTCCTTTTCACCAGCCATTTCAATGATTCTTTTCCAAAACAGATCAAAATTATCATCTGAACGAATTGATTGTAGTGTAGCTACTGTCATTGCTGCTACCTTTTGACCTTCTGCTGCTGACATGGTAGAGGATTGGAGTGTCCTACTTAAGTTGTCACTGTGTTTAAGTAACAGCTCTCCAAGTGCTGTGCCAAAGAAGAAATTGAATGTCTTCATACATGATGCAACACCCTGAATACGACATTTCATCTCTGTCTCCTTAACGAAGTCTAGTGACTCTAACCACAGCCTTTGCAGGACTTCGTAGTTAGAAATAATGCTCTGCAAAGATTCAGCTCTAACAGTCCATCTTGGGCAGAGCACTCTGATACCAGGTGAACTTTCTGGCATTTCTTGCTTTATCTTTTGCAGTGTAGCATCACGACGTGGAGACTTTTTCACTAGTTTGACAATCTCGTATGCTGTGTCCAGAGCATCTCTCATAACTTTTGATTTCTTTATTGTATCACCACAAGCTAAATTCAGAGCATGGCCATAGCAGTGTGTATACACGGCCCTAGGCTCTTCCTGTTGAAGTTTAGTAGCCACTCCTCCTCGTGAACCGGACATCGCTGAAGCTCCATCATAACATTGTCCTCTAAGCTTTGATACAGATATATTGAGCCTCTGTAGAACATCATGGATAACAGCAATTAGCATTCCTGACTCGGTAGATTCTACCTGATATAAACCTATGAACTCTTCATGAGCTTCCAACGATTGATCCACCCACCGAAAGCATATCACTACTTGCTCCTTGTTGGATACATCAGTTGTCTCATCAATCATTATGGTCAAAAAGGGAGCTGCAGAAATCACTTCTACTACCCGTCGCAGAATCAGCAAGGCCATGGTTTTAAGCATCTCGTTTTGCATGTCAGGTGCTGTGTACCTATCTGTTTTTCGTTGCAACCAACTTGAAATTCTTGCATCATCCTCTCCTCTTAGCTTCATCAGCTGCATGAAATTGGAGTCTGCTTCGTCTCCATGACCTCTCAAAGGCAGACCTTGTCGTGCTAAGAACTTGATGTTTGACAGAATTTTCAGGAAACATTGTCGTCGATCCAACCTGTCCTTGGCTGCCTGAGCTGACAGTGACTCAGCTACATCTTTATATTGAGAGGGAAGTGTGATCGTTTTAAGGACAGCTTCTTCGTGACACTTGCTTGATGCATGATTGGAAAATTTCACTGTAGCGTCCTTCCAATTGGAGAATCCAGTTGAGATAAAAGCCGAATCAGCATTTGATGACCAATGGATTTTTTTTTCCAAATTCGCCTTGGCACATACATAACATAACACTGCATCTCGATCTTCCATATAATGTAACCAAGACCATTTTGTGTACCAGGATGGTTGGAAGCTTCTTTTTACCACAGTTTTCTTGCCAAATTCTCTTTTGGGAAAGTGATATGTTGTTGGCTGATGCGGATGCGCTGGTAGATTGGCAAAGGAGCTTTCAGTAGAGCTATGACCACCGGTACTCATGTCTCATTCGAGCGACAGCTGCAACTTGCACAGGAGCACATTGTGCAGAGTTATGGGTGTGGTTACGCATGCGCGGCTGTCGATCGCGTGAATGGGCGTTGTTTACCGATCGCGATCCGCTCGATCGAGATCGTAGCTGGAATAATGGAACCTGCAGTCTAGTTTGCCAGTTATAATTATCACTGAAGTAAGTGTGGATTCCAGGGTAAAAAGTGGGGCGGCCATGGCCGCCCCGGCCGCCCCGCTTCCTACGCCACTGAGTAATCGAGGTCTTACGCTATAACATTTCTGAAAAATAATCAAAACTTTTATCTACAGCTGTCAGTTATTATAACCTTCAAAAGTGCATGAAAATACAAATAAAATGGTGTGCAGCTGTTTTACCCTGGAATTTTTCCTGCACAATGGCGTGCAGACGTGCATTACTTAGGATAATAATGGTCCACTTCGAAATTTAGCAGTCAATATATATTGTGTGCGTGCGTGCGTGTGTGCGTGCATGCATGTACTTTCATATCAAAACTATTTCACTTACCTATCTCTCTGATGAAAATTTGCCCTTTCTATTTGCCATGCAGATTATTCTCCTGTCTCTGTGATGAATACTTGCCCTCTGTGGGCACGCAAACTTATTCTGCTGTCTCTGTGACAAAAAAAACTGGTGGTAGGGTTTGGGTGGCCATTGCCACAGTGCCACTTACTCGAGTGTAGTGTAGTACAATTATGAAGAGTGCAAGAGCACTGCTGGAACATTCAGATGCCATTAAATTTGTTTTTGTATCAAGATAACATGATAAATAACATGATAATCATGCATGATTGAATCTTAATTTGCAACATCAATTAATCAAAACTGTTCAAATGATTGATCAAGTTGGTGGTCACTAAGCATTACTTGAAAGTGCTTTTGTATAATACAAGTTAAGCACTTGCTAAACCTAATTTTGGAATCATTCAATTTTTGCTTCTCCATTTCTTCAAACCTCAATCTTCTCTCGATTTCAGTGTCCTCTTGCTTTTTTTCTTTCAGCAGCATATCTTTTTTCCCTGTCCATGCCCTCCGACCAATTAAGGCTGAAATGCCTAAACATATTACTTTCATTACTTTCTTTTAGATATCTCACTGTACTATGCAAAGTACATGGTTAGAGCTTCAATGAAACGGAAGTCATACAACTGAAAAGTAGCAATAGTTAGATATCAAGTCAAGAATATATGTTGTTATATTTAACTCTCTTACTCTCACCAATAATTTTCCTCAAGTCTTCCTGTTGCTGCTCCTTGTACAATTATGTATGCTATACAAAAGTATATGAACTATTATAATACATTGTGCTGGGATTGTGAAAAATCAAAGATATCTGAAACTTTTCATTCCAGATACCAATAGTCAACGTTCGCTTATATAGCTGTATGAGGATCTAAGCTCCACCCAATAGTTTTCCTGAAGAGTTCCAAAACAATCAAGAATTAACCCACTGCGCATGCACACTAGGCAAGTTCCTTTACTATTTATCATGGATCCTGGCCTTCCAAGCATTACGTCATAATCACAATGAATGCTAGCTCAATCTCTGGAGCTCCCATGGCCATGTAGTTAGTGAAACTGTACTGGAGGCTATTCAAATCCACTGGATGAAAGCTAAACAGGATTAATTTTAGTAGCTAAGCCCTCAAATTAGACCTGTTGAGGCCCTATCAGCTTAGAAAAATTAACACCATTTTGACTCTATGGGGAGGGGATCCTAATAAACTTCGAACTATCCTTGACCTTGAGTGTCGAGCCGACGGTATAGATTTTGCCTACACGTAGTCCAGATATAACTATATATTATAGTCTTGCGAGCCAAAACTAACAACCTTGTTGCATTAAAGGGGTGTGCTTCAAAGACTGCTAAGAGGGAGGGGATCCACAATGATGGAAGTCTCCCTTGAATAAACTCGTCAGTGGCCCAATGTTTATAATTGTGAGACTGCTGCGTAAGACCATCTTCAAAGTGGACTCTGCCTTTATGAACTACTTACGATAGCTGCAACCCATCTCTCTACATAGACGTATGTTGCTGTTTTAGAGGCCCATATGCTCTGACGTATATTTACAAGAAGACAGACCTTCACGATATACGGCTAAATCTACTGGGCATCAAGGCCATAGATCAAATTATTATTACTGAGTTGATTTGGCTGATTAACACAGATAAGAGCATTGAACTGTGGATCGATCTAGCAAATTGATCTGTGACAAATATTCAAGGCTTGACGCCGCAACAGTCTGATCAGCTTCTCTAGCTACAACAGCCTGGTCAGCTCCTCCAGCTGCCAATAGCCTGATCAGCTTCTCCAGCCACAACAGCCCAGTCAGCAGCAGAAACAACCCAGTCATCTGCTCCAGTCGTAACAGCCCGATCAGCTCCTCCAACTGCAACAGCCCAGTCGGCTTCTCCAGTCACAACAGCAGCAGCAACAGCCTGGTCAGCTCCTCCATGCAGCTGCAACAGCGTGGTCAGCAGCAGCAACAATTTTGTCAGCTCCTACAGCCGCAGCCTCCTGGTCAGCAGCAGCAACAACCCTGTCAGCTCCTACAACTGCAACCATTACCCAGATATCAGGTATTGCCTGGGTTACGTCAGGCACCTAGTTTTTAACCAAACTTGCTGCAGCCTGCCCTGCTGTTTACTTTACCCATGTATACATCCAAAACAGAGAGCCCTAGCACAATTCACTTACTATGGATGTGATATGATGTGGCATCAACCATCATTGGTAGTGAGGGAACCAGAATATTGGACCCTGTGGCTATGGTAGCCTTGAGGAGTGACGTAAGGAAAAAGGCATACTCAGGTGTGTTAAGGACTGGGACCAGCACTAAAACAGTGATAAATCCCTTGTATACAAGGCCATAGATCTCCACTTGTGAGCATATCAGAGACTAGCCTCGTGCTCAGGCTCTCGGGAGGGGGGGAGGGGGAAAGAGAGCCTGGTACAGACTGTTCGCGCATGCGCCTAATTTATTTAAACTTTTGTGGCTTATGATGTCATACACCAAATGCGTTGCTATGGTCTTACTCGAATATACGTAAATGGAACTGGACACGCCCATTATCATGAATATTAAGATTGCGCTCGCGAATGGCAAATTGCGTGAAGGCGAAGCCACCTGTATGACCATCGTTTTTTACCGTGGTTAATATGGCTGGTCAAGTTTGTCGTTTGTGCAGATCTACGGTTTCACCAACACACTACTGCTCTTTAGTTAGCCCATGGGCACTCCAGAATAACTTAAGTTCTCGACTAGAAAATTTGATAGGGATACAAGTGGATTCGACTGATGGATTGCCTCATCTTATCCGTAGCAAGTGCAAGAGGCAGTTCTTGACATTGGAGAAAGCATCCGAAAATCTGATTGCATTTCGAAAGATGGCACAAGAGTCTTTCCATGCATTTAGCGTCAGAGGTGAATTGAAACGTGAAAAGGAATGTAGCACAGCTGTTGGTGTTTCACCAGATATAGTAAGAGCCAGACCACCCTTGAAACAATTGACAGCAAAGATTGGAATTCAACAGTAAGCTGACAAGAATTATAATTATTATTATTAAAAGCAATAACTCTTAAAATTTAATAGTAGATGAAAATTCAACCAGTACCGTCAAATTGCAACTAGACTGTACCATTCCAGTTCAAGCTCTGCTGATTGTTGAAGATCCTCTCCCCCTGCATGAATGTGGTAAATATTCAACAAAAATATTTAATCACAGTAGTAGTGTAGCCAACAATAATATCTTTCTTGGAAGGTAATGTGACCAAACCAGGAAACATGGAGACTAAATCCTCCTCGGATGTGTTAAAGGAAGTCACAGTAAGGCAAACCATTAATTAATCTTAATAGCATCTCCTACCCGCTCCCTTCCCCAAACTAGGTGTGTGTATCAACTCCCAGTCGTTCAGTCCCATGGAAGACAGTACTAGCTAATAATGAAGGGAAAATAGGGAGAGCCCTTGCTGGTGGTCATCTTCTATCACTAGCAAAGAGTATTGTATCACACAATAAGCTGCGTGAGTTGGTATTTTTACACTTTCTAGACGAAGTTAATAGCCGATCCATCAGTACAGTTGTGAATGCTGAAGTTGTAAACCCATAGCTGCCTCAAATAAAACATACATTGCACCATGGGTAAGTGTTGGTACAGGTAAGTTTTGCTGAAGGTCAAAGGTGAGAACAAGAGAATTATCAGTGCCAGTGATATCTTGAGAATCAGCACGTAGTGACTGGTAACCTTGTGATGCCTTTTCCTAATGTGTAGCTAGCTCTGTCTGCAGTTTGACATGTTTGTCATCTTCCTGCGCATTATCAATACCTATTTTTAGTAAATCACACTGCTCAGATGTGTCACTGCGGGGATATCTGAAATCATAATTAAATTCCTCATTAAAAATCTTCCTGTAAAGCCATTCCTTTGCTCGTGGTGTTTGTCCTTGTACAAGTTCTGGTTCATATTTCTCCAAATATAGGCGATACATTCTTGCGATACTCAAGCAAGTATTTGCGTTGCCTATTATCGTGTCGCGAGTAGTGGCTTTCTTGGCTTGGAAACAATGAGATATATTCTCGAATCTGAGCTTTTAAGTCATCACTAATAGCATGTGGTCGATTAGTGTGCTTTCCACGATTATCTCCAGAAAATAGAACACCAGATACTAGCTTCTCACATAAATTTTCAATACGCCGTTTTCCTACTCCATGTATCTCACAAAATGCTTGTTTGCATACTTTTACTAAATCTCCAGAAGTTAGACGAATGTAGCAATAGAAGGTGTTCCTTCTTGCTTTTTCTGTAGTAGATCTCCGGTGCCTCCTTTGCTTTGGAACTGATCGCTCGATTAATCCATAGAGATACTTGTTTTGGCTGTCGTGATCTGATAACTTATAGAAATCGTCAAAAATGTGTTTCCTTTCTCTCAGAACACGTGTAGTGCAGTGATTCTGGCAGCGGCAAGAAAGAGACAGCTTAATTGATTTACTGCTTACTTGCGCTACCTGGTATGTCTCGTGAGCCTTGCCACTGTCCTTCAAAATTTTCCTCTTTCTCTTCCATTGCTCAACATGACGTAGTCTTTTACACCCTTGCTGCCTAGGAATAGCTGAATCGCTAGAAGCAGAGCTGAAAACACTCGAATCGCTTGAATCATCAGACCAGTCTTCTTTATTACCGATAATTGGAAATGGTCGTCAATGCACAAAAATATGAGCGCGCGCACCTTGTGTGTCAAAATCAATGCGACTTGAAATGATTACGTATAAATAATTGCTGGTCGCGCAAAAATTTCGAGGCGTGCGCGCTTGAATGATTGCGTGCCAACAGCTAATAGACTGAACTCCCTCTTGGAGCACAAAACTCATTTTTGACAAAAAGTGACTTACCATACTCCCTCTAATTATTCTAACATTCTAATAGCCCGAACGGCAAGTTTAAGTAATTTATTTTCTTCCTAATTCGTCGAACATCTTGAATTTCAAGTTGTCTCATCTGCTCTAAATCAACCGAACGGCCACGCGGTACGGCATGGCAGGTGCTCGAGACAACTCTTCAATGTTCATTTTGGACAGCATATAACAGCGGAAAGGTAACGCAGACACAGACGGCGATCATTTTACGATCACTCCCGAGAGCACAGCGATACTGAGAACTCTAGAGCTGACAACGATAAACCTATAATTGGACATCGACTGCTGTTTCTTTGTCGCTATAATAGTACTTTCTCCATTTGCACCAGATCCGTTCTATTTACACTCGAATAAACCATTGCCCAAATTTATTTGCTTTCTACTTAACACTGAATGGCGATATTAATAATTATTTTTGGCTGTTCGGATAATTAGAGCGAGTATGGTATCCCCTTTTTCCACTGACCCCTTCAATTGCATTCTAGTCAAGTCAGGCCAAATTGCGATGGACGACCCCGTACTGTACTGTAGTATACGTGAATGTTCATGTTTACGAATCTGTTAATGGTGAAACGTAGAAAAACTCGCAATTCACAATTAATAGATACTCGCAATTAAACCCGACCTACAGTATTACGTGCGTAATTGTATATGCACATTTTTGTGTAGCCTTAGCGTGCCTACAGTACAGTTACAGTACAGTGTACACTGCTACATGGCCCCCTGCACAAGAGAGGAAGGGGCTGGTATGAAGGGGTTGGCATCCAGACTACTGCTAACAGGTTTCATGTTGCTGGCTTAGCCTGCAAGCTAGCCTCATCCCCAGTCCCTTTGATTGCATTGCGCCCAAGGATTTTGCACAATAGTGCTTCACTATACCTGCAGGTCTTCCAGCCCACAAGCATGCATTATTGATTTCATTCAACTCCTTTGTAAAATCAAGAGTGTTCATGGTTGGTAACCAGGGCTACACCGTCAGTGTGATCCCTATGCGTGAATTACTCACCACTCCTGCTCCTGAATGTTCCCACCCATACAAGGACATTGAACATTGCCAGATAAGCCTGGAGGAGATCAATGTACGTTGGCTTGTGTTCGATTTACTTACGCTAAACTTGTAGTATTCATTTTACAAATGCTGATTTATGAGATGTTGGATCATTACTCTTCTAGTACTTGCATGTCATGTAGCCAGCATATGCATAAGGCATGTTGCCCTATAAGACTTCAGTACTGATTGTTGTTTGGTTGGGGAATGGGAGAGTCTAAATGCTAAGTGTCACCTAGACCACAGCCTCCCGTCATGTCTTAAATATCACCGGGGGGAACACTGGTACCAACCTTTAAGTGCATCTGATGTATTTTGGGCTATAATATGAGTTCTCACAGAATCAGTGTCCTGTGTTAAATTGCTAATGTTTAACCAACTTCTAATTAAATGACAACTTTCATTCATCCATACAAACGTGTACTGGAAGGGATGTCAGCCATAGAGTTTTCATGAGTGATGTGATGTTGATTCAGATGGAGTTCCCAGTGAACTAAGTGTTTAGTCTCATTCTGTGGTAGGAAATAAAATGTTTATATTAGAGAGTATTTGTGACTGGATTCGCTAAACTGGTATGTAGTGAGCCACATGCAATTATTTTGTAAGTGTTTTTAGTGGTGAATTCAAAGTTTTTACAGGATATAAAGCTAGCTCTAATGTAGCCAAACTTCCAAGTGGTCCAGGACAGCTGGATGCTAAGAGACCGTTATCCACGGTGCTAATTGGAATTCACACGTGCAGGCTAAATAGTAATTAGATACCGAATCTGTGGATCTACGGGATTTAGAGACCCGAAGGCCCGAGGCTGTAGCATCCCGAGCGCAGCTAGGGAGCTACTAAGGGCCTGAGGGTCTCTAAAGAGTGATGTACTCCTCTCGATGGAAAAAAAAAACGGACAGTAACAACTTGCTTTCAACACAAAGAATGTATATTATGTGTAGTGATAGTTCCCAGAACATGACCGATTCATCACTAGCTGACTTTACAAATTTGCTGCTCTGTGCGTTTGTGCCGTAGATTGGTCAGGACATTTGCGCCGAGAGTTTTGCACTATAGTGTTTCATTGCATTCCGCATCAATCCACACCAAAGACACTCGGACTCCATAATTTGCCAAGATTGTGCTTTCAAGGCGTCGGCTTGGTGTAAGGCTGCATGAATTGTGCATATAAGCAAAACATCCTGATAACGCTATCACTGATAATACAGTGGAACCCTGCATGACGGACACCTGCGATTTAACAGACAATTCTGAATGTCCGGATTGTATTTCCATAGACTTCAATATTCAAACCCCCTCAAGAGCGGACACCCCGCTATTCCGTATAACGGACACTTATTTTGGTCCTGCAGTGATGCTTTATCATAGCTGGCCTCGATTCGATTGTAGGAGGGGCATGGTCAATCACTACCCCTGAGCTAAGGACACTTCGCTATAGCAGACTAAAATTTTGGTCCCAATGGTGTCCACTTTAGAGGGTTTCCACTGTATTTGTTTGCGTGTCATAATAATGTCGTGTACATCTGGAACCAAAGTTGAAAAAAGATTTCACAACACTCTTTTTCCGATCTGCGTATGGGTACGAGAATATGCAATCAGGTACTTTGGGAAAATTTCTGTTCCGTTTGTAACATCAGGAGGAGGAAGGATCTGGTGTTGTGCCCATACTGGAGTTGTACAAGTGCTTAGCTGCTACGCCTGTGTTCAAACCTCACTCGTGAGATGTAGTCTAGTAGACTAGCAAGCCGTGTAAACTTTGGTGATGACGTGGAGCAATCTGATTGGGCTGCTGCAGCAGGTACTAGTCTCGTATAATATAAGGCATAACACCAGAACCTTCCTCCTCCCCAGTCATAACAATACAAACCTAGCGTTCCAAGCCCAGTAAATCAGGTGACATGCATACAGTTCCATAGTCAGGAAAGACGAGAAAACTATCAGTACGCCATATTACATACGACAGACAGACACCATGGACACAGACACAAAACATACCAATTATCTCGGCAGTGCGCAGACAAAGTTCACGTGGCACGATGGACGATATGCGCATGTGCAGATGGACAGGGGAGGGGCTGATGCTTTTTGTTGGAAGGGGTGGGACTGAAAGCACGACCTTTAATCTTAAAATTGACGACTGACAGCGGATACCAAACGGAGTCATTCATGTCTCCTACAACGCTAAAAATGCTCAGCAAAGGGTAAGCGGCTAAAAGAGACTTATATCAGCGCTTCTGGGGCAATTTGGGGATATATCCACCCACGCAATTTATATTGTACCTTAATCAACTAGCTCCCACATTGTCTCCAAGTGTTAACACACCAACTTCTCATGGCTCATCCGGATCCCCTGCTAAATTGATCGATAATTGTTCAAAGTGTTACAAACAACTTGGATAGCTGAAAAGTTTAATGCAGTCTGGACTTTTGTCTGATGAATAGTATAGTCGTGAAAGAGAGGTTGTTATGGGTACCCTGAAATCACTTGGGCAATAACACTTTCATTAAATTTGAAACATTCATGATCTCAAAGTAATCATAATCTTTACATTATTACAAAATTAATAAACAAAATTGTGATCACATTTCAAATGTATCCACTATGGGATATATGACAACAATCTGTAGTTGATACCATCCCAAAAATCATTACCAGCATTGCTCTAGGAGCTGCAGTAGCTTGAATTAGTTTATCATTCAACTTCATGATGCTTTTCGCTTGGCTAAACACTCCCTCTACAGGATTGAGATCTGGAGAGTATGGAGGTAGGTAGCATAGCTTAGCTCCTGCTTGTGTCTCCATTAAATCTGCTATTTTATCGACATGATGGATACTAGCATTATCCATTACCACGATAGAGTGAGGGTTGGTGCCATTTAATGGCATGAGAATTGGGAGAAGTTGAGTCCTGCATGTATTTGGCAAATCTCTCTCCGTTCATGTTGCCCTCAGCTATGTACACATCATATACTCTTGCTATTGAAACTATAGGTATAGCAGAGTCAGTGGCGGATCCAGAGGGGGTTGATGGGTTCGAACGAACCCCCCTTTCTGACTACTAGCTGTCTAGTACTTAGCCTGTGTAGTAGTGTAAAATCTAGGCTTCATAGAACCCCCCTTCCTTATAGCTAGCTACAGTACTAAAGCCTCTGTCTCTAGCTCACCTACTTGGACGTTTCTTAGTGAATATTTGGTCGATTTGAAGTCTTGAAGTGCCTTATAAGACCCACGAACATGCCATCTAGCGAGAAATGGGCGTGGTCAACGAGCGAAGTGGGCGTGGCTTAAAATTTTCGCACACATTCTATTAGTAAGAACCCCCGAACCCCCCTCTAATAGATCCTGGATCCACCCCTGAGAGTAGCGAGTGCCACAGATGAGCAAGCGATGGTCACATGGAGGAATTCCTCGCATGCTGTAGCCACACTTCCTTCGATAGTTGCAATCATTGCATCTGCTTTCATCCAGCCATACGAGCATGGACACATCATATAATGATATTTCACCCATGAATCTAGCTCACTGTTCGTGGAGTGCTACTCGATGCATAGCTTGACGAATGCATCTTCAGAGTCCTGCAAATAGTCAAGACGCATACGTAAACGTGCGCGCATGAGCTCGTCTTGGATTTCACTCAAGTAAATGCCAGGCTTATCCAAAATCATTCTGAATATCATCATTTGTTCAAATTCTCCAAGCAAAAGCGCTGGCCCATGTCGATGTTTGCATGGCACGATATCTCCTGTGATTTGAAAACGAGCGATGTATCGCTTGACTGCATTCAGAGACACTAAACACAGCGATTTCGGAATAAGACCGTTTGTGTGCCAGGTATGACCAGACTATCCTCCACCGTAGATCCAACAAATATGGATTAGGCAAATATCAGAATTCAAATTTGTCTGCCAGAATGTGTTTTGAAACGCGCATGCGCACCCCTCCAACTCTGGACCTTGACAACGAACTTCAAAATCCCTGTAAATTTATTTCTCTATATTTCAATAGGTATAATTCCCCATAGAGGAAAAAAGTATGCCGTGCAATCATTCCACAAGTTTCAGCTGATTTACCAGCCCGCTCACGCTTGGCTAATATGAAGCAATTTAATGGGCAGTATGGATGCGTTTTCTGCGAGAATCCAGGTAGCACACTACCTACGGACCACCTGCACAGATTTTGGCCAGATATCCCAGATTCTCGGCTTCGTTCTCATGAGTCTATTTTGAAAAATGCTTCTGATGCAACATCTAAGCAACAAGCGGTAGTAGAAGCACTGTACGTTGACCTAGTGCATGTGTGCAAGAACCCTGTAATAGTCAAACCTCGATTATCCGAACCCCTTTGATCACGAGCGTTAAACTATGATAAGAATCATTTGATAACAGTGCAGCAGCTTGTTCCCGCGTGGCAACTATGCGATGTAGGTTTACTGCGCGTGTGCAAGCCGGTCACATGATCACAATGTGTATATTGACCCTGCATTTTGGATTTTTATAATTAAGGTTGGACTGTAATATATTCATAGGCACTCCTGTTTGTGGTCTCTATGGGCCTTCCCTTACCTCTGTGTGACTTTTGTCCTGGGAGATGTATACATGCTCATTATTGCATGTTATTTTTAGGTTATGGGTGTGTTTGGTGTCTCCATTCTGTTTGCACAAGTCATTGGATCTCATTAATGGTTTTGTGATTGATGACTTGCATTGCCTTTTTCTGGGAGTCACTAAAACACTACTATCTCTATGGTTTGATGCCAAGTACAGATTTTATGGTTTCCATATTGGACCAATGGTAATTCCATACTATAGTTATATTATTACTATAAAGTTAGGCAATTTGGAAGTGATTTAATGCAATTTTTGCCACTTTGCATCCATGACTATAATTATTACTGTAACATGTGAATAATAACTATTGTGTTTACTGTGACACATGCATGTAACAATGTTGTCTATATTAACCTCTGTGATAAGCAACTTTCTAGATTTCAAGTTCCAGATGTTTTATCTCGAGTTCCCAGGATGCTATCTGCAAAAGGACACTGGAAGGGTATGTCTATTATGAAGCATAGCAAGCACAAGATGTAGAGCAGTGATGATTTTTGTTTTTGTTTGTTTGCTGTGGAATTGTATGGGTTCAGAATATAGAGTGTGGATACTGTATTGTGCATTGTGTGTGATAAATGGTGTACTGTCTCCCGTGTATTTTAACCATCTCTATCTCTTGGTATCAGCCCTGCATATCCTGACATCAGACTACATTCAACGGGAAAAACTGGCAGAAGCAGAGCGAGCACTGAAACAATTTTATTTGAAGTTTTCAGAATTATATGGTAATGAATTATGTATACATGGACTTGCATGCATGTACATGTACAGTGAGTCGTTGATCCTAGCAACTAGAGTTTTATAGACACTGCATATATTATGACGGAATGGGATGAGGAGATCGCTGTTTAGTATGCACTTGAATAATCCTGTATGTGTGTACAATGTATTCTAGTAATAGAATTTGTACTTACAATGATACATGTAGGCAATCAGCGGACAACAATGAACTTCCATATGTTGAGCCATTTGTGTATGTGTGTAAAAAACTGGGGACCCATATGGGCGTATAGCTGTTTCGCATACCAAGGTATGAACAAAGAATTAAAGGCTTTGTTTCGAAACACAAGGAATATGTCCAAGCAGGTATGTTGAACTTTTTTGATGCTGCGACTTTGCCTTTGTTACACTCGGTAATTAATATACTTTTATGCAATGTTTAGTTGGCCTTCACATATGTGGTGCAAGGTGTTTTACCAATAGTGAGGAAGTCCACCGGTACTTCTGCACATCACTCATCCAAAATATTATTGTATAAGGGTACTGCTAGAATAGTACATGTGTGCAGTATGCAATGGTGTGTAACTTGTATGGGTGCAACCTAGAACCACATCAAAGCTTTTTTGACACCTCCCAATTAAGTTTCATAAATAAACTGAAGGCATGCAATAAAAATAATAATAATAATATACAGGGAAGAACACTGGCTAGTGGTGTAGCTTTGATTTTCCTATTCTGTTTATGGTTGCATTGCTGGTATAATTATTAGTATTATATGTGCATTTTGGTATGCAGGATGAAAAAAATATTCGTTAGATGGTCCAAATGTCCACGCTCTCGGAGCAGTGAAGACTACTGTCCCCCCTAGACCAGTATGTGAAAAGCTCCAAGCTCATCATTCCATAAATTTAGTAAAAGTCGTCTTCCGATTACACATCAGAGATGGAAAAACTACACTCGGGTTAAAAAACGGAATAGTTATACTGTTTTATATGAAGCCAGAGGTCATTTTCACTATGGTATAATCATCCAGTTTTATGTAGTGAGGAAAGCTGCTGTAGCATGCATCCAAAAGATGATCATAACCTCAATTCATCTGTTCGGTGAAAAGTATACCAATTATTCAAGAGGAGCAAAGGGATCATTTGGATGTAGTTGATGTAAGCATGATACATACATTGAGAAATGTTTGTTTATGCATAAAAGTAGATGATAATGCAATGTATATTTGTCGGTTTCCAAATAAAATTTTATGTGCTTAGTTTACATCATAATCAATTTATTTTTTTAATTTCTTTGTATGCAAATGGCTGTTTTTCATAATAATTAAAATGAACTATAAATACCATATTTCCTCGATTAGACGCCGCGGCGACTAATCTTTTCCCTCTGCTGAAACTAGCAGCGACTATTCGAGGGCGGCGACAAAAACTTTCATAGTAGTAGAATTGCATACAAGAATAATGAAAAGGTTTATTCTAAGTTCAATACCTAGCTGCTTTCACCATCTGCCTTCGTCAGATGCTTTACTAGTCTCTTGATGGCTTTCTCGCGTACACTAGCACCGCTCGCAAGCAAGTGGACACTATTTAAGGGCGTGGCACGTGGGCTCTAATTAGAGAATGCAGTGATAATTCGAGGGCGGCGACAGTAAAGCTCGGGTATGTGTAGCTAGCGGCAACTATTCGAGTGCGCGTTTATTCGAGGGCGGCGTCCAATCGAGAAATAGGGTAGTAGCTATGGGGTGGGGGCGAGCACACTATCATTCTATTAGATACGTTGGTCACGAGCGGTGCGCACGCTTACAGGAAACTTCGCAAGTACGTACACGCTTTCCTTAGCGCGAAATTAGGATGCGTGTTTACGTATATCCACGAAATATCGTGATATTTCGCACCCGCATGTCCTAGCGCATTGGTAGCACAGATGTTCGTGCGCTCTCGCGATCCCACTTGTCGTTTTTGTCACGGGTATGGTACAACGTAATTAGCTTTACAAAAATTCACGATAGTATTCCCATTGTCAACAGAGCATAAAATTTTATTACTTAAATCATTCATTGTGGGAACTGTCGATACGCGTGGCTACGATGGCCAACGAAAAGGCACTATTTGTGACGCATGTGGACCGTATCCCTCGATTTGACGCACATTGTAGCCAGTGTTTCGCCAAATTTGATCGATTTGTACTTACGAGTTGCTTAGACGCATACATCTCGAGATACAGCGATTTCTGTGCTAACAACGACAACGACGACGACATAGTCGATTACCTTATCCCCTTGCACATGTGCGCGGGGTAATGATAGCCACTATTCCACCCTCTGCAGTTATGACACCAAATGAAGAGTGAGTTCATCTATTAGTCAGGCAGATGCACATTCACGCTTACACTTCTACGTGAGCTAGGACCAGCGGGATGATCACCAGATGACTCGAATGATTGGTTACAGAAGAGTCTTGCCTACGTTTATTAGAGAATTTGGCTCTACAGAGAGCTCTGTCAGGTCTTACAAAAATCATACTCATCCTAAATGACTTGAACTTAGCTCTAGAGGCAAGAAGAATTTTTTCTTTTGTCCCAGAAGTTAATAACCTTGACCAGGACAGGTCTAGATCGATCTTCAACATACTTGCCTAGCCATATCAAGTCTCTAATGGGCACGGGAGTCCCCCACAGAAAAAAGGACTTCATCAACCGTTTTCTAGGAGAGACTATTTGGCGGCGCGTGAGGGTGACGGACGTACGATATATATATATATGGATACATACAACATACATATATTTCACACACATTCACCTCATCTATGTGGGGCTCGCTCAGGCTCGCCCCAATTAAGAGTTAACAAGCTATGTGGCCACAACTCAAATTGGTACATTATGGTCAGTTTCGAGATAGCTTAGTAGTAGCTTGACTCGAGGTAACATACAGTAGAAATAGATCATTCAAGCGTAATCCATGGTTTCATCTTTTCTTTTTCAAAAAGGTACTGCCTAGTTTGTTTACTATGACTGTTGCCAAGGCTTTTCAACAGCACGCACCACGTAGCTGTCCTTATTCGACCAATCAGTGGCGAGAACGGAGAGCCAAGAGGTTTATAAGTGCCAACAGGGGGTTTATAAGTGCCTGGGGGAGGTTTATATATTTTTTATAACACGCGTTACTTAGGATACAAGGGTGAATCAGGATATATTGATAATACATATCCCACCTAAGTATCCTTTTGTACTATATGTGGTGGAGTACAACCGTGATATACGTCCCTCCCTGAGGGATAAGTTCCATATAATAATTCCTCTTTGAGGCAATCGTCTATAGCAACACTATTACTACTAAGATACAATGGCAGCTATGCTAGCCGGCAAGAAGTATACCTCGCCATAAAGCAGTAGTGAAGCTCCGTTAGGACAAGGTCATCATACGTATTAGTTGAAATGATGGGTGGAGCAACGAGCTTTAAGGCGTGGCTAGCGAATGGAAAGTGTATAGCGACAGTCATCCAGTCTTGCTTTGTTCAAATGGAGATGTTAGCCATGGTTTCTTCTTTTCTTTTTCAAAAACAAATACTGCTAGTTTGTTTACTGTAGCCGTTGCCAAGACCTTTCAACAGCGCTCGCCGCGTAACTGTTCTGGTTCGACCAATCAGGTGGGATATATAATAGTTATAGCACGGTTGCCAGGGAATTATGGCAACGTAAACAGCCCTTGTCCTCGGGCTATGCCCTCGGACTCGGGCAGTTTACTGCCATAATTCCCTGACCCCGTGCTATAACTATAACTAATATGCCTCTCTTGCGCGCATTCACTTCAGCCAGTGGCTTTCAAGGAGGGGGGTCAGTGAATGTTTTGATCAACCAAACAATGCAATGTCACGTTATTAAAATGCTAAGTGCAAAAACTTATTTACAAAAGAAGTGAAGTTGGAAGGGTTAGGTATAGGGTTAGGGTTACCGTATTCACTCGATCAGACGCCGCTCTCGATTAGTCGCCGCTTTTGAATAGTCGCCACACCTCCGGAAGTGATGAACGAAACAGTCACCGCTCTCAAATAGTAGCCGCGACACGCCTACTATTTGAGAAGCACGCAGCACTTGGACATGCCTCGCGACTCGTTCTCGATGGCAGGTACACGATAAACAGTCTTTAGCAAGTTCTAATCATCTTCATTGAAATAACAAAGCACTTATCGAAATCTTACCCTGGATATTTCTTGTCCCCTCTGCGAATCTCTGGAAGTGCCGTGCAGTCACTATTCGGACAGCACAAGTACATGTCGGGGAGCAAACTAGATGCAGCTAATTATGCTACATGCAGGTCAAAGTACTTGGCTAAGCAAGCAGTCCACCACAGTGGCCAATTTTACCGAGATCAGGAATTAAGTATTATTCCCATAGCACCCCTTGAAAAGAAAAAGTATAGCAGTATTAAGAATAACAAATAAACTTATTTAAGAAACTAACATTGAATAACATATTTACATGTTACATACTGTATCTTAATACTATTGTATGACTATAATTGTTTTTTTGTGTGATATGCTAACAATTAGATTTTGCCCAGCTAGTGTCAATTGACCACCATCCTTCTCAGTGCACTTAAGGACTGTCTCAGCTCTTCTAGCGCGCCCGACTAGTGGCCACTTATCACGCATGTTTGTGGTCAATTAGAGCTTGTATCGTGACGTCACCCCATATCAATCACATACAAGTCACGGCAGCAAAGCCGCACGGCTGCAATAATCAAGCAAAATTCATTGGTCAGCGAGTTCCAACATTGTTCTTGGGGGAATTTCGCAAGTTAAACGACGAAAAGCTAACCTTAGGGATGATTGTCCAGGATCTGCCGTGGCGATTGTTCGTAGCTGCCTTGGTCTTTCAGCTACATGCGAAAGATCGTGCCATCAGAAGTGCTGAAATGGCGTTTTTTGCGATTATCTACTTACTACAAAGTTGTTTGCAAATTCGCCGCGGGGAGAATCAAGAGTATCATCCAAGTTTTATTTGCCCCTGTTAAGGTGAGCTATATCTGGCTGGAACAATGTTGGAAAACTTGAAATAGTGTTTAAGAGGGTGTGGCTAATCGCGGTTGTACCGCCTAATTAGATAATTAGTTGCGGTTTATTTTCTGAAATTCTTGAAGTACTAGAGTTACAGTTTCATTTCATCACCATGATTAGCTTCTCATTTAGGTACCTGTATCAGTGGTTGAAAATGTATAAATTTTATGCTTAATTGTATCTGAGACTGTCCTTAAATACACTGAGTTAGCAGCTACCTGACGATGCACATCAAGAAACTCTGGTATTCTAGTATTACACAGTATGCGGGTAAATTCCAGAAATACTGAGTGCACAGTATCTCTATTTTGATCGTAGTCGAGATAAATTTCTTTAACCAAGGATATAAATTGTACCTCAAGGTGATGACGCAGCTTCTCTGTTGCCACTTCGACAAGCCTGGAACCATGCTGGGTGAAAGATGATTCATTGGCGTACTTCAGTACACACATGTCTACATTACTGATGAAAGGAATGCAGCGGGCAGCAGGAAAATACATGTATCCCCTGTCTCTGTACTGCAGGTAGTCTGGTACATGATGCTTGTCAGTACACTGGATTGCCTTCAGTATATGGTTATCTGGTCCTTGACTGCTTCCCTTTTTAACTCGTGTACTCCAGATTTGAGTTGGTCATACCTCAAGTGTAGCAAAGCAGATAGAGCAGCTCCGCCAAACCTCTCAGGTGCACAAGGCATGGGACAGGCAATTTTGTGTCAAAAATATGGTGATACAAAACTCACTGTATCTGGAAAAGTCTTTGAGATATGCATATCAGACTTGGTTCTTTGATTGTTGGTACCTTAATCTAATTTAGGACCAAATTGGTTACCATAGCAACCAGTCCTGTGGGTGTGGCAACCAAAAACGGCACACGGTGTCTACAAACAAAAATCGCGAATTCCGGAACAGAAGATGACCTTAGTTTCTCTCCTAACTTTGTGAGATAGTTAAATAGATGCTAGAGTATGTCAAACTATCTAGAAGGATGGATAAAAGGCTTGTTCTTGAGCGAGGTGTCGACTTGTGTGCTCAAGAGGCACCAAAATCCACTGCTAGTTCATGTATTTCTTGTTACCGCTCACCTACAAGCAATCAGATCCACTTCTCCCAGATGAATCTATGAAGCTGAGGCATCTAACGTTCTGATGAGTCGCTTTTTACTGCCATTAACTATCGTCTTCTGTTCCGGAAATCGATCAGTAGCTTCTTTATTGCTAGCTGCCTCACCGCTCAATACAAAACATATGGAGAGCAAGCACGTGCACGCTCGTTAATGATATGCAAATTAGATGCAAATGATATTCATGAGCGGAAACGGCCGATATGCACGAAATTGTACTCCCATGCCTTAGTGTACCTGAGCTGTTGTACACTCATTCCTGATCTGCCAATAATGGAGCTTGACCTGAGTCATGACCACTGTCAGCTTGTTGATCTTTCTGGTGCTTGGCAACCAGCTGCATCAAGTAATCAAACACAGCAGAGTACACACCTATCATGACCAGGTTGTACACCTCCTTGCTAACTCCACTGCCTTCACAATACCCTAGCCATCTTTGATGAACCTGTGTGAGCTCCTTCTGGCCTCCTTGATCAACCTGGTCCTTTAAAAGCAAGCTACACTGTTTGTGCCAATCCAATTGGAACCAGAGTACTTGTCCTTGCCTGTCTGACAAGATTTGTAGACATGTATAAACAGTTCAGTTAGACCCTTCACCAAGTTGACATTAACAATTGGGCACTTTGCAGTGAGCTCCAAAGCTTCTCTCATTCCTCAAACACGTAGATATGATCTTCTTTGTTGACGATAGCGATCACTGCACTTATAACGCTGTCGGAACCGTTGGACGCCACATTCGTCAGCATGTCAAGTAACGCTTCCTTTTCATCCTTCTTTAGCAGCCTGGTCTTCCGGGGCTTCTTTTTTCATAATCGACCTTGCGCGCGCTTCTAGTTCTGGCGCTGCGAGCACCTAGCGCTCGAGCGCTCAGATCATATCATGCGCATATGCATGCTCGAGCTAGCTAAAATTTAATACTAATCGATCGAAAGAAGCTGGCTGGTTCGATCGCAATGGAGGATTTTCTGGAGGATATTGCAGCAAAAGTGGAAATAAATCCCGATGAAATTGAAATAGTTAATGACGTTGTGATACATATAGCGATGCATGCAATACGTCATTCAGATCACGTGCATGTGACGTTACTTTCCCGAGAGCGTTTGCACGGCGATATATGGCGTTGGATACTCTCTCCCCCTATTATTAATTTTACTCTTGCTTGTAGCCTAACCCTAACCCTAACCCTTGTAGCGAGGTAGCACAGCAAAGTGTACAAATGTGGATGGGAATCAAATTCACCTTCCTCTTCCTATTCTTTGTTGCCTTTATTCTAGGGTGAGTTATGTGTAGTATTATAGTACACTTAACTCACCCTAGCAAATTATTCATGTTCCTAGTGCAATCAATTTGTACATATTCTCATTCTCGATCTCAGGCTTGAGTTTCTTTGACGTGTTCTCTCCATGGCAAGCAAACAAGAGAGTGAATAGCTGGTCCGAGAGTTTCAAACTATGTTTGAAAATATGAAGGATGTCCGCTTTTTTTTCAACTATGTGTCAACGCCATTTGATCATACTGCCAGTTTTTCGGCCATGATATTTAAAGTGGTACCTTACTGTGATTCGGCAGAGGTTCAGTTGTCAGTCAAACTAAGCCAACTATTTGCACCTAAAGATCCAGAAGAACAACACTTCGAGCATTTGAAGTTTATCAATGATTGCCAAGATCATCACATTTGGCCCCCCAACCCCAACTCCTTTAAATATAAAAAGGATGTGATGATTGAAATTTGCAGAGGTTGTAACACCTTTATGTAGAGCCGAAGAGTTGATTCTTGAAAAAAGTATGAGTGTTTTGAGCACGGCAAAAACTGATGTCACTGGACTGAAGGTTGCGGACATTGGACTTGGAACTGTGAAAATATGGCATGGGACCCCAGATGCACGAGTGAGGGGGTCCCATTTAGTGTTTCAGAAAGTGGAAAATGGAGAAAGTGAAGGGAGTGATGCAGAATTAAGTGATGGAGCAACAACCCCACTAGAAGCAAACAAGAATTTCATAATCATTTTTTTCCACAAATGATAGGGTGCTAAGCGCAATTCCTCACCACCCTCTTTCAATGAGAAAGTGAATGGGACATTCTCTGCCTCATATCCATCACCAACAATCTGTAATGCCTCTACGCATTTTCTGCTCACTGGCGATGGATACTTCCCATGTTTTGAACCACCTCTACATTATGCACATTCATGAATTGGCGTAGCATGGCTTATATACATTATCACCTCCTAATTACTCTTAGTTTTGCCCAAGGAATGTTGAGGTCCGCCTTCATTCCCAAGCTTTGCTTGGTACTCACTTCCACCTTGAATCCACCCTTTTGAAGCTGCACCAAAAGTAGCTCGCGTTCCTCTGTTATTACTTTTACTTCATCTTCCAGTTGGGTAGAACTTGCACCTTTGCTGGCAAAGTTACAGTGTCCACTAAGCTCAGCTGTACGTGCCCTAACTGTCTTATTGGTTGCCATATTAGATGATAAGCGTGGCTTTGTCTATCAATTTACACAATTTTTCATTTTGTATCATAGGATTGTATTAATTTTTACCTGTCCTGTCTTGACCGAAAGAATGCCGCCACTATGGGTGGGATCTGAAGCCAACTTCGGCGTACAAGACTGGTAGTCAGTTTCAACTCCTGCTCAATCAAAGGTGAATCAGGAGACTTGGACAAGATGTCATCTACTAGTAGCTCTCTCTGTTGAAGGACAACTCCCTCCCTACATCCACTGCTAAGATGGTTCTGGTAGGTGGCTACATTAATTTTAATTTAGTAGTACCATTATCATTACTTTAGCATCGCATTATTTATGTACCTAGTACTATGAATGATAGAATCACATGTTGTGCAGGTAACGTGGCAAGCTCCCAGGACTTTCAATAGGGCTGTAGATGGCTGAAGCATGCATTGTGGCATAATCTTGGACATGAGACCCCTTACAGCATGGACACTGACATTGCTTGGCATCTTCCAAAGCCCTACAAAGACAGTTCATGCACACCAGTCTGTTACATGTCGTGAGATGAATTGGCCGATCAACAACATATGAACACAGATCACCCTAGAATTCGTCATCTTCAGCTGCTAGAGAGTTTATGAGATGCTATTGGAAAAGAAACTGGGTGGTGCCACTGAATATAGGTATGTGATCGCCGATTTCACACTGATAGATTGTGGACGCCCAACCTTGCACTTTGTAGGTCGTCCACCAGAAGCTGTTGTCTGAAAGTGTTTACAAACTCCACAATCACCTTCACTCACATGGGAATCCCAGTTGAATGGACTAATACTTGACTTTCCTGTGTCCCTAGCATTTTGTGCACACATCAGGACATACATAGTAGCATCTATGGCAAAGTTGGTGTGGGTGAACCGCTGGTTCATCAGTAGTAGTTGTCAAATCAAAGGTATGAATCAGATCTTTACTGAATTTTGCACACTCATATTTGCCAACAGTCTAAAGATTAATGACACTGAACACCACCTTGTGGGGGAAACATTGCCTATGGAACATGTATATAGATAGGCTCAAGATCTTAAAGACCTTTTTGCATGCTGCTGTTCTTCTAGCAAAAATGGATATGTTACTAGAAGAAAATGCCCTTTGACTGATAGAAGCCATCTGACTAACGTAATACCCTTGTCTCAAGAACAAGCTGATATCAAGACCGAGATTGGTGAGCGACCAGTATCTGTCATTTTCGATGGCTCTACCAGACTGGGAGAGTCTATGGCTATTGTCGGATTTGTTGATGATTCATTTGCTTGTCAAAAGCATGACTGGTGAAGAGATTGCTCGAGAGTTGATTGTCATCTCAGCAAAATACGGTATCTTTTCAAACAACCTTGTTGCCGCTATGCATGACTGTGCTGCCTGTAATGGTGTTACTTTATGAACAATCGAAGTTGTGTATGCCTTGATTGTTGACATAGGATGCTTCTCCCATACTCTAGATCTGGGAACTGTGCTGCTCATCTCACCTGTGAAACTCTGACTTCTCTTCGTAAGGATGCTGAGTTTGCCATCTTTTGGCAGGAGGTGATGAAGCAGAGTGAGCTTGATGCAGATGAACCAACACTCCAAGAAAATGCAAAACTCCATCAAGAGAAGAAGTGGGAGCAAGAAAATCTCATTATCCTAGCAGCACTGAAGACCGCTACAGAGTTCAATATTTTGAGGCCTTACATCTACTCATAGCATGCATTAAAGATCGTTTCAACCAGCCAGGCTGCTTCTTGAAGCTGCAAATGGAGCTTGCCCTTGATGAAGACTGTTTCTCAGGTGATAGATTTTGTATGCTCCTAATTTTGATAGTTCCCTTCTAAAATCACAGCTGCAAGTTCTTCAGACTAACTTCCCTAATACACGTAAACCAGTTCTATTTTCTTCAATCCTCGAATTTCTTACTTCCAATCAGTAAGAAGTTGTGTAGCTAATAGAGATAGTATTTGTTATGCCAGCAGGAAATGCTACTAGTGAGCGCTCCTCAGCTCTGAAACGTGTGAAATCTTATTGGTTTAACAAAAATGGGTGTGGTCTAAGAAATTTTGCACATGCACTTATCGCACATGGTTATACTACCCACCAATGTAGCCCCTTTCTCTATTCACGTGTCAGCTCAATACCCTTATTATCTAATCCAAGGATAGTTAGTAGAAGTAGTTGTGGAGAACGGAGAACCAACACACAATTTGGTTATCAAGGAACTCTACCCTGATCAAGAGATTCGTTACATTACTCCCTTTGTGAAACGATATGGGCATGTTATGACATGTGCCCGGATTTGGGGAAAACCCTCTGTACGAGATTTTTTTCTGAAAATTGAGTTTGATGCATGATTGATAAGAACCCGCGATCAAGTTTTAGGCCGATTGCGCGCTTCGTTGTGGAGATACAGCGCTTAGTTTGCGATTGCGCCACACCCCCAATAATCTAGAAATTACGGTCTAAAGGTGTTGCTATGCACGTGTATAGCGTTTCCGCATACTACACATGAACTGGAATTGAATAAAATGGCCCTGGGCGGGGCCATTCAAAATGAACGTAAAGATCAAGCAAGGGTCGAATTTCGTCGTTCAAAACCACAGGCGATTGTTCTTCGATTCCCAAGAAACTTAAAAGGTGAGCTAACTTACAGTAGTTTGATGAATCTAGCTGTATCTCAATAGCCCGCTGGCAGGAATTCCATTTAGTGTCTATAGCAACAGACTTCGGGTACGGCAGGTATGCCGACTAGCTGGGTCAAATGAAGGCTTATTTCACCTTCTTATAGCACAAGTAGCCTCTGTAGACGACGGCAACAGTTAGAAGATGGGCTGTTGGACACGTATAATATGACAAAATCTGGACTTCTATACGGAGCGTTTTCCCACATCCGGTTACATATGTGACCGGATCTGAGAAAACCCACTATCTGCTGTATCATAGGGCTAAATCTGAGACCCATCACGCACTTGGCTGTGGAGCTAGAGCGCTTTGTTTGTGATCGCAAGAAATTACAGTCTATAGGTGTTGCTATGCACGCGTATGGCGTTTCTGTATACTACTACATGTGAACCGGAAATTAATTAAATGGACCTGGGTGGAGCCGCTTGAAATGAACGTAAAGATCGATCAAGGGTTGGATTTCGATGTTGACGTTTGGTGATTGTTCTTTAATGCCCATGAAGCTAAAAAGGTGAGCGAACGTACAGTAGAGTTCAATGAATCTAGCTGTACCAAGATAGAAGATTCTAATTAGTGCCCCATAGCAACGGGCTCCGTGTATGGCAGCTGTACTGACTAGGTAGGTCAAAATGAAGGCTTATTTCGCCTTGGTAACTTATGTTTACCCCCCGTAGGCGGTGGCAACAGTTAGTAGAGAAGGGTTCTTTGACATAAATATGACAAAAACTGGACTTTGATATTAAATTTTTTACTGTTGATACTCTAGAAACGCACATTGCACCATATATTATGTGTATTTGACAAATGTTACTGGATCTGGGAAAACCCTCCGTATTGGATTTTTTCAGAAAATTGAGTTTGATGCATGATTGATTAGCTCTAGCATAGAGCTAACCCGCGTTTAAGTCTTAGGCTGATCGCGCACTTCGTTGTTGAGATACAGCGCTTTGTTTGCTATCGCACTACACCCCCAATAATTGAGAAATTACAGTCTAAAGGCGTTGCTATGCACGCATATGGCGTTACCGCATACCGTATGGCGGGTAATTTTCGTGGGGTGCTAATTTTCGTTATTTTCGTGGTTGACTTGGCAGTCACTAATTTTTCCCACCCACGAAAATTAATGACTGGGATGATATGGTACTAAGCGAGTCCATGATGATGGGCGTGGCCACAAACATCGTGGCAGCGCGGCCAACAGTAGCCACTGTCATCAGCTGATAGATGTTCGACGCTAATATTCTTCTATCTCATGTTATTTGTCCAAGTCTCTGTAGTTATAGCTTAGTATCAAAGATCGCGAGCACGTGTATCAATAGACATCATCGTTTGTGTAGCAGTGCCACACCCCTGGACTGGTTGCTGTCACGAAATTTAAAACCACGAAACTTAATTTTGAGGGCCTTCTCGGACTTTCCACGAAATTAGACCCCACGAAAATTACCCGCCATACGGTACTACGTGTGACCCAGAAATGGACCTAGGCGGAGCCGTTTGAAATGAACGTAAAGATCGAGCAAGAGTTGAATTTCATTGTTGATAACAACAGCCGATTGTTCTTAGATGCCCAAGAAAGCTAAAAGGGTGAGCGAACGTACAGTAGTTCGATGAATCTAGCTGCGCCGACTAGGCAGGTCAAAATGAAGGCTTATTTGGCCTTCGTATAGTACAACTAGCCTCGGTAGAAGACGGCAACAGAAGAAGGATGTTCAACATGTCATGATAAAATCTGGACTTCGACAAATTTTGACCTGAGCTGCTAAAAACGCTCGTTGCGCGAATTGCAAGCGGATCCCATGCAGAGGTTTTTTCTATGCTGGATTTTCTCAGATCCGGTCACATACTACATTATTGAATCCATTTAACCCCAGACAAAATATCTGCAAATCAGTCATTGCCCATTGGCCAAGCAATAAGTGTTGGTGTGATACAATAATATTTTTTTGGATCAACTGTAAAAAACGGCACCGTTGAGGAAGGCGGTTATCACATCAACTTGATGGATATCCAAACTGCTGCACTGCCAGTGCAACTAGAGTACGAAATGATTCAAGCCTGACTACAGGGCAGAACTTTTGGTCATAGTCGGTTCTGTATTTTTGTGAGAAACCCTGTGCCACAAGTTTATCCTTGAAGCGCTCAATTGATCCATCAGCATCCGCCTTGACTTTATACACTTGCTGCCTAGAGCTTTCGGCCTTCTGGTGAGTGTACCAGCTCCCATGCATCACTTTCTTTGAGTGACTTCATTTCTGAAGCCATAGCACCTCTCCATTTCTCCCTCACAGGACTACTAAGTGCTTCTACCTACACCTACACAACGTGGCTCTGTAGGTACCTTGGTGACACTCGCGTAGTAATCTAGCTGAACTATTAACTAGTCTACACTTGAAAACTGCCTGGGCCCATAATCTGTTGGCGCAGTGCGGGAACAATATAACTAGCTATTGGGTAGTTTTACTGACAAGTCTTAGCTACATTGCTAAACTCAGTGTTGACTAACTTTTTTGTTGTGAAACACTTCTTATTATTAGCAATCATGCATACACAGAATAATATAGCACAACTGATAAACTGACAACACTGGACTGAATCTGACAAAACTCAAGTTTAAGTGCACATAAGACCAGTATAAATCAGTATAACCAGGACTGATTCTCTACTTGTTTGACAAGCTCACATAATTATCTGGCTTAGTCCTGACAAGATAGAAATGAGAAGGTACAGAACTGAAGAAGTATAAGTACACACAAAGTATATTAATTAAACAAAACTCAAAGGTAAATATTACATAACAAGTGCACACACACACACACATACATGATTGTTTACAACAGTAACTGATGCATGGCATCCTCTCATGCGCTTCAATTTGCCCTTTACCCTATTCCAGTATGACTCCACATGTGTGTGTACTCCTGTAGTAGGATCTATGAAGTGAAGTGAATGGTTCACTGTCTTGTGAGTGACTGTTGGAATTGTCTGGATTTGGCGATATGCTGCCCACTCATCGGAATAGATGGTAGTATTTGGTGCAGTGTGGGCTTGTAGGATGGGCAAGAGAGTCGTCATGCCTAGGTACATTTTCCATATGCCCTAAGGCAGGAGACTGTGACGTATGTATAGACCATGCCGAATACCCACACTTTACTGGTAGTGGCTCTTCCTCGGTGATTCTGAAATTAATATTAACATGTATAAAATGTGTGTTATGTTTGTTTTAATTATGCATGCACAATCTTAGGCTTATGTCAAAAGAAACTCATCTATTTCGACAACTACTCCTGGTCCCCCAAGAACAACAGGCCCATCTGTGATCAGGCGGATGGACAAACTTTCTGAAGCCATTGATAGACATCAATAGCAGTTTTCTCCTGCACCTCAGCCTCCTCTGCTGCGTCATGGACAGGATAATCTTTTGCCCAGAAGTACATCAAGAGCAACCACTTTTGGAGCGTCAATCTGGAGTTAGCAAAAAAGCTAACTTCCTGCCCTTACATATTGGAAAACACCAGCTTACACCGAGATGTCACTTCTCTTGCTTGCTATTTGAGGATTACAAAAATAATCAGTAATAATATTATATGATTGAATCAAAACTGATAAACTCAAACCTTTATTGTAACTAGGGAACAACCTGAATATCTCTTACATACCGCACTCAACAAACGCGTCAACATTAATAGGTGCATAATAGGCATATTACACAAGAATTAAAAGTTCTCTTGAATTTCTTTGCCGCATACTCCGATAGAGGGTACTTCGCGATACAATTTGGTCTTTGTTCCGTAAAAATCGGTCGAGCAGTTGCGGAGATATGGCTGGTCAGAGTTCCATAATCTTCAAATTTTCTGCCACACCTCTATACGGGATTCCAATAGAGGCGTGGCACATAAGGGCATGTACATGCTTTAGAAGGCTGTAACTTGACACCACTGCACCGATTGACTTCAAATTTGAAATATAGCGTGTGAGTACCTCTGCGCTTGCTTTGCTGGTGTTTATATCATATATCTATGGATATTAAATTTTGTAGTGCTCACATTTGGCAGATTCTAGCCTCAGAATTCTTGTATAATTCTTAAACATGTTGAACATTGAAGGTGTGCAGGTAAGGATAAGGAATATCTATATATAAAAATAATATAAGGCTCAAATAAGTTTAAGGCCTCCATTTTTGAGGTCTACCAAGAGAGGATATTGCATCATCTTCATCATATGTTACATTGTACATCATATCTTCTTCCGTACAGCCATCTACCATGCATGCTTAGAACAGTACCTTTCCACCAAGCAGTTGAATCATTCTCCTCGTCATAAAAAAGGTGCTCGACTCTACTGCCACAGAGCCTTTCTGGGTGACGAAGTAGTACTGCTTCTGTCAATGACGTGAGTTGAAGAGAGAGGGTCACTTTTTGGGGGTGGTACTAGAAGTTTGCACAAATTTTGTCAGTTGTTGAATTGTGAGGTACTTACGATCTTTGTTTACATGAAACACGTTATGATCTTTATGTATTTGTCCCAAAACCTGTCGAAACCTAATCTGCGTAATGATACATCTTGCATCTATTTGTTGTGATTTAGATAGCTTCTTTAGTCCTTCCTCTATTTCCTCTTCCGATTTCCAAAGGCCGTAAGCTTGAAGCTTATCTACCCATTTCTCTTTCTCTTGAACTTCTTTTAATCTCTTCTGTTCCCTAGCCTATTAGCAGAAAAATCGCCATATCTCGAGATTAAGGCACCTGAGCGACTAGTATGCACAATGAATCAGTCACATTTGGCAAAGAACGGGCTTTAGTGTGCTTCGAATAGAGGGATATGGTCCATGAGCGTCACAAATAGTGCCTCTTTGTTAGCCTTCGTAACCACGCCTATTGACAGTGACTACTCAATGCATTATGCATACAGGCCTTGAGCTTTCTGCTCATGCACATAACATTGAATAATTATGGACTGGTAATGGTCATCAATAATGCTAGTGGCACATGTTTGGCTGGTGGCTATCCGCAGACTGGAATGCAAAGCCCCATCGAATCAGAATAAAAGATACCTATATTTATCTAGTCTAGATCTAATTCAGTGATGTGTTGGCTGATATCACCAAGATGCTTGATACAACCAAGCAACAACAAAAGCAGATCTATAGATTGCGCAATGTGTGCACGGGGTATGTGCTCTACAGAGCTCTAGTTTCCATAGTAACATGATTTCAATTCCCAATTATGGGATACTTAGAGGTGATAGAGAGTCATTATAGTATGTTAGCGAGACAATTACAGTGACTGCTAACTATCAACTAGTTAGATGTTGATTTAATGTGTGCCTGGATAATCCTATTGCCACGCAGTGACATACACACACATACACACGTACACATAATTACACATGCACACACCTACCTACATAAGCATGCACACATGTCAACAGGATTCATCAGCACTTCAACTGTGAGAGATAGAGATCAAATTCATAGTTCTTAAGAAACTGAGGTGGACGTTTTTATTGTGTGAATTTTCTGTGAGGCAATTTTTTTGATTACAACAATTAAACCAGGGGTAATTTTGGACGAAATTTTCATTTTTCACATTTTCGACACATTTTGTGGCATGTATCTGTTGTTTTAGCTCATAAAAAATGCTCTTCGAGTGGTTTTCAACGAAATACTTCAGAAATGGTTGAAAATACTAAAACATTTGGAATCAGCACATCAAGTTACCCCTAAGACCATTAAACCCACCAGTGAAGTGAGCCTGGTGGAACAAATTGAAATTACCCACTGGCAAGCAGTCTTGTGGCACGCAGAAAGCTAATAATGCCATCAACCCCTTCAAACATCAGAGGACCAAGTGCTAGCAATGACATGGCTATTCTGATTAGCCACGCTCAAAGTCTACCGCAAACGGCCTGCCATGAAAACTCTGGCTCAAATTCTGGCGCCATGCAAACTTCTGCTCAGAATTAATGAATACAACGCCTGTTCGCGCAAGCTAGAATAAGTGCTTTGATATTATTATAGCTCTTCTAATGACAGAAATATCAATTATTATAGTGTGTGCATGCATGGCTGTAATACTAGACTAGTCACTGCAGATTACATGTGCACAGTCCACAGTCTGTCAAGTACCCTGAAAATCTGTGCTGTTCTTACAATATAATATACTTCTTTATTATGATAGCAGCAACTGCGAAATAGGGGGGTACCAATTCACCGTGACACCACCAATATAATATTTAAGTAAATGAACACTCACGCACATGCGCACCACGCCCACAAATAAGAAAAATGCAAAGTACAATAAGAATGAAAGTGCAAAGTACAATGACATTGTACGTACACAATGCATGACTAGAGATACATACGATTGTAGTTTCGCCGAGTCGGTGACTTCCACGTCTCATCCTGGAAAGCCATCGTTTAAAACTTTTGACAGGTGCCATTCTTTACAGTTGATCCTATTTTTTAAGCATTCAGTATCTATTAACAGCTGGTGGCTGATAGAACTACAAACGGATTTGCATAATATGTTATGGAAGCTAGCCCATCCTCAAATTGACTACTTCAAATTTGGTACGTCCACCACGTACAGTATGCTCAATACATCTGAGCCTCTGTCTTTGTTTCATTCCTGTTTAGCGCATTGCTGGTTGATGTGCTCATGCACTAATTTCTGTAGACTGCAGTGGGTTTGTTGGAAGTTTTTTGTAGCCTGAGATTTTGCATACTTACAACTCTCCCAATTTCCCGGGATTACCTCAGATTTTGGCTTTCAATCCCTAGCTCCCGATTTCAGCACTAAAAATCCCGAGAAATCCATCTCATCTGGGACTATGGCATTAATTTTTCTATCCACGGCATTTAGATATTGTTTGATCTAAGGTGAGATCCTTAACCTATAAGAGCTCTTGAATGATCTCACTGTCTACCCATACATTAGGTTCTTGCAAGAACCTTGCATATTAGGCTTGCAGCAAAATCTTACACATCTTGCCTGAAAATCTTGTATGCTTGCTCAAAAATCTTGCAAATTACAAGGGAAATGGCCACAGTCTATCTTGCATGAATCTTACAAGCATGATCTTGCAAGCCTTGCACAATTTAAAACTATGCATCTCTAGAGAATGAAATCTTACTTGCAAGAAGCATGCAAGTTTATTAGTCAATTTCTTGCAAGAAAGAATGAATAGCAAAATTCTTGCAAAAACAGCACATGGGCATGGCCGTAGACAAGTAGGTGCTTCAGCACCCCCAAATTTTTTCAGTGACATCTCTGTGAAGACAGCACAAGTGCCCACAAATAATATATTATATATAAATGACTCTTCTAGAATGAAGAAAGGAAGGTTTGCATGCAGTAGCTCCTCAGATAGCAGCCTCCTCTCCTCCCAGTAAGAATTTCGTTACTAACTCGGTCATTCTCGCCTTCGTTGACCACGCCCCAGAGAGCACAGTGTGCATATATTAGAATAATTGAACCTTGACCCTGGTAACAGTACATCTGTTATAGGCTATAGACTGCTAAAATGGTTCTCAATCACTGGAAGCAGACAACCATCAATGGACGCTAGTTCATCAGGCCCATTACCTGAGCTTGCCAATACCAAGATGGGATCAGGAGGGATAGAGTTCTTGCATATCAACTGGTTGTATAATTTGTGACTGTAGTAGCAACAGCGGAATTATCATGACCTCAGGAGCCTCCGGAATGCGTCTCAGAGCACCTAAAATCTCAAAATTTTCTGGGGGAGCATGCCCCCAGACCCTCCTAGGAGCAGCTGCCTTGCGGCAGCTGCCAACTAGCTGGATCAACAAAATAATTATAGCATCCCCAAATCAAAAATTTTGTCTACGGCCCTGATGGGATAGTTGCTTTCATTGAATGTTTCCATGGTAATAGGTTATTAAATCATACTCTTAGTGATAACAATAAACAAGCTATAATAATAGTCTATAAGAATGACCATGTGTAGCATAGTTCTGTCTGTAGCTACATATAATTATAGTTTAGTCTGTAGCTAATGCCTGAGGGAGGGATTTTTCCCATTGGCATCGACACACTTCTGTGTCACCTGTCGGTGAGCCTCTTTGTATCCCTCAGGCCACCTGCATGGCATTCACTTTCTCTGTATTAATTTTGTATGATGATGATGATGATATTTTGTACGTTTATAGTAGTATTATTACTGACCTTCAATAAACTGCATGATTGCAGGATCTAGTGGGTTTACTGTTCTGATCCGTCTCTCATCCTTTGATGTTGTAGTGCCAGTTGGTGTACCATTTACAATCTCCTCTTTATAGAACATGCATGCCATCAGTTTGAGGGCCATCTGTACTGGAGTCAACTGGATCATGGCTGTTGCCAGCTTTAGCTTATTTACTTCCCTTTCACAGATAATTGTGGTACCGCTATTAGTATTCTGCATTTTAAATTTATTATGATAATTAATTGTTATCTTAATAAAGTGTATCCTTTTTACCTCTTATGGTGCAGAATTGCAACTGCTGCCTTGAGATTCATTTTGACTACCAGATGGTGTCATCAGCGTGCTTGTGGCAGGGCTCACTACAGCTGGTGAGCTTGATAGGATCTGGTGGTGCCTGGCAACTCTAGTGCAGAGCTTATCAAGTTTCATCTAAAAGAATAATATTGAGCAATGAATTATAATAATTAATAATAATTTTCTAAACTACAATGGCAAAACAAAAGCTATCAAAACCATCAAATTACATTTCCTTTAGGTCTTGAACAGTCTTTGTATGCCACTTTAGATGATGGGTCATTCAGTGGACAAGGTCTCCCCTATAGATATTCAGCAAGTGAGCAGAACCAGTGCCGACTGTGGCACTTGTACGTATAATAACATATTCATGTACTAAAACCTGTGAAGGGTTGCCTTGTATGTAGCCAATTATACAAATTATGATAATTGTGTGACAGCATGTTGTATGACGTAATAGTAGGTCACATGACCACTACTTTGGCTAACATGTAGAAAATGTTTAAATGAAGCTATATTACAAATTTGAGCTATTTTCACAGAACATTTACCAAGATATTTCCAATACGCATATTTAATGAGAAAACACCACTAGACCCGGGCCTTAACTCACCTGAGAAAAAAACAACTATTCCAATAGTGATCCAATCAGTAAAGACATAGTGAAATCACTGTTGAGTCTGCCAGTCAGACCGAGAGCGTCAATGCTTACAATTTACTGTATTCAAAGCTAGTGGTTAGTCAGCAACACAAATACGCAAACGGTATGGATTTGAGTCTATGACTCAGAGATCAAAATTTGTGAGGATACCCTTCAAATATATACGTGAATCTATCGATTAATTGGCTAAATCAAAAGACGATTCAAAGTTGAAGGCTCTTGGTACATCTGGTGATATTGACAATGACTCTAATAGTTATGAATCAACTGATGATAATTCAGAACAAATTGAGTTGGACATGCCTGAGCCTGACCAACAGACCGAGACTGTACAATATGATTTGCGTACGCTAGTGGAAATTGCATAAGGCCAGTGTTAGTTGTAAACGTGTTTCTGGTCACCCGCCCGCATGCTATTTTGGGGGCCGCCTGTTTTGGCCATTATTGTCATTATTTGGCACTGCGCATGCTCAGTTCAATTACCAAAATTAATGTCACCATCCTGTCTGTGGTTTGTCCAGGAAATGTTCAAATTGTACAGGATATGCTGAGGTAAAATAATGGAATAATGAATAATGATAACCGCCCGCCCGCATGGCTAAGTGAGCTCTGAAGTGACCAGAAACACGTTTACAACAAACAGTGGCCTAAAAATTGTCAAAATAATTTCTTTGACATTGCCGAGCAGTTAAAGAAGTGCTCTCTTTCTCCAAGTATACTTGACCTTTTAAAGCCTGAACTTGGTCAAGAAGAGCACAACCAGCAGCAGATATCATATGAAGCCTTCTACTTGGACGAGCACATAAACGCTAAAATAAAATCTAGGAATGTAAATGCCATAAATGGGTATAGTCAGACAGTGAGAGATGATGCCAGTGAAGTATGCCAAATCAAGACACCACTTGATGATTCTATGAATCAGTGAACACTTTTGGAAGATCAAGGATGCTGAACCCCGTGGGTATCAAGGAAGATGCTGTCGTAAGCAACACCCTGAAGATACGCTGCCATCTGCTGAAATTATGAGTGAAACTTCATCTTCAGAATGGCCACCAGCCAAGAGGGTCAAAACAAAAGACTTCCTTACCAAATCCTTTTCCTCTACCAAGGAACACTATAATAACTTGTTATGTAAATACTAACTTTGCCATTAACCAAGAGGTTTAAAAATATCGATTACACGCCAAAGCCAAGGAATCTACGGCTTTTAGAATACCTAAACACGTATGTAAATCCCGAGGGTGAAGCCCGAGTGATTTATGACATCTGAAGGTATTGTGACCCTAGATCCCATTGGCTGAGGCATCTAACCGATTTAGACTGGAGATAGCAACTGTTGCTAGATAACTTCAATCCTGAGTGTTCGTTGAAGTAGCATACAAAAATTGACGTCTAATAGCTTTAACAAAGTTCTCTATGCAGGGGCGGATACAGGGGGGGTGCTTGGGGTGCTCAAGCACCCCCCCCTCCAGCCAAGACAACATACAGGCTTCTATAGACGTAACTAGCTCTAGCACCCCCCTTCTCATCAAAAACCTCTCGATCTAACATACATTTAGGTATAAAATATGACTGATAAACCTGTCTATAGCGACAACTCGAGTTCCACCGATTTCTCCATGTTTTCTGGTTGTTGCCTCGCTTCGCGGCAATTAAGTGGGCGTGGTTTCGTAAAAAGGGGGCGTGGCTAAATTTTCGCGCGCAAATATTCACTGTAGCACCCCCCTTATTGGAGGCTCTGGATCCGCCCCTGCTATGATTTACTGGGCGAAGATCTGTATCGGGACCGCATGTCTGACCTCACTGACCACACCCCTACAGTCAGTTTTGGTGTGTCCGCACATGGCTTTTTTTACTAAGGCACTGAAGGTGGGCCTGGCTGCAACTGAGATCTAGACAATGTATGTTCTTCTTGAAGCAAGTATCGTCTAACCGGTGAAATTGAAGATAAGCCAACCATAGCCACATCCTGACCAAGAGTTGCCACTCCTAAGAACGATGAAGAAGTGGAAATTGCTAGAAATGTTAGAATTAATTTTAGAATATGTCTGGGGATGACGCTAGCTACCTTAGGGCCACAATTATTTGCAGGTACAACTTTTAGTAGATTTCAGAAATAGTGTGTTTAGCGGGTACTCATTTTAGGGATTTTTCAAAGGTTATATTCGAAAATATTAAAAAGTTTAATACTTGCGGGTATGAATTTTAGTGAAACTGGGCAAATTCCTAAATTTAGTACCCGCAAACAAAAGTGGAGTCAAGTGGCATAAATGGCACCCAATTTTTCGCGTGCCATTGTGAAATTTTTCACGGTGCCGTTCTTGCCACTTGATCCCAAAAGTATTCTTAATGTATACATACTATATATTAATGGATAGACAAACCCTATAACTATAATCCTTGAAACATGCATGTATATACAACAGTGATTATGTGAGACGTTGATTTACCTAATTATTTATACGTTCCCTTCTTGTCTGTTTCCTATGAGCCTGTTTCAGTCCCTTTCTCTCCAGGGATGATTCTTGACACAGACATCGATAATAAGTACTGTATATGCTGCAGCTAGAGTAAATAAATTGCGGCTATGTATCAGTACAAAATAGTTGAGTTCTAAATGATGCACACCCACACGATAGAATTGGCCACAGAATGTGAAATTCTTGAGGACGATGACCTTACAAGTAAAATTTCAATCCACGCACTTGCTTAACTTACCCAAGTTCCATGTTGAATCCAGTAAAGGTCTCATCCTCATCAGCTAATGTGCGACACATGGCAGGCTCGAACTTGTTTTTGACTTGCTGGCTGATTTCATACTATTTTTTCGACATTGCTTGTCAAGACGCGGCATGGCAAGACTTCATCTGCTCGAATAAGGGTCTCTTTGACAGCAGCAGCGTCCAAACTCCAAACTCTCTGCCTCCCCTCCATCGAAGTCGGAATGGTCAGCCGTTTCATTTTTTTCACAGCTTCCCAATGCAATGATTGTTGTGCATGCGCAATTCAAAAAATTAATAGCTGAGTCATGTGCACATGCACTTGCACGTGACTTGCGCATGATAAATTGCGCCACTTCCATCTTGTGACAGTACAGTGCAGTACAGAGGCAGAGTCGACTGGTCAGTCAGCTTCCAAGAACTCCCCAAGACTTAAAGTTACTGGCTGTAATAAAAAGGTGATGTAATGTTGCATGCGTTTATGTTCATGATCCACGCTAACTGTGGACAGTCTCAGGAACCTACCAGTATACCTTTGCCTGAGAAATTTACTGTGTGTAACGTATTAAATACATGTCTATTGGTGCTTGTGTGTTTGTTTCATTAATGCTCCCCTGACCGATATCAAGTCTTGTAGGCAGGATGGTTGTGTATGTGTGCTCCCCTGACCGGCGACTTGTTATCGAGTCTTGTAGGCAGGGAAGTTGTGTATGTGTACATGCACTCCCCTGACCGGCGACTTGTTATCGAGTCTTGTAGGCAGGGTGGTTGTCTATGTGTGCTCCCCTGACCGGCGACTTGTTGAGTCTTGAAGGCAGGGTGGTTGTCTATGTGTGCTCCCCTGACAGGCGACTTGTTATTAAGTCTTGTAGGCAGGGAAATTGTGTATGTGTACATGTGCTCCCCTGACAGGCGACTTGTTATCGCTTGTAGGCAGGGTGGTTGTCTATGTGTGCTCCCCTGACCGGCGACTTGTTATCAAGTCTTGTAGGCAGGGAAGTTGTGTATGTGTGCATGTACTCCTCTGACCGGCGACTTGTTATCGAGTCTTGTAGGCAGGGTGGTTGTCTATGTGTGTTCCCCTGACCAGTGACTTGTTATCGAGTCTTGTAGGCAGGGTAGTTGTACATGTGTGTTTGAGTCAGGGGAGTAGCTAGGGTTGTCTAGTAGTCCAGCCTTACAAAATTGTTATAATTTTATACAGATATTCTGTACCCAAGAGAGTATCAAGAACAAAAGAAGGCAATCAGTGGCGGATCCAGTATTACTTGAAGGGGGTTTCTGTTATACTGTTGTGCACGGAGAGCGCGCGAAATTTTGGAAGCCACGCCCATTTTTGAGTGAACCCCGCCCATTTCGATCGTTTTGAGCGAAAGTACCGGCCCAATCAATCTGCTTTCGACAACTTGAATCTTCTCTGTGGGTAATACATGATAAGGTGAGCCATAGCAGCAGTTTTCTTAGGTCTGTAGCGAGAGCGGGGGGTTCTATTTCCTGAAAATCAAAGCCACTCCATAATGTGCTTGTATTTCAAGTCTGCCAAAGGGGGTTTTCACGGAAACTTATGAAACCTGTCTGGATCCGCTACTGGCAATACAGAGAAAAAAAGAAGAAATAAGTTCAAATTCGAACAACTACTGTAACGCTCCCTGATACGCCAGTGAGCCTTTAACAAGTGATATCAATGTTGACATCAGCAGTGCTAGTGCTAGTGTTAGCCTAGATCGCGTGATCAATCTAACATGTCCATGTCTACCTGGTGTCGAGGTCCTAGAATCTGGTTATTTAAACTACAGATGTGCTAGTGCTGCTTTGCTTTGCCATCAATATTTTACCTCCTCTAGATTGGGACTCCAGAACCTTATTCTGCTACAAATACCGAACCCCCGCTTTCTCGTTCTTTAGCTGTCTGCAGGGTTGCTCTAGTTCAGTGCGATTATCTCGGTAAAATCGTTTATGAAATAGGGCATGGTTCTCCTTTTTCAGCATCTCTTGAAGTTGACTGGAGAAGAATATCAATACCGGATAAGCTTTTTGGGAGGGTAAAGTTGAGGTTGTCATCACGAAAACTGAGTTTGTCGTCATGAAATCCACCATAATACTTGTTATTTGCATTCTTTTTTGATAAGTACAGTCTGAAACTTTCTGCCTTATCTAGTAGTATGTCCCATCGGTCACTCCATTCGTAAGAATTATGCACATTGTATACACATTGATCAAAAACTAACAATGATATTTTAACACATGACGTACTTAATTATTATAATTATAAATACTCATAAAATTTGCATTTTATTCAATGAGCATGCATGTGTAAAAGGATACATGAAGTTTTATACACTTGATACCTGCATGAAAGCTTACATTTCATTCAATGATCATGTGTAGGAAATTATGAAGGATACATAAAGTTTTATGTCTGCATGCATGAAAGTTCACCTTTCATTCAATGATCATGTGTAGGAAATTATACAGGGCACGCGAAATTTTATGCACTTAATATCTTCGTGAAAGTTCACCTTTCATTCAACATTACTGTGTAGAAAATTTGATAGCTATCTCCACTACAGATTTCCTACCAACATGGTTAATAGGAAATTCCAGTTTTTGCACAGTGCACCTTATCCTATTTAAAGCACACACATGCATGCACATACAACTTAGCATAAGGTTAATTGTGTCAATAGTAAATTTAAATTATGATTAGAACATGTTACAATGCATGAACTGCCACATCCTATT
Source organism: Cliona cf. orientalis (assembly GCA_963930775.1). NCBI lineage: Eukaryota > Metazoa > Porifera > Demospongiae > Clionaida > Clionaidae > Cliona > Cliona cf. orientalis. Next base: position 16,240,508 of record OZ005689.1, read on the forward strand.
TAAAGCACACACATGCACACATACAAACACAACCATACTTGATTACCGTATTCGCTCTAATTATTCGAACATTCTAATAGCCCGAACGGCAATTAAGTTTAAGTAATTTATTTCCTTCCTAATTTGTTGAATATCTTGAATTTCAAGTTTTCTCATATGCTCTAAATCAACTGAACAGCCACGCGGTAGGCAGTGGCGTATCTAGCATGGAGCTCAGGGTGCTGGAGCACCCCCCTCAGCTCTGGGACAACAGCCAGCTCAGTACCTCAGTACAAATATTATTGTCAATAACTGGCAGCTCCTACCAACAATAAACTTACTGGCCTCTAAAATTCGCTCCTTAAACAGCGTTTTCTCATCGTCACTAGACCTAAAACAGCCTTCTTCAGGCTTCTTTGTCTTCAAGAACGCCTAAAGGAGGGACGTGGTCAACATTTTGGGGGCGTGGCTAAAATTTTTTGCGCGCGCGATCGACCTAGCACCTCCCTCCTTCAAATCCTTCCACGTTCATCAAAGAGTGTGGCTACCACATCTTGGACAGCATAATAGCTAAGAGCGGAAAGGCAACACAGATGGCGATTATTTTGCAATCGCTCCTGAGAGCATAGCGATACTGAGAACTCTAGAGCCGACAACGATAAACTTATAATTGGACATTGACTGCTGTTCGTTTCTTCGTTGCTATAATAGTGCTTTATCCATTTGCACCGGATCCGTTCTATTTACACTCGAACAAACCATTGCCCGAATTTAATTTACTTTCTATTTAACACCGAACGGCGATATTAATAATTGTTTTTGGCCGTTTGGATAATTAGAGCGAGTACGGTATCTAAGTATTAGTGCTAAACACTACGGTGAGATTTATACTGTTTTACTTTTAACTCAACATCTTTTCCATTGTATCCACTTCTATAGGCCATTTCGTAATCACGGCAAGTTCTACAAAAATTATTTATCATCTCTATAGATACTGCATCCAATGATGTCGGTACAACCTCACGCAGTCGGACTCTACTGCCATTTACATACTATCTTGCTACCTTCTTAGCATGGCACCAATTCCGCTCTATGGGGTTCATCTCGCAGTGATACTTCGGTAGATATATACAAATGTGGCCATTAGTAGTATGTACAAGTTCTTCCAATAGTGTTTTGTGGGTTGAAAAGTCTTCAAATTCATTTAATTTTTCTCACATTCTATCTGCATTCAAGCCTTTCACAGCAATACCTCGTTCTTGTAAAACTATTTTCATCCCCTTTGGTGTGCCGTCTGGTAGTACCATTTTTTGTATATTCCCATCCCATATCGTGTTCCTCATAATTCCTCCATGATACATATTCATATTAGCAGGGTTAAGGCCATCTGGAGGGTACTTTCGATGACTCGGAGCATTATCAAAAAGGAAAATGCCAGTAATGCCAGGAAATCTGTGTTCAAACACATCTAGTGCACTACTAACCTGCTTAAGGAATATATCGCTGTTGAAATATCCATCCTGCTTTCTCTTCGTGACGAAGGTATCCATTTTCTTCAACAATAAAATCGGACACCATGATGCTTAATCCAAGTGCTTTTTGACGCAAAATTTGTGACTGTCCATCATTCCAAAACCTTGTCTGGTCTGCATTTGCATAAAACGTCGATTCATCATGGTATATGCGGATGTACTTCTCTGCATCGACAACGCTTGGGCACGGGGTGCTAGGAGTGATTGTTGTTTCGTCTAGTTTTTCCAATTGATCCAACAAGTCCCTACGATATGCAATTACATCCTGTCAATCATGACCATCGAAAAAGACCCCCTTCTGATGATCGCTCATATTAATAAATCCAAGGTGGTGAAGCCACACGAACTGTTCCATAACATATATTGACACTATATTGATCGTTGATCCATTTACAGAACATCTCAGTCGTGAGATTTGGTGCACCCTTCCTATATGCCTTTGAGCGTATGTAATTTCGTGCTGACAATTGAAATTCCTCATCATGAAGGATGGAATCAGCATTGCCACAACCTTTCCCACGCTCGGATGATAGCTGCATTTCAATAAAGTGTATATCGAGATCATCTACCGAACCAGGATACTGATTCAAAGCAGTAAAATATGAAAAAGCTCATCTGCGAACTTATTGCGAATAGCTGTTAGTGGCAGCGTCGAACTTGGCAGCATCAACAATCCCTTTACGCAGCTCAGTCATTACTGATGTCATTGTTTGGATAGCAAGTGCTTTCTGTACCTCCCAAGACACATTTTTAGATACAAAGTTGCATATGTACTCCTGCCCGTTGTCAAAAAGCTCTCTATCTTTTGTATAATATATTATAGTGTGTGCATGTGTCATCAGATTTACTTGCCTGGGTTTTCATGACCTTAGCCTTGATTTTTTCATCCTTTGAAGGATCTCCTCGAGGTCCAAACTCTGGAGCCACGGCTGAAGATACCTTGGAGAGGGTCTCTTCTTTGCAGAGCCTTACATGATGAGTTTCACTGGTATTGGTTATATGAGCAAGAAGAGCTGCAATACCACACTTCCTGGGCAGTTGATTCTGAAAAAAACCAGCCTCCTGGGCCTGAGAAGAGACTGGTTGTTGGTTCTGAGAAGAACCGGTCGAGCTCGAAGATGACACTCCATGATACCTTTTCGCTAGCGAACAGCTGATAATGAAATTTAAGCGTGCGCGGGTGGAATTTGAAGTCATGAATATCATTAGTCAGTGCGACGCCGAGACACGCTAGTAGTAGTGCTAGCGCAAATGCGTGCGCACATGCAATAAGTATACGTCACGTATGAGTGTCAATATCACGAAATCGTCATAAATAGCACGTTCTATAACAGACAAACAATATAAAATTAGCCTGTAAAATTGTTGGTTATGTGTTACATACGTGGAAAACACCTTGCATGCATGCAAGTTTATAAAAAAATCTACTCTCTTGCCCTGTAGCACTGTATCGTTTACTGCATGCTTCCTCTTGTTGAAGTTCTAGCCTATCTATAGGAAACTTTAACTGATACATGGGCTATCTTGCAGTTAGACATGGGTGACAGTTCATATTTCTTGTATGCATTATACAACTAGAGCACATACCCCCTGTGCCATGCAGGGCAACATCGCCCATGGCCATGTCTCTTAGAGGTCTCTATTCCTCTTGCTACTCATGAATGCTACTTATGAATTTTTCATTGAGATCCATGATCACAAATGACATTAGAATCATGCTGTAGAGAAGCTCGAGCATGCGCAGTACATAATTTTCAGAAGCTCGAGCATGCGCAATAGACTTCTTAGTGGGCGTGTCCGACATACTTGCTCGATCTGTAGCTTCCCTGGGTACTGCCTAGGGTTAAGAACGAGATCCTTCGAAGGTGTTTTTTTTTGCTTTCTTCACAATTTATTTTATGCCATTTATTGACCCTATTTTCGCTTAAATATTGAGATTTGCTGATTTTTATGCTGACAGGCGACAGACAACAGACAACAGACACAGACAAACCGATTGCTTTACCGCTTGCTGCGCATGCGTGCACGCAGGACAATAATCCTGCAGTAAGAAATGCTGCAACTGGTGCTGTATTAAAGTGAAGCGCATTAAAGGAGTGGAGAGGGAGTACACTGAATCCGTCTAGGATGCCAAGCCAGTATGTTCAAGTACCCCCCATGTATTACTCATTCATTGTCTAAAGGAATACTTACAACTTAACTCAGGTGCATTAAGGATCGGGACCAGCAATAAAACGGTGATAAGTCCCTTGTATAGATCTCCACTTGTGAGCATGTCAGAGACATGTCCATGTCCATATGAATGTATGTTTATCTCTTATAACATCAAAGGCGCTTGCTAATTTACCACGGCCACTCTTACCCTTTCATAAGATATATACATCCTAATGCACAATATTATTGCCCTATGAATGTTTTGTAAGTTGTCTCAGTTTAGGCGCTACAGCATAAATTGTGATTTTTTTGCTAACCGTCCAAGTACAAAAGCTTACCTCACGGCTGTCTTATCAATAATGCCAAAGGACAGAATACTTCAGTTAGTAGGCACAAATAAACTGTAGAAAGCGTTGAACGAGGCATCAGGGGATTTTGTTCTTTGTACAGGGATTGGTATGGCAGGAAGATGTTACTAAGCAGGTAGCTGATCGAGAGACTGCTAAAACAGTGTCGTTTGAAGCTTTCTTCGACACTTTTGGCATCTTGTATGTTCTATTTTGCATATATTCTACGTAATATTCTACCTTACAATTAGTATTTGGGGTCTTTTTGGATGGCTACACCACTGATATTGGCCATGCCCACTAATTATTGCACGAGAATGCGTGGTCCCAGTCCTTAGTGCACCTGAGCACGTATTACCTATGCCGGGCCATCCCTGATACTCTACATGTACATCATAAAAGGCTTTGCAGGCCAATATTTTGGTTTGCCTAGTCACACGAAAGCAAGAGTTTAACCACCTGGTTGTCTCCTTTGCTATACATTCCCTAGCATAGCCAAGTGACCGCTACTCCATGGCCAAGCTGCAATACAGTTTAGAGGATCCTGGAGGTTGGTGGGATCATGAACTAAACTGAACCTGGTCCCATACATAGCACCAGCACTTTGATGGTCATAAAATTTTGACTCTGCGAAACTTGACTCTCAAACATCGACTGTGGCCGTGCTGGTACAGGTCCTCATGTATGTAATAAATCATAGGAGGCGGAACCGGGGGGATGGTGGTGTTTCAGAGCTAACATACTCACTCTTTGCCTTGTGCTATGGAAAAAATGAACTTGTCAGTTTTACCTGTGTGCAATAGTCTTCTATCAAAATATGCAAGTTGTATTACTGCTCTTCTTGAAATAGACTACTTTTGGCCTGTTGTCCATGATTGTTTCACGGATGGGTTACTGCTAATTAGTGGGTATGGCTTAAAATAATTTACACACGCTTTGCACGTGGATCGTCTTACATCTCAGCCTCCTCACATTCAATATGCTTCCGCCGGCTATGCAAATAGAGTGTACCTTAATATACCCATCATTAGTATTGGCGTTGTGCCTGACGAATCAAACATTTTCTTCCGGTACCAGGAAACAGTCAGCTGTTCGCAGTGACACACATACCAGCTTATGGAATGTAAAGGATTCACTTTCTTCGAAGGAGCAGCAGAACACAACTTGTTATTATTCAGCAAAGCATTATAGACAAGAAAAGTACACCAATAATCACTCTAACTCCACAACTGAGAATGCATGCATCTTATTATTGTCATCTTCCAGAACATCCTGATCATGTGTCTTAAGATATATTATTATCATCTTCTAGAACATCCTGATCATGTGTCTAAGATCTTGAGATTGAGTTTTTAGTATACACTAAGCACTCACTTTTGCCCGATTGTGGAATGACATCTACCCACCTACAACCACAAGTAGTGACCACTAATGTCATTACCTTGCGTTTGCAGAGCTTCGCGTGCGCCCTCATGACGTGAAATCACAAAAATTCGCAATAATTTGTAGTGCTCATTAGAGTTCAACAAGATCATGTTTACAATGCTACGTGCACACAAAGAGCTCAATGATGCCACAAAATTAAGAGCACCATCACTGTCTGTCCACCATCTCCTGATTCTCTGCATTTGGGACTCGTGACTGACTCACAGCCTGACTCTCCTGCTAATTCTTCATCACTGCTAGCTGATTCATCTTCACGGACATCCCTGTCCCAGGTGATTTGAATATCTTCACCTGTCTTACGCCATCCAAATTGCTCAAAGCATGCATTGATGTTGGTGTTGAATAAAAGCTTCAAGAAATTTAGTCTTAGTGCACATGTAGAAAGAACTGACATAGTCACATCCCATAAGCAAGTGTAAGAGCTGGGAAGGAGACAGTAGAAAGCTGTTGATGGTTGGAAATTAATGTCACAGCATGGTTTATGTTAATGAAGCTGTCTGTGTTACCTCTCTGGATGTACACTTGCTTCCCTTCTAGAAAACTCAACTCACTCAACCCTAGTCCATACACCATACACCCATGTGTCAGTGTCACTGGATACGACTAAGATATTGCAAGTAGTTTTATGCAATGGTGCCAAATAGCATAGTCTGCTTCCTCATGTTCGTTTGATGAGATCAATGGTAACAGAATAATATTATGTATTTGGTAGTGTATTTGGTAGTTACAGCAGCTGACTGCTCCAAGAATTTATCTGATTTATCTGATGAATATTGAATGAGTTTTCTTTTAGATTTTGACAACAATGAGGTATACGTTTTGTTATGTGGAATAATTTGGTCATCTTCAATTGCAGGATCCGGTCTTGTGTCATGATCTGATCTGCTGGCTCGTGATTGGCGTATGAGAGATTTCGGTGGCGGAAGAAAATTGGGCGTGTGAATAACAAAGAACACATGGCAGGCTCCTTGTCTGATTTAGGATCACCTGATAGTTTATTGCCATAAATGGTCAAAATATTCACCAAAATTATGTCAAAACGGTTGGTTGTGGCGGCATATGTAGAGAAAGTATAAAAGATCTATGATGACGACGAGGTCTGGGGGTGGACATAGCATAATTTCTCAGTTAGTCGCTGGTCATTGGCATAACTAAGGCAGCAGTGTTAACAAACCCAATCAAAAAATGGATAGTTTCTTTTTCCATTGAAATGGAGTCACACACTTTATCGGGGCTGTCAGCTGGGTTACAGACCAATTTCCAATTTGATGAAACATTTAAGCTACAAACACATGATGTTCTGTGACCTTTTATTTCATGTCGACAAACATGATCTACAGTGTCACTGATATCATAGTCTACCATTAAGGGAGAGGTGCTGTTTCCATACTAAATGCCATCATTTCCATACCAATTTTCTGGACCCCACTGTGTGATCTGCTCGCATTCGCACACACTCCCACAACAGAAGATACAATGCATGCTTGATACCCATGGGTTGGTTACATACCTCATTTCTTAGGTTTGCCAATCTAGGGATAGTAATTTCTGAATTATTATGATTTCTCGTGAAATCATTGTGACATGACTGATACACACAGTCATTGCTATCCAAGCTAAAATGGGTGTTATCGAATGCAGCATACAGTAACAGAGCAAGTGCATCTGTGCCTGCATGACGAGATTTTTCAATAGGATGGAATTGCCTAAGTCTACTGTCACTACCAGACTGACTCCATAGGGCATATGGTGAGCATACTGACCTGTCTGGGTGAAACTTGTGATGGCATTTGCGCTTTGGGGGGTTATGTCCTTCTCCATCATCTCTTTCATAATTATCTTGACATGATCTTTTACGTTTTCTTGATACTGAACATGGCCGTTTTGATTTGTTTACTGCGCTTATTACAGGTTGGCTAGAGTGTGTTTTCAAAGGTATCCTGATTCCAGTACCCAAATGAAGAAACTTGGTGAGGATGTATTGGATACCAATGAGTAAGAGATTAAGATATCTTAATATTAAGTTTCTTGCCAGTAAAATTAGCAAGGCTATCTCGTTCGTCAGAACCAGATGCAGTCCGCAAGTGGTGCATGCATACGATCCATTCACTGACCATCACCATGCTGTTATGCCATGTGTCACCGAGAATACTGCTCTCCAGTACATACATACCAAGAGTAGTATATGCTATCAATTTATGTGCCCATATTTCTTTCCAAAATGTAGATTGGTCAACAGTCACAAGGAGAATGAAAGAAATCTAGAAGTAGCACAGCATGCAGTACTTATATTTTTATATCTATAATGATTACTATGTAGAAGTATTAGTTATTCATACCAGTGGATCAATAGTTGTATTGTTCCTTCCACAGGAAAACAGCTGACTTAGGAATGCAATACTCTAGACTGTGCTCAGAAGTGTATGTATGCGAACTGGATAGTGTTCGCAATTTTATCGCGCTACGCCCACCGGCTTCATTCGTGATGTCACACCAGCTGGTAGAGCATTGGAGAAATAGCCATGGTCGACTGTTTGCAAGTGCATAGTCACCACGAGTAAGGGATTTAGCCCAGGATATTGCACTGGGCAACTCTCGAGGTCAGACTGTCCATGTGATCTTCATATGACTTGGCTCTGACCTTTCACATCAGGTTGTCCAGTAAGCTCAATCGAGCTAGCCACGAGCGTGGCGATTAGTCGAGTGTTTCGCTCTATATCTTGACAATTTATTTTTTTTGTTACTGTATCTCTCTCACTCTGTACATTTCATTGCCCCCCCCCCCCCATCCCCTCCTCCCCCAATCTCTCAACTGAGCAGAGTCATAATCTCTGCCATCCAGGGGAAAAATTGCCTTCATTAGGCAACACCAGTTCATGAATAACAACTACTGGGTTCATACTGTAGTAGACTAAAGAGAGTACTTACTTTCTCCTTTTGCCTACGTGGCACAGAGAGAGAGCATCTTCCTCGCCTCCTAGGATCTTTTTGACCTCCTTTGTTCTTTCTGCGCGGCGCGCGCGACCCCTCTCTGGCTTGGCCCGGCAAATCAATTATTTACCTGACGTCATCGAACATCACGTACGTGCACGTAACATACAAGGAATAAACAGGAAATAAAGTAAGACGCCCGTTTCTAGAAAATTTATCCTTGGCAACAGGTGACCCGGTCAATTTAAAACAGCCATAACACGTCCTCTGAGTAATATTAGAACTCCAACTTGCACCATTGTACTCTGCACTTGTAGCGCTAACAATCCATACCAAAACACGATATTGACAAAATAAAACTGCAAATGGTCCCTTTTCCCGTAGCAGGTCACATATTATGGTAAAGATTGGAAGAATATATACACAAGGGTTATGTATCGAGCCTGTTTATTTGTGGGACTGGAGGTCCCCCTGCCCCCCCCCTCCCACCCATGCAGTGTACAGTGTACACTTTCCTGATTCCTCCTCTCTATTATTGATGCATGCACACATTAATTACCATAACCTTAAGACACGTGCTAATTGGGTCAACCATAGTATGTTAGTTTCATCATAATTGCCTCACAATCACAATGAAGGTAATTGCTGATCATGGTAGCTGTCTGATGTATATGGCTGTACATGTGTGTGTGTTTAACCATGTATGTTCAAATTTTGTTTATCAGGTCAGATCACAAATTTAGAGCTGGAGGTTTGCACAATTAAGACACAACTAGAAGAGAATTTACACCATAGTATAAAGAATACAAGCAAGGGTGAGCTGAACCGAGATGTTGAATACGAGCTGGACTGTCTGTCGGGAATTGGAAGATCCTTCGGTAAAAAACATCAGTATGTATGTATATTCATGTTCAACACTATACTGGGATTATTGCACTACATGTCCCAGTGTCTTATAAACAAATCACCCATTAATAATTTTTACATAGGGGCTTGACCTTGAATGTTTTAAGGCGGGACCAAGGGTAATTTGATGTGAGAATTCCGATAAACAACAAACTACGCCCATACGGATATTGCTTTTTAAGATATGACGTAATACTCTACTACTAACGGTACTTCCAGGAGGTGGTTAAAGTTTAGGGCTTGACCTCAAATGTTTTAAGGTGGGACCAAGGGTAATTTGATGTGAGAATTCCGATAAACCACAAACCACGCCCATAGCAATGTTACTTTTTAAGGTATAAGGTAGTTTCTCCACAAACATGCCCTCTGTCGACTTCTTTGGTGTAGGTTTGATCACATTGCATGTCGATTCAAATATTTACGGACCGGTCATTCACCCTTTACTACTATTGAATTCTGTTGGTGCTGTGTTCGTTCATTGACCGTTTCTTTCACAATTCCTCTGAATATGTGGGCCTCCAAGCACCTCAATGTCCATGTCGTGGGGCCTGGAAACACAATTGTTTCATGTACAGTAACATTGTGGCTGATGGAGGTGCATAAACACTTCTATTATTAAGCACGTCTGGTTCTGGTTCACTTCAGCACTCTTATCACGCAGGTGCACACGACTACATATCAAGCGGAGATTCAACCATTTGCTAACCGTTTGTCGAGTTTATTTCAACTCAAGGTGAGCGGTGTTTACTCGAATATGCGCCGATGTGCAGCTTAAATGGCTGGTTTATGAGGACTAAACATTAACTTCGAATAGTCTATCTAAGATCGATAAGTAACATGCTAAACAGCTGTAAAACTAGATTTATGCTACGTTCCAGCAGAATAAACGATCGTACACGGCTAGCGATAATAGCCACGCCCACTTCATAGGTCTGCACTCAATGACACACGGTGAAGAGAGGAGTATAGCGGCAGCCCTTGCTCTGTATTGGTAACCGTGCACTGAAATCAATAGTAGCCACTGCTTCTATTCAAATTATGAAGCTAGCGTGGATAATTTACCTTAGCGCTCTTTCGCGTATAAACGCGATACTCTGATACCTTGAATATCGGCCCACCCCCTGGCAATCTTTGCCCAATGTAAATAGTGGTTCCAGACGCACGATTTTTCGGCTCGATATCGCGTTGGGCACTTCTCCCAGTGGGATTGAGTATCAGAAGGTAGCTCTTCAAGAGCTCTATCCAACGGCGCTTGTAATGCGATTGTAGGCAAAACCGTTTCGAAGCCACGCCCACCTAAACTTTCTTCATAGAAGCCAAAAACTAAGCTAGCAGCGATTCCGTGGGACCGATTTGCAAGGCCTCAGTAGAGATAGCCTTGTCCCCAGGCTCTCTTGGGGGAGGGGAAAAGAGAGCCTGGTAACGACTGCATGCGCATGCGCAAAATCTCCGTATACTATCTGTGGACTACTTGATCGTATACTACCAGTCAAGCTCAAAAGTCGCCCAAGCACTCGAAAAGTATCTTGCTATCGGCTAGTGATGGTGTCTAGGAGGCTTAAATGAAGTAAATCACTCAAACATTTTTTGTCGCCTCGAAAGGCCGTTTAGCTGTGAAAACTGCCTTACCATGTTTTGTTGGTAAGGGTTCGCGCACGTTACCAGGCTCTCTTTTCCCCTCCCCCAAGAGAGCCTGGGGACGAGGCTACGGTAGAGATAGCTTATTCATTGAGCTATCTACTGCAATTTGTTTCATGAAAGTACTCATAGCCAGCTATCTACTGCAATTTGTTTCATGAAAGTACTCATAGCCAGAGCCGAGAAAGGAGTGCAAGGAACGTCCAGCTCACGATCGCCGACACTTGAATTGCAGCATTCGAGGAGGCAGGGCCAATGTGCCATAATTGTGTACAGTATATTGTATATACAATCTGAATCCATATGCAGGTGCGGTGACGAACTGTGAATTCATTTTGTCCGACATTTTTATTATGGAATACGAATGGCAATCTCGCCATGGTATTAAAGTTCATAGCTGCTACACGTAGCTTCTCCACGTATATCGTAGTCTCGCGAGCGAGAACTTCACGCTTGCCTGTGAGGGTCTGGCTCAGACGATTGCATGTGTAGCCATTGTACAGACTCTGTATTATTCCTCGTATTTTGAGCTCCAATACAGCAGCGAGAAGAGGAGATAGCTACGCTAAAGTGGTAGACTCTGCAATACTTTGTACTAGCTTAATGAACGTTTTCCATGCTTGTGCCATGATATTTAATAGAAAGATTAGATAACTCTACCGTTTTGACGACGAACAACAACGCGTTAATTTTTGCTGACAGTTCAATTTTCATAAGGTAGCTTAATGAGCCAAAAATACATTAACTTACGACTGAATTTTCTTTGAATTCTTCTGGCTAGAAGGGCCTGGACCTGGAGTAGGGCTAGGGCTACGGCTTGGGGTCAGACTTTGACTGCGGCTTGGACTATGGCTGGGACTACGGCTACAGTGGGGACTGACTGGGACTATGATGGCTGGGACTGTAATTACTGGGATTCCCGACGTCTGTCACCATGGGAGTGAGGGGACTGGGGGGACTCTGCTTCAGCTCAAGCTCCATTGTTTCTAAGTTGTTCATCAGCTGGCACTGCTTCGTCCAAAGGGTGTCAAGAGTCTGCTCCATCTTTGTTATCTCGCCCTGTTTTCCTTGATCATCCACGCTTGCTCTTTTCTTAGCTACTCCTCGTCTTTCGCTCTTTTGTCCAATTTCTCTCGCCACTTCATTCCTCTCTGCTCTCTCCTTGTCATCCTCTCTCCTTTGTTTCATTTGACTCAGCCAAGTCTTCTCCTTCCTAATCCTCTCACCGTGTTCCTCCTCTCTCCACTTCCTCATATTAGCCTCCCACTCACTCTGCCTTGTGGCTCGTTGCTCATCCTCTTCGTTTCTCCTTTTCTGCTCTTCAGCTTTAATGTTATCATCCCACTTGCCCCTCCACTTTTTCTCCATTTCGTCTCTCCTTTTCTGCTGTTGGCCTTCCCACTTTTCTCTTCTTTTTTGTTCTTCTATTTTCATCTTCTCTTCCCACTCGCTCCTCCACTTTTTATTCATTTCGTCTCCATTTCTGCTGTTGGTCTTCCCACTCTTCTCTCATTTTCTGTTCTTCCTTTTTCATCTCTTTCCACTCGCTCCTCCACTTTTTCTCCATTTCGTCTCTCCTTTTCTGCTGTTGGTCTCCCACTCTTCTCGTTTTCTGTTCTTCCTTTCATCTCCTCTTCCCTCTCGCTCCTCCTTGGCCCGGCAAATCAATTATTTACCTGACGTCATTGAACATCACGTACGTGCACGTAACATACAAGGAATAAACAGGAAATAAACGAAGACGCCTGTTTATTTTTATCCTTGGCAACGGGCGACCCGATCAATTTAAAACAGCCGTAACACGTCCTCTGAGTAATATTAGAACTCCAACTTGCACCATTGTACTCTACGCTTGTAGCGCTAACAATCCATACCAAAAACACAATATTGACAAAATAAAACTGCAAATGGTCCCTTTTCCTGTAGCAGGTCACATAATAATATTATGATAAAGATTGGAAAAATATACACAAGGGTTATGTATCAAGCCTGTTTATTTGTGAGACTGGAGGTCCCCCTGCCCCCCTGCCCCCTTCCCACCTATGCAGTGTACAGTGTACACGTTCCTGATTCCTCCTATCTATTATTGATGCACGCACACATTAATTACCATATCCTTAAGACACGTGCTAATTGGGTCAACCATAGTATATTAGTTTCATCATAATTGCCTCGCAATCACAATGAAGGTAATTGCTGATCATTTTAGCTGTCTGATGTATATGGCTGTACACGTGTGTGTGTTTAACCATGTTCAAATTTTGTTTATCAGGTCAGATCACAAATTTAGAGCTGGAGATTTGCACAATTAAGACACAACTAGAAGAGAATTTACACCATAGTATAAAGAATGCAAGCAAGGGTGAGCTGAACCGAGATGTTGAATACGAGCTGGACTGTCTGTCGGGAATTGGAAGATCCTTCGGTAAAAAAACATCAGTATGTATGTATGTTCATGTTCAGCACTATACTGGGATTATTGCACCACATGTCCCTTCCAGTATCTCTCGGCCAAGATCCTTGAGTACATGTACCCCCTATTTGATAAATCCTAGTCAGTCAAGGATGAATCTTCCCTTCTTTTCCCCCGCAACTAGCACTCCACTGTCCCCACTCTCAGATTCATGGTAAACTCAGTGCTATATGGGGCCTGCTCATACCAGTCTCTCTTGACACAATAGCCATTTCGGTTGCAACAGACTCTCGGCAATGTTCTCCAGCTACCACAACCAGCACAACAGCCTCCTGATCAGTAACAGCACCAGTCTGGTCAGCTCCTCCAGCCGCTACAGCCCGATCAGCTTCTCCAGTCGCAACAGTCCGATAAGCTTCTCTAACCACAACAGCCCAGTCAGTAGCAGCAATAGCAGCCAGGTCAGCTGCTCCAGTTGCAACAGTCCGATCAGCTTCTCTAGCCACAACAGCCCAGTCAGCTGCTCCAGTCACAACAGTCCGATCAGCTCCTCCAGCCCCAACAGCCCGGTCTGCTCCTCCAGCCACAACAGTCTGATCAGCTTCTCTAGCTACAACAGCCCGGTAAGCTCCTCCAGCTGCCAATAGCCTAATCAGCTTCTCCAGCCACAACAGCCCAGTCAGCAGCAGCAACAACCCAGTCATCTGCTCCAATCGTAACAGCCCGATCAGCTACTCCAACTGCAACGCCCAGTTGGCTTCTCCAGCCACAACAGCAGCAGCAACAGCCTGGTCAGCTCCTCCATGCAGCTGCAACCGCGTGGTCAACTGAGCAGCAGCAACAATTTGGTCAGCTCCTACAGATGCAGCCTCCTGGTCAGCAGCAGCAACAACCCGGTCAGCTCCTACAACTGCAACCATTACCCAGATATCAGATGTTGCCTGGGCTACGTCAGGCACCTAGTTTTTAACCAAACTTGCTGTAGCCTGCCCTGCACAGTTTACTTTACCCATGTATACATCCAAAACAGAGAGCCCTAGCACAATTTACTTACTATGGATGTGATATGATGTGGCATCAACCATCATTGGTAGTGAGGGAACCAGAATGTTGGACCCTGTGGCTATGGTAGCCTTGAGGAGTGACATAAGGAAAAAGGCATAAGGTGGCTGTTTACTGAACTCTCTGAAACAGAATTTGAGCTCTCATGGTGAAAAAGTTGCCTGAATGCAATGGACCATATTCATTATTATTGTTCTATATAACGCACACCACCTCCAGGGGTACTGCTGCTGCGCGCTTTCTTGCATGATATGTACACTTTTAAACAAAAAAGTACTACAACTTGGCTGGACTGTGAAAGATCAACACTAGAGTATGTCAACTGACCTGTAAGTGACCGTTCTAACATTTTCCACATTTGATAGGCGGCCATTTAGCAAGGGTATTGTTGGAAGCCACGATTTTTGGGTAGTTCAGGTATTTTGGGGTCTGGCTGGCCCGTGAGAGGCTGAAGCATCAAGCAGAAACTCATTTCCTGCACATTTTGCCTAGCTGGCAATTGCTTACACGTGTAGGGTGGGGCTTGATTGGCTGCACAGGAAGGGGAAACTTAATGCATTCCTGTGGGTGTTTGTTGAGTATGCTTATCTAAGTGAGCGTAGTGGGTGAAAACCATAAGGAAGACCATTAATTGACTTTGTGGTTCAGTATTTGGTTTGCAGAACATGAGTGCACTCAATTGGTTGAAATTAGAAGATACCACCATCCCAGCGTTTGACACATGAACACCTACTTTATCTCGAGGTTGGTCAATGATGGCTTACCAGATAGAGATTATAAGGATATCCACTCTCACGCATACCCTCTATTAAAAGCTGGACACTTTCGGTCTGTTTTTGTAGCCACGCAAAGTGATTGATATGTGTTCAAGTGTGTATGTCTCCCTGAAATAAAAAAGGATACTGTCTACGAAATTAACCTATCGATTAACAAGTATGTATAATGTCACAATAATGTAATTATGCACTACAATAATGATATTGTTATGCATGGGCTGACTAATTATTTGGATCAGCATAACTGTATTCAATAATTATTAGAAATGGATGAATGTCATGATGTTTTAATAATATATGAACCCATTCAAGCGGTATCTCAACTCAGATAGGTCAGGGTTGCTCCTCAATGTTGTTAAAGCTTGAAACTCCCATAGTGCCACTAAAATGTATGCGCATGCGCAGACATGGGATCTGTAGGCCACACCCCTCACTGCAGGTGGAATTTAATGAGCCAAGAGACTTTAATAGCTCCACTCCAGCATGGATACTATAGTACCGGTATGACAGCGAACAGTTAACTCGCCCCTTCAGTCTTGCTTTGCAAGAAGCATAGATATGCGAGAAGTCGGAGACTTTGGTGGGCCCAGCTTGCGAGTACAACGATGACATTCTCACTCCGCTCAAACCGGCGTCGATGCTGGCGCCGGCGCAAGATCGAGAGATTAGGGCTAGGCTAGCTAGGCTATAGCTAGCTAGCTAGCTGTACTGCAGCCTAGGCCGAAGGCCGGCCGGCCCCAAGGCTGTACTCGTACGTACTCGAGTACTCGAACTCGCGATTGATGGCCGGCCGGCCGGCCGCGCGGAGCGCGCGGCGGGGCTTTGCGCCTCGCGCGTGCATCTCCATGGTTACCATGTTTTTTGCATACGGCCCTACCGTTCTGACCAATCGGGTGCGTTATGAAACAAAACGACACTTTCTGAAAATATTTTTCGTTGTATATAGTATAATAATGTTGGGCATATTCAAACAGCTACATGTGGGTGTTCAGCAGGTTTTGGCCCTACAGGAAGGTGTAACCCTGTGCTATGTACTTGAAGAGTATTATAGAATTAAGACATTGCGCTCACCACGATCATGCGCATCTGAACTGCAAACATGAAACTGGCCACGTAGACGTAAACTAGATGTGTGCGTTGTGGATGATATCGGATTTGTTAAATACGAATATGGGAAAGAAAAGAAAGTCCTACCATCTTTAGTATATTATCCACGTCCACCAGCATATAGATCTACGCCAGAGTGCAGTATCAAGAGCTTACAAGAAGACCTGTTAAAGATGGAAAAATGTAGCCTTTCATCTTATCCCTGATGCATCATCAGTCAACTTATTGGATCTTTTTCACATTTACCACATTCTCCACTTGCTGCATGAGAGATCCTCAATCATCTCCAATCTCAGTCACAGCCACTCAACTTGACAAATGTAGCTACTGATGGACTGCAATTGGTTGAAGCACTTCAGTACACACAGGAGCAAGGAAGGTGTGTTGAGATTGCTACCAGGCAGCAAAGTAATTCTAACAGGTGGTTTGAGGAGAAACACTGCCTCAAAATTTGGGATTATTGTAAAGCGTAAGCGACAACACACTTTCCTTGCTAGCCAGATGCTCTATTCATCAGTTAACCCATCAGTAACAGCCCTGCAATGGGGTCGACAACACGAGCATCAATACTGTCAGATGTTAGGTAGTGATTTGACTTTAATAAGTGCACGATTTTTTGTAGGGAAGTGTGGCTACTTAGGAGCCTCTCCTGATGGCATTGTGACGGATGTTGCTGGTCAGCTGGTGAAGTTGGTGGAGGTAAAATGTCAATTTAGAGCCCGAGACAAAACAGCTGAATAAGCTAGTATGGGTGAAAAATCTTTGTTGTGGCATTGTTAACAACACACCTTGCTTGAGATCACATCACGATTATTATCAAAAACAGGGTCACTGGCATACATGTATGTGACTTCGTTGTTTGGACTCCCAAAGGTATACATGTGCAAACAATTCATTTCAATAATGAATTTTGGAATACAGCTGATTGCACCAAACTTGGCACCTGGCAAAAGGCAGACAGAGGACCACACTAATTAGTTTATGGTTAACCCAAAGCAAACATTGGTACTTCCCCCCCCCCATGACTGATGCATGCCAAATTGCAAAGGAAATTAGCTAGTCGTGTGATGCGCGCATTTGCGCGCGCTTAGTTAGAATCTCAATTTTTGAGCTGTCTACATCGTGAGAGGACCGACTTTTGGATATCATGGCGAATCCCTTTCATGTCCCAAACGCTTCCATGGGACAAGCCTACTATTTGGGACCTCAAGCTATGGATCCTAGAGCACCAACTCTTCCAGCAGCTACTCAGTTTCGTGGCCATGTTGTTTCACCGGGCATGCTTGGTGTAGATGGACTCTCATATCATCCCGGCATTCAAGAGGGACCCACAACGATGGTAAGCTTTTACTATTCGAAGTATTAACTGTCTCAGTGCTATGTGAGCTACATGATAATACAAGTGTGCATTAATAAGAGTCCAGGGTGCATGACACTGTGTGTGTGCATGTGTGCATATGTGCATGCATGATAACTACACGTTGCTTTTTATGTTTGTATGGCAGATAGAAGACGGGGAAAGATTTAAATATCGAGTCAAGGTCATTAATCCTAAGGCTAAGAAGGAGTCAATTGTCATCGACTGGCATGGAATAAAGGAAAAATTTGTCACTGTGGCTGACTTGAAGGAGAAACTTGTCAACACTCTTGGTGCACATCTTCCTGAGCTGTCAGATGAATTTAACATCGGGTATTTTCATGGCCGACCACAAACCAAAAGTTGGATTCTATCTGAACATGACCTTCAAGCTATGTATGCCACTGGGAGCAAGGAGATTCTTTTGTGGTGTGATGGAAAGAGCCAAGATACCCGCGGAAAGAAACGCAAGAAGACAAATGATGATGAAGAGGAAGGCGACGAGGAGGGGTTAGGTATCAGTAAACGCACAAAATCTGCAAGTACTGAGGAAAAAGAGTTTGAAGAAGGAATACATAAGCTACAATCAATCCATTCTGATGATTATGACTATGGCCAGTACAGACTGTGGCAAGATTGATCAAGAATAATCAGTTGAAAGATTTTAATAATCCACCAAATCTGCCGATGATAACAGGAAAAGTTTCGCATAAAGAAAAGGGTGGTAATGCAGTGACTGTGGTGGACACTCTAGCTACAGCAGCCGTGGCCATCATTAAGGAGCTCAAGAAAGATCCAACCGCTCCTGCTAGTGTTAACAAAGGGATGTGTACTCCAGGTGGAATGTCCCCTGGTAAGAAAGTTGAGCTTCGTTCTCAATACTTAAAGCAACTCAAGGAGATCCAGAACCTCAAAGATGAGGGTGTGCTTACACTTGAAGAGTTTCAAGCCGAGAAGGATACCATTCTTCAGACTCTCAAAGGATTCAAATAAAACAAATCAAGTATACACAACACTAAACGCATAAATTTACACAAATGTTTTGTTCAATGTGATTGTGTACACTGTTAATTATTGATGTATCCTGAATCTTTATACCATCCAATGCAGTCACCTGGTGTCACATTGCCAAAGGCTGCTAACAGAATGTTTTTCAATGTCCCTTGATGTTGAAGCAATTGCTTCATTTGCCTTCAGAAAAGACTTAGCTGCTGAAAATGTCTCCTCGATGGGATTTAGGTCAGGGCTGTAGGGAGGCAAAAAGAGTAGCAAAGCCCCTACACTGTTGATAAGTTCCCTGACTCTCTTATGGTAGTGTACAGATGCATTATCTAGTACCACAATGCTGTTGGGATTGGAGCCATTGAAGGGAAGGAGATGAGGTAAAAGGTTTAGTTCGATGAACTGAGAGAATATTTCTCCACTGACACTGCCATGAACAAACTTAACATCTAGCACTCTCTCGGTAGATAGTGCCACTATTGCAGACACACGCTGACCTCGTACCATGAGCTTCTTGGCGATGCAGCGCTGACCCCTGAGACTGTAGCCAAACTTCCTCATGGCATCTTTTCTGTTGCTGCCCGTCTCATCGACAAAGATTAGCATGCTGGGGTCATAAAGAACTACTTCAGCAAGGTACCTAGCCCTTAATTCCTCACTTTGCTGGATGGCAACTAGCCTCATTTTCTTCCTAGAGAATTTTGATTCCTTTAAGAATCTGCAAATGGTGGATTCATCTACATCAGTGCCTCTAGCATGAAGTTCCTTCTTCATTTCTGTGAGATACATGCCAGGATTTTCTATGACCAACTCCAAAAGGTGAAGTTCATCAGTAGTGGACATCTTTCTGGATGGACAGCTATAAGCTTTCTTGTCCACTGTGCCTGTGCTATCAAAGAGTCTAAGGGTCCGTCGCACAGTTGACTGGTCCACACATAAGTTTGAACTAATAGTTTTAACTGGAATGCCTAGTACGTACCGCTGGTATACCATTCTCCAGCGAAGATCTGGATTGTACGCCCACGTTCTGTGTGGTTCACACGACATCCTCAGATTTCAAACTTCGCGGGTAGTGTGCACGTAGCTGAATTTGAATTTTAGGCATGCGCATTGGCTATCCACTAATTGTACTACGTGTGTATATGTGGTATTGCATTGCAGTGCCCAACCCCATAACCACAATTTACATAGTTGCAACTACTGTCTGCTAACTATATAGGCAAGTTTACTGCAAACAGCTGTAGCACGTGTACCTCAACCTAAGCATTTTTATTTTTAATATTTTTTCCTTCCTAAAATTGTGTATCCCAAAAACGTAGTACCCCTCTTGTCATAAGCCATGCATGTAACAGAAGTGATTTGGACATGTACATCATCCAATAATACTTATTTTCCATAAAGTTAATTATACACAACCACTAATTGGCTACATAAGGGAGTGTTTAAATTAGCAAGCATGGCACAAACAAAAAAATCTGATCCACCATATTCTAGCCATGACATTGGGGACGTTTCCATGAAGTTAATAATTTTTAATTCTGCCTATAGCCCTTTCAATATGAATTCATTCTTAAGTTGGCAATTCTAGTTGTAGTTCACTTGGTGTCAACTTGATCAACCTTTGTCAGTGGAATATTCAATGTGACTCCCCTTATAGCATGTCTGTAATTGTGAAGCCACGATCAGCCATCACCGAGTCACCTGGGTCAAGAAAGTCCAGCAGGCCTGATCGTTGTGTCAACTCTTGGTCTGAGATGTTTCCTCCATACAAGATTGACACAAAGAGATTGCCCCTGAAGGGGTTACTACAACAAAGGCTTTCAGCGTATTATAGATTAATAAATTGACTGCTGTGCTTGAGGATTAGATGGCGCCTGTACAAATATTTCTGTGGCATCTGATACATTGAGTAGTAGGATAGGAGTCTTCAAACGCTTTGGGCATAAAATTATTAACTTGTTGTCTTGATGGCCATAAATTAATATCCTTAAATCTAAAATCACAAAATTTATCCATGTGATTAATATTCTAAACACTGCGGGTTGTGAAATGCCAAACCAGTATGCAAGATCGTTCTCCACCATAGAGCATCTCAGGCTGCACAAGACAAGGAAGAATTCATTCAATGGTGTTGAAGTTCTGGGGGCACCTCTGGTTTCAGTAGCAAGATATTCAGTAGATTTTTCAGTGCTGGTTCTGCTGTACTGTAAGTGGTGTACAGCATCATCAAGAAACTTAAAGCAAATCATTAATAAGTCATAGCTTTCAAATCCAGTGTAAAAGTGTATAGCGTCATCATTGTTTACAAACAGCTCTGTGGAGAATGGTGTTTGTGACTGGATAAGTGGATCAGTGTTGGTTGATATATTAATTGTAGGCAAGCTTAGGTGTAGAGAATATAGTTGGCAGTATTTGGTGTCAAACATGATGACCCAGTACTAACAATAGACACTAGGCAAAACCATTATGAAGCCACGCCCATCTAAATTTTGTCCATAGAAACTTAATACAAGCAAAAGTGAAGCTAGCGGCGATTCCGTGGGACTGATTTGCAAGGTTAAGACCTCGGTAGATAGTTTTTCATTGAGCTATCTACTGCAATTTCTTTCATGAGAGTACTCCTAGCCAGAGCTGAGATATTCACGATCTACTGCAGGCCCTTGAAGGTCTATAATTGCTATTTTTAATTCCATTAATAAAGTGTGTACTGCATATTCTGCTATGGATCGTAACTTCTTCTCTACGTTTACAAATTAGTGCTAACCATGTCTGTAGTAACTGAAAAGGTAGGGTGTAAAACTTGATTTTGTTGGACGGATTGGTGCATCCAGGTACAATACAAGAGTGAACCATTCTAGATAAAAGAAAACACTCTCACTATACACAGTAGATAAGAATACTCAACATACACCCACAGGAATGCATTAAGTTTCCCCTTCCTGTGAAGCCAAGCAGTTGCCAGCTAGGCAAAATGTGCAGATGTGTTTCTGAGTGTAGTTGTGTAGGCCAGCCAGAGCCCAAAACACCTGAACTACCCAGCAATCATGGCTTCCACTAATGCCCTTGCTAAATGGCCGCCTATCAAATGTAGAAAGTGTTGGAACAGTCATTTACAGGTCACTTGACTTACTTTAGTTAGTGTTAATCTTTAACAGTCCGGCCAAGTTGTAGTACGTTTTATCTTTGTATAGAAATTATCGTATGTTAAAAAGTGTACATGTCACATTATGTATGCACTACTGGCATCTACGTCACTACTATCACCTTCCTCATTACTGTAACATACGTCATTACTGTCACATACGTCACTACCATCACAGTATGCAACAGTAGTATGCACTACTTCACCTACGTCACTACTGTCACAGTATGTACTACTGTCACATATGTCACTACTATCACCGACTCACAGCATACACTACTGTCACATACGTCACTACTGTCATAGTATGCACTACTGTCATGTACGTCACTACTGTCACAGCATGCACTACTGTCACCAGTGATTTTCCTACACATTTTTTGAAGGGGGGAAGATAGACTTGGTTGAGCTGTTATAGACATTATTGTACAATTGGTCTGACTAATGCCCTATACCAAAACCTCCTGCCAAAGGGGGGGGGGGGAAGATAAGTTTGAAGGGGGGGTGGACATTCCTCCTCTCACCCCTATATAGAAAAAACCCTGGTCACAGTATGCACTAGCACTACTGTCACAGTATGCACTACTGTCACATACATCACTACTGTCACAGTATGCACTACGTATACGTCACTATTGTCATGTACGTCACTACTGTCACAGCATGCACTACTGTCACAGTATGCACTACTGTCACCTATATCACTGACAGTAGTGACGTATCATTGTGATGGTAGTGCATACTGTGACAGTAGTGTTGTATGTGACAGTAGTGTAGTATGTGACAGTAGTGACGCATGTGACGTGACGGTAGTGCATACTGTGACAGTAGTGATGTATGTTGACAGTGGTGCATACTGTCAGTGTGATAGTGCATGCTGTGACAGTAGTGACATAGGTGACAGTAGTGTCT
The DNA here is from genome assembly GCA_963930775.1 of Cliona cf. orientalis. Taxonomy (NCBI): domain Eukaryota; kingdom Metazoa; phylum Porifera; class Demospongiae; order Clionaida; family Clionaidae; genus Cliona; species Cliona cf. orientalis. Next base: position 16,263,212 of record OZ005689.1, read on the forward strand.
GGAATCATGCTGGGTGAAAGATGATTCATTGGCATAGTCCAGTACACATGTGTCTACATTCCTGATGAAAGGAATGTAGCGGGCAGCAGGAAAATACATGTATCCCCTGTCTCTGTACTGCAGGTAGTCTGGTACATGATGCTTGTCAGTACACTGGATTGCCTTCAGTATGGTTATCTCGTCCTTGACTGCTTCCCTTTTTAACTCGTGTACTCCAGATTTGAGTTGGTCATATCTCAAGTGTAGCATAGCAGACAGAGCAGCTCCGCCAAACCTGTAGTACACTCCTTCCTGATCTGCCAATAATGGAGCTTGACCTGACTCATGACCACTGTCAGCTAGGTGATCTTTCTGGTGCTTGGCAACCAGCTGCATCAAGTAACCAAACACAGCTGAGTACACAGCTATCATGACCGAGTTGTACACCTCCTTGCTAACTCCACTGCCTTCACAGTACCCTACCCATCTTTGATGAATCTGTGTGAGCTCCTTCTGGCCTCCTTGATCAACCTGGGCCTTTAAAAGCAAGCTACACTGTTTGTGCCAATCCAGTTGAAACCTAGAGTACTTGTCCTTGCCTGTCTGACAAGATTTGTAGATGTGTATAAACATTTCAGTTAGACCCTTCACCAAAGTTGACATTAACAACTGTGCACTTTGCAGTGAGCTCCAAAGCTTCTTTCGTTCCTCAAACATGTGGATATGATCTTCTTTGTTGACGATAGCGATCACTGCACTTACAACGCTGTCGGAACCATTGGACGCCACATTAGTCAGCATGTCAAGTAATGCTTTCTTTTCATCCTTCCTTAGCAGCCTGGTCTTCCTGGGCTTCTTTTTATTTACTACTTCATCGGGATTTATTTCCATTTCTGCTCCAATATCCTCCAGAAAATCCTCCATTGCGATCGAAACAGCCAGCTTCTTTTGATCAATTAGTATTAAATTTTAGCTAGCTCGAGCATGCATATGCGCCTGATATGATCTAAGCGCTCGAGCGCTAGGCGCTCGCAGTGCCAGAACTACAAGCGCGCGCAAGGTCGATTATGACGTAGCGATACATATAGCGATGCATGCGAAACGTCATTCAGATCACGTGCATGTCACGTTACTTTCCCAAGAACGTTTGCACGGCGATATATGGCGTTGGATACTCTCTCTCTCCTATTATTTACTCTTGCTTGTAGCCTAACCCTAACCCTTGTAGCGAGGTAGCACAGCAAAGTGTACAAATGTGGATGGGAATCAAGTTTACCTTCCTCTTCCTATTGTTTGTTGCCTAAATTCTAGGGTGAGTTATGTGTAGTATTATAGTACACGTAACACTCTAGCAAGTTATTCACGTTCCTAGTGCAATCCAGTTGTACATATTCTCATTCTCGATCTCAGGCTTGAGTTTCTTTGACGTGTTCTCTCCATGGCAAGCAAATAAGACAGTGAACACCTGGTCTGAGAGTTTCAAGCTATGTTTGAAAATGTGAAGGATGTCCACTTTTTTCAACTATGTGTCAATGCCATTTGATCATACTGCCAGTTTTTCGGCCATGACATTTAAAGTGGAACCTTACTGTGATTCGGCAGAGGTTCGGTTGTCAGTCAAACTAAGCCAACTATTTGCACCTAAAAATCTAGAAGAACAACACTTTGAGCATTTGAAGTTTATCAATGATTGCCAAGATCATCACGTTTGGCCCCCCCAACCCCTACTCCTTTAAATATAAAAAGGATGTGATGATTGAAATTTGCACAGAGTAGAGCCGAGGAGTTGATTCTTGAAAAATGTATGACTGTTTTGAGCACGGCAAAAACTGATGTCACTGGACTGAAGGTTGCGGACATTGGACTTGGAACTGTGAAAACATGGCATGGGACCCCAGATGCACGAGTGAGGGGGTCCCATTTAGTGTTTCAGAAGTGGAAAATGGAGAAAGTGAGTGAGTGATGCAGAATCAAGTGATGGAGCAACAACCCCACTAGAAGCAAACAGAAAAATCTCACAATCAAATTTGCCACAAATGATCGCCACATGCGTTGTGTCATCCTTTATGGACTCCACCCTGATTTTTCCAGCAGTCATACCCACAATTTATTTTAATTGATGCACAGCAGTTTCAGGTCTGTCTATATGACTGCCAAAGAGATGTCCTGTTGATATCCGAACCTGTGGAGCTAGCCACGAGTGATCATTTATTACAAATAGTAATGTTTGTTCTATGGCTGGTGATTAATCACCGGTAAGTACATAGTGTAAATGGTGCTCAGTAATAAAATTAAATAAGAAATTCTATTTGCCAGTGTATCACCCTAGGTGTCGCAGGATGCAAGTATATGGTAGTTACACTACAAACCGCAAAATTTAATTTCCCGCCAAATTTTCTGGCTATACGGTATAATATGGTAGTTACCATTGCTGCTTGCTGTTTCCTAATATCAATGGCCTATATATAGAAGTTGATATTAAATAGTTCTGATACTTTATTCAGGTTCTTTTTTCAACCACTACAGAATAAGTGTGCACAGTATCCTGCAAAGATAAAGTCAAGATTGATAGATTTCGGTTATTTACCTGCTAAAGGTTATTTACCAAGTCGATTGCTAGACATACATTCCAGAGATTCATCAAGCAAAAAAGTGCAAGAATATATATATATAATTATATATATATATATTATATATATTTTGATATATGAAGAAAAACACAAAACACTCAGACAATATTTTCTGTTACATTAGTATGCGGGCTGGCGGTATGGTATAGTGCCAGTCCCCAATGTCCCCAACTTCTTTTATTTGTATAGATTCAATGCAGAAAAATGATAAGATATAAACTGTACAGAAATAATCCTCTTACTGAGTAGTATCAAAATAAAATTTATTCGGTCTCGAAAGCGAAAAGTAAATTTTGACCAATCAGATTACAGTTCTTGCTTGCGTTACCGTGGCAACGAATGACGTCATGGGCGATTAGCACGTGTTGGCAATTCGCGTGACTTCATAGGTGTCAAAATTATTTTTTAAGCAGAAAAATAAAACAGTGCATTTCTTTGAGCTTCGGAGGTTGTAATGGCTGATTCTGAGAGCTGTGCAGGATTGGCTCTTTATGCTAGTTATACGTTTTACCATTATACTCTATTCATCTTAGTACTTATCTTATGACTAATATACATCTAATATACTGCATAATCTAACTGTGTTTTGTAAAAGATCATGGAAAGATGTTTTTACTCACAAGGTAAAAGGCGGGGCTGTGCGCATGCGCTCTCAGTCAGTAGTTGCAGGCTGGTCCCCCATGGCTACCTCATGTCCGCAAATCCTAAACAACACAGTACTGTGTATGTGTGGGCTGCGATCCCCATCTTGAACTCGGGACGCTACGAAAGGCAGAGCGATATGCAACCCTTTGCTAGTAGCCGATCCATGGCGACAGATGCCGCCAATCGAGTGGCTTCGGATACTCTCCTGAGTAACCGGCAACGTGAGCGCTAGGGGTATGCCAGACGGCAGGTGTATCAGTCTCAAAAGCAGCCCTGGGTATGTTATGGGTATGTGCTGAGCTGTGCGGTGTGCAGTGCTGCAGTTGGCTGTGCACCCTTGCTGGTGGGCAGCGCTGCTGGGACACCGTGGCTGACCATGCACTTGTGGAGGTGGGCGGTCAATCTCGATAATTGTGCGGAAATTGGCCGGCGGCTGGTTGTTGTTTTCCACTCTGCATGTATGAATAACAACCGCCTACTCTGAGTGTGGATAATTAAGGGGCTGCAGGTGCCCTTGGGGAGTGGGGTGCGATACTGCCAAATGTTTGCAGGTTATTTGCAGGCATGTATGGCTTGGCAGTTACCTGGAAATGGGAGCGTGATGAATAAGTAAACACAATAAGAGTATTGTGCAAAACTATTGCTAAATGGGATTTATGAGTAGCAAATCTGGCCCGCTTGTTAAGCTTTGCTTCGAATTCCAGACCAGACTTATGATCTTTAGAGCTTTAGAGCCGCAATGTAAGGTGCAGTAGCACCGACTCTGCGCTACTGCACCTTACATTGATTAATTATTGATGCATACGTTTGAATACCGCAAACAGAATGGAAAACTCAATTATTGTGAATACAAGGTGTGCATTATATGGAATATAATTTATTGCCTAGCAAGGTGCTAGCACAGGCGATGGAATGATGATGGATGGCATTAAGGACTCATATGCGAAGGTGGGGAAAACAGTAAAGCATTTGACGATCTTAATTTCAAAGCAAAGCTTGCAGCACTCGCGCTTAGGCTTGTCAAATATTGCGCAGTTGTTTTTTCAATATCAAGTTACATAGCTTAAGCTGCTTCTGCCTCCATTCAGTTGTGCCTGAAGTATATATCATGTTATGCTGGTGCAATCGGTGTAAACATAGTTACATAGTTAACGCATAGTAAAGCGAATTATTGTAAAATGCAAGGTGTTCATTGTGCGGAACATTACTTTATTGACTAACTAAAGCACAAGCAGATGCGGCAAAATGAGGACGGACGGCACTAACGATGACTCAGTGGCACAGACAAAGGCTATGGAGGCCATAGTGTAAACAATTGATGTTAAATTTCGAGGCAAACAAATAAGCTTGCAAGGTTGTCACTTGCGTGCGCAGTTGTTTGCTCAATCAAGTTACAGAGCCTGAGCTGCTTTGCCGTCTTGCAATTGTGCCTTTAAGAATATATCTTGTAACTAGAGCTCTATAGAGCACATACCCCGCGCGCACATTGCGCAATCTATAGATCTACTTTTGTTGCTGCTTGGTTGTATAAAAGGCTTATAGACCCCGAGAGCCCTCGGTTTTAATAGCTATAGGGCTCTTGGTGATATCAGTCAAAACATCTCTGCACCAGATGTAGACTAGTTACATACAGGTAGCTTACATTCTAAATCGATAGGGCTTTGCATTCCAGTCAGTGGATAGCTTACCAGCCAAACGTGTGCCACTAGCATTATTGACGACCTTTACCAGTACATAATTATGCGCATGAGCAGAAAGCACAAGGCCTGCATGCATAATGCATTGAGTGGGCACTGTCGATAGGCGTGGTTACGAAGGCTAACAGAAAGGCACCATTTGTGACGCTGGTGGACCATATCCCTCGATTCGAAGCACACTGAAGCCCGTTTTTCGACTGATTCATTGTGCTTTCTAGTCGCTCAGGTGCCTAGACCTCCAGATATGGCGATTTTTCTGCTAACAACAACGACAACAACAACGACGACGACACGACCGATTACTTTACCCCTTGCGCATGCGCGCGGGGTAATGACTGTGCGATTGGTTGGTACACTGGCCTGGCACAGTTGCCAACCCAAAGGGAGGTTTTATAGCCAGTAACCTCAACTTCAGCCTCAGCTGTAGGGGAATTACACTATATGCTACTACCTCACAAGGACTCGGCAGTACAGACAGAGGCCAGAGGCCAGAGTGTGATAATACAATAAAGCATGTACTTGATGAGGCTAAATTTAGGAGCATATGCGAGCTTACGCCTGTAGAACGTGAGTGGCACCAAGGTCACATTCTATAAGTCTTAGTGGGTGGGGTATGGGTGTGTTTGGGGGCGTGGTCCGCGTGTCCCTGATGCCCACCAAAAAAAGTTGGCACCTATGCTGTGTACAACACTGGCATGGTTACCAACCCAAAAAAGGGGACTTAGCCCGCAGATAATCGCACTTAGTCTATACACGACTACCTGCCATAATTAGAACTCACCTCTGTCCGTGCTATTATCCACAAGTCAGAGCCCGACTCATGGGATATAATTCACAAATGTTTACCGAAAAGATCTTCTCAGTCCTCAACAAGAATCCAGGTGATTTGAAAATCAATTGTTGTGGGGAGCTTCCTATCTCGGGCTCTTTGGCTTTCTCTGATCAGGGGAATTCACTGCTCAGTCAGATGTCCATGACCCAGCATGGCACTTGTCAGTCCAAGATATCTCAGTTAATTATACGGAAAATCCATCTAGACTGCAGGTTAGGATCAAAAGATCAAAAACTGATCAATTGCGTCAAGGTGTAACAATCATTGTTGGAAGAACAAAATCACATATCTGTCTCGTGAAGTCTTGTTGGCGTACATAGCTTGCAGAGGTCTCAAACCTGGTCTGCTGTTTTGCCATTTGGATGGTTCCCCGTTAACCAGATGTCAGCTGGTGAAGACTTTAAGGATGACACTATCATGAGCGGGAGTACAACGTGAGAATTTTCAGGCCACTCCCTTCATATTTGCGCGGCAACCATAGCTGCTGCTAGGGGTGTGGCAGACTACCATCCGAACGTTAGGCAGGTGGAAGAGCGATTCATTTAAACGATATATACGGATGCCGCAGTCGGAACTAGCCTCTATATCCAATCAATTGGTGGACTAATGTGTGACTACAATTGTTTGGTTGATGTATTATGAGGAGTGTTTGTCAGTTTATGCATCGTGCGTGGTGCTATGTTTAATTTGATGAATATAATGTGAACTATTCTCAATATCAATATTAATAATACCAGTGAGGCTAAAATACTTAATAGTACTGTAATATTTAATGTTCTATAAAATAAAGTTACTTAGTACAACAAGATGTGTAGGGACGAGTGTGTGAATGTAGGTGTGATGTGGGGAAGATCACCTCAGTAATAATATTTGGGGGATTTGGGCTTGTTCCCCAGCATCACACTGGGGTAGCGGCTGGTATGGCAAGGGGTCATGTCAGCCCTTCAAGTGTGAGCGGTCAGGATAAGAGGTGGTGATACCCCTTCATTGGTTATTGGCGGCAAGGGACTCATACGACCCTTCAACTTGGTGGTGGCAAGGGGTGGTGATTCCCCCTTCATTGGTTGTTGGCGGCAAGGGACTCATACGACCCTTCAACTTGGTGGTGGCAAGGGGTGGTGATACCCCTTCATTGGTTGTTGGTGGCAAGGGACTCATACGACCCTTCAACTTGGTGATGGCAAGGGATTTACATCCCTTCATCAGCGGGTATGAGTGTAAGGGGAGTCAATCTCCCGTATATAGATATATTATCTATCTAGCTATCCAGGCACCAGCAGTAACTGGAGGGATGGTCCCTAGTCAAGTGGTCAAGGCATATTCCAAACAGTAATGAGGACCAGGTGGTGCCCGGATAAAATGTGTGGCATGCAGACACATCCCCGCCATCATTTACCAAATACAACTACCACAATAGTTGGTGGTGCTTAAGTCAAACGAAGTTTGTATTAGGAGCATACGAAGTTGAAGTTGTATTATGCAAGGTTTGGCAAGATTCAGCTAAAGAATCTTGCCTGTAATCCTTGTCTACATGTTGTCAATCTAACACATGTATCATGCAAGGTTTGGCAAGATTCAGCTAAAGAATTTTGCCTGATTTTATCTTGCCAAGACATCTTGCCACACCATGATAAATCTAAGAAGAATATATTGTAAGATCTTGCAAGGCATTTTTAGTAGGGCATGCCGATTGTTCTATTAGACTAGTCTATGGGGAAATCGATCTGGTGTAGTATCATTATTTACCGTGAGAGCAAGATGCATGTACGATCTGTATATATTATTGAATACACTCGCATTCTCGATCTGATTGACAAATGGCAAGAAGGGTTCATGCTTGCTGAGGAATGATCTCTTGTCACTGTCCTTATGAACCACGTTTTTTTGTAAGCTAATAATACTTTCATAGTTTGTGGTCTGTTCAAGGATATAGCATTCTGATATTCCTGGTCTGAAATCTATCTTTACGCAAGCGATCGAGTGGCATCAGAGTCGCCTACCGGAATGATCAGATTTGTACTTCACAGAAGGAAAATATGTGTGTACGCTTGCTTGGAAGACAAAAAATCCTTCATTCAGAATACACTGTAAAAAATTAAGTGGGTTATTCCCACCAAATATATGGTGTGCCCATCTTGTCCCCACTAGCACACCTAATAAAGGGTGCATGACCCACTAGTTCATTGACGTGGGACTAACCCATCAAAGTGTGAAGGGATAGACACACCAAAAATAATGGTGTGATAATACTTCTGTTAGTGTTTAAGCTGTATAGGCTCATCCCAGGTTTGCCCTTTGACCCCATCCCTTTTAACCTTGCTTTTTGACCTCGTATTGTTGCCTGCGCATTCACACGCACTTTTGCTTGCTTAAAATGTTTATCAGCTGCACAATCACAATGAGTTTATCAATATTATGTACCTAAAGCTATGCTGCCACAATTATTACTGACTTCTGCATTAGTGCTGCTGCCATACTTAAAGACTCGAGCAGCTCCAGATTTTCACAAGCTCATTTATCCAATACGTGTGAGACATAATTTTTATCATGGTTCACACAAGATTATATACATTGTATGTATGCACATGTTCATTCAGATTACAGCAGATCTCAGGGAAGAGCGCACAAAATGAGCCTTATCTTCTCTGTTGTGGTGATATCTGTCTGCCAGAGCAAATTTACCTGGTGATCGAAAGAGAAATTGTGTGTGAAATTAAGAACGAGGACACTATTTATGCTTTACTTAGTGTTTTTTTGTGTTTAATATAGAGTATACGTTAAGGTGTTCTAATGTATACATCTTTTTAGAGAAAGCTTTATTAGGCATACAGGGAAAGCCTACACCTACTGTAGCACACTATATATCTGTTTTGGCTGCTTTAAAATGATAACTTTGTTCTGTATACTATTGTGTACGGCTGATTCCATAACTTGCTTTAATTTTTTATTGCTACTCTCCAGTTTAGCTTGCTTGAAGATTCTCGGTACCCAAATACTCCTCCAACTTTCAGATATTATTGTCATATGATTAATTGTACCATCAGGTTTTAAGATTCTATCCATGTCCAAGTACAGCTATAGACTTGAAAATTTACTATCATAATGACAAAAGGATATTATACAGATATATGTACCTGTTGTGTTGTTTGCAATGAAAGGGAACTGACTTAGAAGGGTCTTTAAATCCGTACCTGAATCTAGAGCCTGTGCTCGCCTATATGGAAACGTCTTCTCCATCAATGAATTGACTACTCGAGTGTTTGCTCTCTTATGTTTGTCATGTTCTCCTCTTAGAGTTTGATGCATGATGGAGCATAGATGTCTCGTCTTCACCCTCAGGAATAGGTGGTGGTTCCATTAGATGAGAAACACTCATCCCTGGCTTCTTTTTCGGTGGAGGCTTCTTGTCCACTATCAGTGATGATGTTCCTAGCTGCGTTCTCTCCCTGCATTCTTGTCGTAGCTCCTTGAAATGTCCAATAAGTGTTTTAACTATTGCACCCTGTATTGTATTGTTGTAGTGTTATTGTTATGCAAAAGAAGAAACTTAACTGTTTTTATTCCATACTCTTTTGTTGAACCCAAGAAAGGGTATTGCCTGACAATCTCAGAAGCAACACGAATAAGCTCCGGCCCTAGCCTGTCGGATATCGCTTGTGATTAAAGATAGCACCAGCTACTTGAGTGTAGAGAATGCTGTTTTAGTAACCCCAGTCATCTTCCCAGAGGAGAGGGCAACTTGGACATCTGGTCGATAATTACCTGGGAGAGGAAAAGGGTCTGGTAAGGGACTATTCTTTATTTTAAACCTCTTGGTTGGTGGCTTTTAAGCTAAACTTTATATAGTGGCTAAACTTTATACAGTGTGTAATTTTGTTGACATGTGTACACCATCACAAATAATTGTATGACACAAAAGCAATAACTGTGATCATGTGGTTAAATACAATGGTGGAAAATTAGAATGGAATATAAACAAAGGATATTGGTAATATTTACATGTACACAAGGTGTGCATCAAGGTGTAGCAAGATAGATATCTTAAAGGAAAGAAATACAATGAAGGATTGAAAATTGGTGAACAAAGGGTATGGGACATTGTAGTGCATGCATGGGGTTGTGTAAGACAAAACTACTACTCTGGTTGACATTGACGTATCTTCTTACCATCGATAACAACCAGGTGAGAACAAAAGGGTGAGTGCTTGCACACTTTGCATGGCTCGGAACATGTGAGTCGGTTGTGTTCTTGTTTACCACAGTTACTGCACGTAACTGAAAATCACTTGGTTCGCTTTGCACCTGAATATGTTCAAGATGTTCAATGCGGTTTTGTTTTTGCATAGTCTGTGTTAGACATTCTTGACCACGATGTGAAGACGATCTGAAGTAGTCCTTAGTCATGCGATCATTGTATTTTTCCAATCCATGTTGAGTAAATAGTAGCAGTGCACCATGAATTTAGTAAATAGTAGCAGTGCACCATGAATTTGCATGATCTCGTTCACGCACATCATCATACAGTGCATATAAAGTGTTACATGTATTGGTAAAGGTAAATATAATCTCCTTTGACCTCTTCTGTGTTGCCGTTTGTTCAGTTACTTCATGGGATCAAACAGATAGTAAGCGATTTATCTTCAAAAGCTCTCTGCATAGTCCTTGAACCTCTTCACAATGTGGAACCTCTGGAAAAGTATATGGCAAAAACAGATATTTTTCAGAGGATTAACTTTTCTGGGCCTGTGAGTGTACGCCATTTGAGTTTCTTGCTTTCTCTTCTAACCCAAAATGATAAACCACCAATTCCCGAAGAGGTTTGAAAAGAAGAAAGACTGGAGTCTGATTTCTTCCACAATTGCCCCAAACAGGAGACCATCTACGCCCTATAATCGGCTGTTAGCTTGATCAACACTTCCAATATAATTATGCCCATTTCTTGTTACAATTTTTTCTCCAAATACGTGTATTTGGAACAGACTCGCACTTAAGCACCCTGCCTCTGCTATTCCTATTATCTAATACTAATGGGAAGAAATACATTTAAGATTTTGCCATGGCGGAAGTTTATGGTAACCACTTGAAAGTGGTATCAATCAAGAGAAAATACTCCAAGGAAAATAATTGTGTTACAAAAATTAATATTATGCTAAAATGCTTATATAAAGTTACATTAAATAAATAGAGTTTTCAATACAAATTTTCTATACCTACAATAGTGTGATAGGGTGCGACTTGGTGTCAAATGTCTTCATATGCCAAGAGGAATATCAATAACTTCATTGGATACCGTAGGACGGGTTTTAAGGT